>BTPG01000005.1:72758552-72941052 GCA_036245525.1 Semisulcospira habei
CAGTCTTTGTATCTCTTCTTTGGTGCCCCTCTGTCACGGTGTCCAGTAGCAAGCTCGCCGAACAGGGTGATCTTTGGTAGGCGATGATCCTCCATCCTGGAGACATGCCCCGCCCAGCGGAGCTGTGTCCGCAGCAGCAAAGCCTCGATGCTCACAGTTTCAGCCCATTCAAGGACCTCGACGTTGGTGACATAGTCACTCCAGTGAATGCCCAGGATGGTACGCAGGCAGCGCTGGTGGAAGCGTTCGAGGAGTCGTAGTTGGCTGCGGTAGAGGGCCCAGGACTCGGAACCATACAGCAGGGTGGTGAGGACCACAGCTCTGTACACGCTGATCTTGGTGCCTGTTTTCAGCTGCTGATTGTGCCACACCCGCTTGAAAAGTCGCCCGAAAGCGCTGTTCGCTTTTGCCAGCCTGCTGTCAAGTTCCTTGTCCAGCTTGGCGTCCGACGTGATAATGCAGCCAAGGTAAGTAAACTGGTGAACTGACTTTAGTTCAGACTCGCCGATGGTGATGTGAGGAGGGCGGTACACTGTCTTGGGTGCCGGCTGATGGAGGACCTCTGTCTTTTTAAGACTGACCTCGAGTCCAAAGAGCTGGGCAGCATCTGCGAAGCAAGACGTGATGCGCTGCAGGCGGGCTCTCTCTGTGTGTGCAACGAGGGCAGCATCATCAGCAAAAAGCAGCTCGCGAATCAGTTGGTCTAGGGTTTTCGTGTGGGCCTGCAGTCGTCTGAGGTTAAACAGGCTGCCATCGAGACGATACCTGATGTACACTGCATCGTCATCATCGAGGTCCACTGTGGCCTGCTTCAGCATCATGCTAAAAAAGATGGTGAAGAGGGTCGGTGCCAGCACGCAGCCCTGCTTTACACCGTTGAGAATAGGGAATGGTTCTGAGAGGTCATTGTTGAGTCTGACCTGGCCTTGCTGGTCCTCGTGTAGCTGGACAATCATGTTGAGGAACTTTGGGGGACAGCCAAGTCGCTCCAGGATCTGCCACATGCCTTGCCTGCTCACAGTGTCGAACGCTTTTGTTAGGTCGACAAACGTTACGTACAGCCCTTTGTTCTGCTCGCGGCACTTCTCCTGTAGCTGTCTCAGCACGAAGACCATATCGGTGGTGCTCCTGTTTGCTCTGAAGCCACACTGGCCCTCTGGGAGTTGGTCTTCAGCGATGGAGGTCCAGGTACCAGCCGATTCAGGAGCAGCCTTGCAAGGATTTTCCCAGCAATGGACAGCAGGGTAATTCCCCGGTAGTTGGAACAGTCAGACTTCTCGCCTTTGTTCTTGTACAGGGTGATAACGACTGCATCACGGAGATCTTTTGGTAGTGTTCCTTCCTCCCAGCAGCAGAGAAAGAGGTCATGGAGCTTGTTGTGCAGTGCTGTGCCTCCATGTTTCCAGATCTCTGGCGGTATTCCATCAATGCCTGCTGCTTTGCCACTCTTGAGCTGATGGATGGCTTTGAGGGTCTCTTCAGCGGTGGGCGGTTCGTCCAATTCAACCTTTACTGGGAGGTGTGGGATTTGTAGGACGACTGCTTCTTGAACAGTGCGCTCAGCGCTGAAGAGGCTCTGAAAGTATTCCGACCAGCGGTTCAAGATGGAGGTATTATCTGTGAGGAGTGCCTGGCCGTTCGCGCTTCGCAGGGGACTTTGTACCAGGTGCCTGGGGCCATACACTGCTTTCAGTGCTTCGTAGAAACCCCTGTAGTCACCATTGTCAGCGCAGCAAGCTGGGTCCTCTGTGCAAGTCTGGTCCACCACTCATTCTGGAGATCTCTGAGCTTGCGCTGGAGACTGCTGCAGACGAGGCGGAAGGCAGACTTCTTCACAGGGCAGGAAGGCTGGGCTAGGTGAGCCTGATGGGCGGCTCTTTTTTTTGCTAGGTGTTCCTGGATCTCTACATCGTTTTCGTCAAACCAGTCTTTGTTCTTCTTTCTGGCGAAACCCAAGACTTCTGCAGAGGATTTTGCAATAGCAGTTTTTAGTTGTTCCCAAAGTGTTTCAGGGGAGGAGTCTACTGGGTCCGCTGTGTCTTTGAGCCTGCGCTGTAAATCTGTCTGAAAGGCAGCTTTCACATCATCACGCTGAAGGCTGGCAACATCAAGCTTTTTCTTGGGGGGCCCCCATTTCTTGGGTTTTGGCTTGAAGTGGAGCCTGAGTTTGCAGCGGACAAGGCGGTGGTCAGTGTGGCACTCTGCGCTGGGCATCACTCTGGTGAGGAGGACGTCACTGCGGTCCCTCTGACGCACTAGGACATAGTCGATAAGGTGTGCCAGTGTTTGGAGCGAGGATGCATCCAGGTGGTCTTTCGACTGTCCTTTTGCTGAAAAGTAGTGTTGGTGATGACCAGTTGCTGCTCCGCACAGAACTCCAACAGTAGGCGGCCATTGTCATTGCAGTTCCCCACGCCATGCTTGCCGAGGACTCCTTTCCAGGCTTCAGAGTCCTGGCCCACTCTGGCGTTGAAGTCGCCAAGGATGATGACTTTGTCGTCTGCTGGGGTACTCTGTAGGAGGCTGCGCAGGTCAGTGTAAAACTTGTCCTTTTCAGCAGGCTCTGCCAGGAGGGTTGGGGAGTACACACTGAGAAGGGTGACGTGTTGCTGGTGTCTCAGTGGGAGGCGCATGGACATGATGCGATCTGAGTGGCCCGTTGGTAGGTTTTCCAGCTTAGTCGCAATGGATGTCTTGACCATGAAACCCACGCCTGAGAGCCGTCTTTCTGATGCAGGCCTGCCTGACCAGTAGAGGGTGTACCCAGCACCAAGTTCTTGGAGGCTGCCTTCGTCCGGAAGGCGTACTTCGCTGAGCGCGGCGATGTCGATGTTTAACCTCCGCAATTCATGGGCAATGAGGGCGGAGCGACGTTCAGGGCGTCCGCTGTCTGCTTTGTCGAGCATGGTTCGGACACACACACACACACACACACACACACACACATACTGCTCACCAAATAGATATAGTTTACAATAACACCAAACCACAAGAACACATATATACTGCGCACGCACGTGCGCGCACTGTGCTCGGAAATAGAGAGAAAGAGAGAGAGAGAGAGAGAGAGAGAGAGAGAGAGAGAGAGAGAGAGAGAGAGAGAGAGAGAGAGAGAGAATTGAATTGAATTGAAACTTTATTTTCTAAGGATGAAGAGATTAGGCACGCAGGCCATTTTACATGTCTGTCCTTAATAACATTTTAAATAAATATAACAGCAGAATGAAGTTAACACGACAAATAAATACAATAAAAGAAGAGATAATAATAATAATAATAAGAAGAAATATTTCGCGCGCGCGCGCACACACACACACGTTCAGTCAAATGTAAGTCAGCATAAGGGTAACGCATGATGCCTATTACTCAAGTGATGCGTTACAATCACGCACGCACTCACACACACAGACGCACACATACGCACGCGTGCCGCATACATTATATTAAAATAAACCTAAAAGTGATCATAGATTATATGAAAGAATATTAACTCTAAGATTTCAACTAAAAACTGAAAGAGTAAAGTTAAAAGTTCAAAAGTAAACTATTGAACACTAACCGTCAACTGTAGCTATTGAGGAATTGAAAATATCACACATACACACACACAGACACACACACACACAGACACACACACACACACACACACACACACACTGACACACGCACGATAGAGAGAGAGAGAGAGAGCCAACAAGCTCAACGCAATAGATCGATACCGGATCAACATAAAACTGCCGACTGCCGGGAAAACCCCAGCCTCCATGACCGTAGCCGCAGACGTCAATTGAGAAGTGCAATTTTCGTGAACTGTTTCGATTTCCGATATCGATCCATTCATATTAAGACGTGTCTCAGGAATTGTATTGTTTCGCAGTATCGATCTATTCAGTGCCAGTCCTACACAAAAAATGGAGCATTGGAGGTCTATAGTGCTAATCAGTTTAGTTCCGAGTTGAGGCACTGACCTGGTGAGCAAAAGGTCTACGGATCCAACAACTGCCGACGGCAGTTTTATGCACTTTTGCTTACTTGGGAAGTGGAACGGAAAAGATCAATACTGCAGATTGATACAGTTAGCGATAAACTGCTGTGAGCAGAGGCGATCATCTGTGAGATCAAAGACGGTACATACATGTATTCTGTCTCTATCTATATAAGGTCTTTGATGAGATGCAAAAGCGGAACAGAAGAGAGTCGACAGAAAATCGCTTGGAATTGTATTGATTTACAGTATCGATCACTTCTGTTCTATTTCAGTATAGGTCTCGATTTATAGGTCTACTCTCTTCATATGAAGAACTTTTTCGTGAACCGTATCGATTTTTCATTATTTGTCACTTCTTTTCCACTTTTGTAGAAATCGATACTGCAAAATCACTACAGTTTGAGAAAATAATTTCTCGCGGGCCAAGGGCTTGTAAGGATGGCCTTAACACTAGACTAGTAACAGACGGCGCGAGCACTTCCAGTCCGTACGTCCTAACCAGTTATCGACCACAATGGGGGGTACGCGCCAACTCAATCGTGCGGCCTATAAAGGCAGAATTAGCAAACTACGTAGCTCGAATTGCTTGTGTTGGCAAACAAGTGCAAATTTGTGTCACAATCACAGGCGCATAGCAACAGACGTAGTGATTGACTTATTTTTTAACAGGTTTATATTTTTTCGCATCATCTCTGAAAGTTCTCATTTTTAATCCTTCCATCCATCTTCTTTGAAAAATGATGAACTTGAAAAACAGAGAGAGAGAGAGAGAGAGAGAGAGAGAGAGAGAGAGAGAGAGAGAGAGAGAGAAATGAAACGAAACGAAATAAAATGGAACTTGATTTTCAGAGAGACCGTTAAAGCAACAACACGCAAATCTGGGCTGTGTTGTGCTTGTTCAATTGCAGTTAGTAATGTATTCATGCGCACCGTGACATTAATAGAATAAGAGAATAAGAATCCAACAATTATCGTATCGTATCATACCTAATGATTTAATTTTTACCGTTAGTTGATCATTGTGTACTCATTACGATTACTAGTACATGTTTTGGCAATGACGTTACTCTGTGTTTGTGACTAGACAAGAACAAAATGATTTTTGAGGAATACAGCATGACCCAGGAAGTATAAAAATCTGAACAGTCAGATACTCAGATAAGATAGAAAAGGTATCCAGACCCAATAAGGTAAGATTTAGAAATCACCGTAGAACTAGAAGGCAGATAGAGTGTAACAGCTGAAGAGTTGTACCTCAGTCTTTTTTGCCCCTCCCTTGGCGCCAAGTTAATGTGGCACTACTCTTGAGCTGAAAATTGTCGCTGGGTGGTAAAGAGATAATCCGGGACGGTTTCAGGTGAATATTTTTGGCGGGTGACATTGACACCGCACGATCCATAAAAAAAAAATTATATTGTGGACACTTCGCCAAGGTGAAATGTGGGTGTTGCGTTGGAATGTAGGCTGCACGCGGTCCGTGGGTATGTTCCTTGACAAAACAGCCATCACCAAAAAGCATTGCTCTACATGTGCCCCTTCTACCTAGTTCTGCGTAAAGATCAGCTACATTTGCATCTGTGTCCCTCAACTTAACAAAGTGCGGTCGTAGAATATGTCCCTTCTCAACAAATATCCATTTGCATGATGCCTAGATCCTCACGAGTCTCTTATTGCAGGGTCTCATGAGGATCTATGCTTCTTGCTGAGCGAGGACTAGCCACATTTGCATATATATATATATATATATATATATATATATATATATATATATATATATATATATATATATATATATATATATATATATATATATATATATATTTGGTTGTGCATGTGTATATGGGTGTCTGGAAACGTGCTACATCGCGATGCATCAGAAATTGCCTTGTTAATGGAAGGCCTTGTTCGTGAAAGGTAGCTAAAACAAAGACCTTTAACTTCGTTTTTGCCGTACCTTTTCATTTGCGCTGAACTTGTTCGAAGTTTTCTGACTGTAAAATTGCGAATTGTGACATGGACTATTTACCCATTGAACTGATATTTCACGATATCCCGATATATGTACGGTTGCAAGGTTATGATTGCGCTGTTGTACATCTTATGGCCGTTAGTTCGCGGTTTACACGGTTGATGACTATGATTTTTGCGTCGCATTCTGCTGTAGCGAATCGAGGGAGACAGCCAGTGTGCGTTGATGAATGTCGATTTATTTGCCAAACTGCAGGACTGAAGATATTCGAAGCTAAGTGAATTGTTGCCACATTACACGTTGCACAAGTGAGCAAGATTTCCGTTCTTCGTCCATTTATATTGTTTTGCAGACAGTTATCTTCAGTTCAGTCAGTGAAGGCGACCTCAACTTACATTGTCATAGTCACAATGCCTTCAACCCCGTCACTGCTTGTGGTCGACGATCGTGTTTATAAAATCTTGGTTAATTCAGAACCTCAGCCATACAAAGAACATGCTTACGGGATCTTGATGATCTATGCTTTTTGCATTATATGTACCTGCTGCTTTGTTTTGGCAGGGAAGGGCCAAGAAAAACAGCATGAGTGCAACAAGAATTATAATTATGTGTTGCCTTGGTGGAGGTCGAGATGCTCTGAATATGCGTGCAGGGGTCAGTTGCATGAGTGAGCTTAGCCCTGCGCCAGCCACTACACAAGACGCACCGATACAGTGGAGCACCTTGTTTGGTGGCTGGCGCAGGACTAAGCTCACTCATGCAACTGGCCCCCTGGTCTTTTAGAATCAGTGCCTCTTGCTGACCATGATCATCCCCGGCATTTCCTATCCGCTAAAGGCCCGGATCCACAATAAGGCAATGCCGAATGGCAGTGGCCGGTCATGAGCTGGTTGAATGGGCTGAACTTGACGTCATAATCAGGCACTGTCGGATGGCCGATGGGGGTATAACTTGCTCTATTCTCATCAGACATGAGGCTTCCGAAAGTGTCCGACAGCCAAATAAATTGTGCATCAGAGCCTGAGGGATCACCTCTCCCGCAGTAATTCTTATCCGGAGGTGCCGGAGCCGCGGCACTACCATGTGATGGAATATATGATCAGACCGCACTCATACAACGCTTCTGTGTATGACATTGCCTTATTTTGGACCTTCGCAGGAATCGCCTCGGATAAAACGCTACCGACTGCCTAAACGTTAATTGTTGAGCTGCATATGCGCGATTGCATTTTTTCGGCCTTTGAGTTTCAGAAGTGTATGAACAGAAGTCTCAGTGGCATAGGTTGACGTGATTGTGTCCACAGGCAGGGGTAAACCGTGTTTTCACAGTATCATTGTATGTTTTAAGTTATTTTGCACAGACCTGACGGCTCAAAACTGTAGGATTATGGTGCTGTTGTAGTAAAGCTCAGCAACTCTTAGGCATAGGCCGAACTGACTGTGTGCCTCGATTCACTGCAGCAAATCGAGGGAGACAACCAGTGTGAGGCCTAGGCGGCTTAACTAAAAGAAAGGCCATGATGTCAAAATAGTAAAGCGCACCCAGTGCAGTTTGCAGAGGCAGAATAAAGACCTGAGCACCCACACTGGTTGTCAACCCTCGATTTGCTACCGCTGATATCAGCGGTAGTACATCGAGGGAGACAACCGATGTGCCTAACGCTTTATTATTGTATGCAAGGCCGGTAACCGTAGCTGGTGTCCTGACGCTGACATGGTTACACCCCGTGACTCAAGTTTGTATGCACTTTTGTTCTTCCACTTCCAAACTTTTTCCTCGTTTGTTCTTCCTCTCTGTTCCTTTTCACTCCCTTGGAAGGTAGCTGTTTGCGTGGCGTGCTATAGGGAGCCGGTCAGAAGGAAATATGGAGGATTATTTACACATTCAGGGCCTGTCTTGCGTGTTTCTTGTGTGTCAAACATGACTTGTCGAATGCATTCGACTGGACCCGCCGTGAGATGGCCTTAGTTTTCTGCTTGGGGTGAAACCCAAATAACTAACCAAGCATTCGACTGGCGCCCTGTCGGTTTCGCTGCGTGTAGTGTTTGTTAATGGTCTGTAGGAAAGAAACGCACTCACTCAAATTAATATAATGAAGTAGCGAACATAGAAAAAACACGCTTAGAAAGTACAAATACTACACAACAGTTTTGTGTTTGTTCTTTCTAAGCGTGTTTCTTTCTTTCTTGGCTATTTCTTTGCAATGTACACGCTTGACAGCCACGGTCACCGGCTTCACTTTTGGTCTAGATTTTCAAATTTAATATAATGCTCATGCAACACATTTTCAGATGAATCGGAGATGATAGCTGTAGGGTACTGCTTTGCGCGGGCCTTTGTAGCTTGACTGTCACTGATGTGTCGTAGTCTACTATGTGCGGGATCTATTTCGAGTCTCTCAACTGACGTGTACTTAGTACAGGTCAGCCGCGGTATCCAGCCGGGAGCCATAAACTCAGACCGCGTTATTCAGTCGTGATCGCCGTATTGCCGCTTACTCAGAATTTACATGGACTTGTGAAGAAAATCCAACTGGTAAGCAGAATATCCTCGGGTCGGGCCGACGGCTGTGCGTGGGCCAGCTAAGGCTGATGTCGGCTTGAGGACATCCGTGCGTACCCTCAGTTGCAGGAACATTTTCCAGGCAGGTAACTTCCAACCACCGTCCCTCTATGCATTACAGCGAGATTTTTGCGTGAGACTAAAACAGCCCAAAACAAAGCCGTTGAAACTATGACAGGCAAGTAAAGGCTATTGAAAATTACGTGCAACTCGACCCAGAGACTTGCGCGCGCTATATCCGATACAGCGGTATAGCGGTATTGAATGTAGCTGTTCTAAAACTGTGAACCGCCTTATGGTGTTTGAAGAGGAATATTGCATGCAATGTGCTAATCATGTCAGTCATGTCGTGTGCGATTTTCTGTTCTGTTGTAGGACAGTTCTTACTAATTTTTCATACTGTCAAGATACATGCTGTGTGTTATGACATCTGAATGTGGGTTTCTCGTTTTTTTCATGACTTATCTCCTTACTTGATGTGTTCCCCGTTTGCCTTGCTCCAGTTAATGATGAATATTCAGCAGGATTATTTGTCAAACAGTGTCCCGTTTTTGTTGTGTTGGTTTTGAGAGATTAATGCAGGTTTGTCGATGGTTTCTTGGCGTATTTCCCATATGACCTATTTCCCACCTGTCTCTGTTGTCGCAGATCATTAGGGACACGCATACCACCTCTCTCTCACTAAACCTGTGTTTTCAGCCACGTATGTTCTGATGGCTGAATACGTGTTTAATGCGTGGAATAGAGTAAGAGGTATTCATCTGTAAGACGTATTCATCCTCTGGGTGTGTTTCGACCATAACGTATATTTAACTGGTCTTGTTGTTGCAGATCATGGTGGACGTGCAGGTGTCGCCGGAGCTGGAGGGGTGTCCGGGGGGAGACAGCCGATTGCGCAGCGAGTGCGACCCCTTCCTGCCACAGAGCTGCGACACACACTCCATGTCCTCTGTGGTAAGCTGTTTTGTTGTATACCGCATTCAGCCCTGACGGAAATTAAAAACAAAATTTTCTGCACACCTTGTGCTCAGTGTCCACTGAAGCCACGGCCTGCCTCTCTATTGTCACAACTGGCAACATTTACGCCCGACGTAGTCGCTCGCCCTTCTGCAACTCATATCACAAGAAAGAAAGAACATGCAAATCCAAAGATTGAGAGAAAGAAACATGCTTAGAAAGAACAAGTACAACACAATTTGTTGGCTCACGTGCAAAGCAAAATGAGTATGTTCTGGGCCAGTGCGGGTCGTCCGTCCGCCGTCCGTCCGCCGTCGTCCGTGGTAAACTTTAACGTTGGCATGTTCTCGGAGACTATACAAGCAACAGTCTTCAAACTTGGCCCAACCATACTTTGTGGCAAGACCTTTCTAATCATACCAATTTCAGTGACCTCTCACAAAGGTAAAGGTCACAGGAAATTACCAAAAATTGCTATATTTGACGTAATTTTTTTTCTCTCAAATACTATTCACAACTTCAAACCCACACTTAGTGCAAAGATACCTGATGGTAAGACCTTTCTATGCATACTAATTTGTTTGATCCCTTGGAAAGGTTAGGGGTCACACAGGAAATAGGTCCAAAATAGCCATATTTTGACAAAAGATTTTTATTTTCTTAAATACTATTCACAACTTCAAACCCAAACTTGGTACAGAGATACCCGATGGTAAGACCTATCTAAGCAAACCAATTGGGATGATCCCTCAGAAAGGTCAAGGGTCACAAGAGCTTATGAAATAGGTTTCAAATAGCCATATTTTGACAAGAAATGTTTTTTCTCAATTACTATTCACAACTTCAAACCCAGATTTGGTACAGAGATATATCTGATGGTAAGACCTATCTATGCATACTAGTTTGGATGACCCCACGGAAAAGGTCAAGGGTCACAAGAGGTCAACAAATGCGTACAAATTTTGGGCTCAAGTGCGAAGCAAAAGTGAGTATGTTTTGGGCCAGTGGTCGTCTGTCCGCCATCTGTCGTCCGTGGTAACTTTAACGTTGGCATTTTCTTGGAGACTATTCAAGCCACAGTCTTCAAACTTGGCCCAAGGATACTTTGTGGTAAGACCTTTCTAAACATACCAACTTGAGTGACCTCTCACAAAGGTCAAGGTCACAGGGGATCAGGAAATAGGTCAGACATAACTATATTTTGACATAATTTATTTTTTCTCAAAACCTATTCACAACTTCAAACCCAAAATTGGTACAAAGATACCTGATGGTAAGACCTTTCTAGACGTACTAAATTGGTTGATCCCTCGGAAAGGGCAAGGGTCACAAGAACTGAGGAAATAGGTGAAAAATAGCCATATTTTGTTAAAAGATGTTTTTTAAAATTAAAAAAAAATTACTGTTCACAACATCAAACCCAAACTTGGTACAGAGATACCTGATGGTAAGACCTATCTATGCATACTAATTTGGATGACCCCTCAGGTCAAGGGTCACAAGGGCTCAGGAAATAGGTCCGAAATAGACATATTTTGACAAGAGATGTTTTTTCTCAAATACTATACACAACTTTAGACCCAAATTTGCTACAGAGATACTGGATGTGAAGACCTCTCTATGCACACTAATTTGGTTGATCCCTCGGAAAGGTCAAGGTCACGAAAGCGCAAGAAATAGGTCTAACATAGCCATATTTTGACAAAGATGTTTTTTTTTCTCAAATACTATTGACAACTTCAAACCCAAATTTGGTACAGAGATACCTGATGTTAAGACCTATCTATGAACTAATTTGGATGACCCCTTGGAAAGGTCAAGGGTCACAAGAGGCTGGCAAATGTGTGTAAAATGCCGATTTTTGATAAAAATGTAGGTATTCCCTAATTTTTCAACCAAATTTGGTACAAATATAGCTGATGATAAGACCTTCCTATGCATACTAATTTAGTCTACTCATCACAAAGGTCAAGGGGGGGTTGACAGATGTGTGAAAAATGCTTACGTGTTCAGAAAACATGAATTTTGCAGAAGCCAGCCCTTGTCACAAAGGTCACACATGTAAATCGGTCATACAAGTGAGCCATAATGGCTTTGCTTTTCTTGTTTTAAATAGATTTGTAGTTATTATCAACATTTTTGCAAACTTTTCAATCAAATTTGACAAATTTGAATGGTAGCTGATGATAAGACCTTCTTATGTATACAAATTTAGTCGACTCATCGCAAAGGTCAAGGGTCACGGGAGTTTCACAGATGTGTGAAAAATGATTAAATTTTGAGAAAACATGGATTGTGTTGGTGCAGAAGCCATCTCTTTATATTGTCACACATGTGTGGATCTGTCATACAGCTTTTCTTGTTAAATTTTAATTAGTAGTCCATTTTGAAAAAAAGGGGGCTTAACCCGAAAATGTAATGAATTATGTCGTATTTGTTCTTTCTAAGCGTGCCCCGTTTTTTCTTTGGTCACCTTTTTGGTCTGGATTTGTTACGTATTCGTTTACAACATATGAGAAACTTGCTTAGTCAGTGCTACGAATCCTGTTATTATTCGTCGACAAGCTCAGAAGCAGGTGTCAGGCTGCTCTAGCCATACTCTTGAACTGTCATGGCCGACCTTGAATCTGTAGTGTGTGTGGGCTGATCAGGGGCAGTCCGTGGCGCAGTGGTTAAGGCGCCTGCCACCCGCAATGCTAAAGGTGCGAGGTTCGGTTCCGGCGTCGGACTTTTCTCCTCTAGTAAGTGTCGCCGTTAATTCGGGCGGACCGTCGGGGGTTCTTTCTCCGGGTACTCCGGCTCTTCCTCCCCCTCCACTTTGTTATCAGTTAAAGCCAACTTAATAAAATTTCAAATACAAACAATTAAAAAAAAAACCAACTTCAGTAGCTCGCTTGAGCTTACCCTTAGCACCACGTGAATGTTCTGTGTTTACGTACAGTGTGTGAGTGAATGCGCGTGATTCACGTGAGCGTGCTTGTTGGGTTCAGTTCGCGGCTACATTCTGCGCATTGAGCTATATTATAAATATAAGAAATGCGCCATATAAATACCATGCATTAATTGCGCTAGAGCCGTTCGAAAGTGGGGTGGGGTGCAAACGGATGCATCATAAAGGGACGCATCAGTCACAAGCACAAAAAGTAGGGTGGGAAAGGAAACGCAGAAACACCCGCAACATGTGCTTAATGTTTTTATTTCCCTGCAACTAACATCTCAAGCAAACAAAAGTCCATCCGGGCCGACATCGGCCGTGGTTGGCCCAACCACGACTGACGTCGGCCCGAGGACCTTTTGTCATTGGGAAGTTGTATGCTTTATGACACTCGTTTTACACACCACTTCAAGCACTGCGGAAATGCTGCTAACAGAAACGCACGCAAATTTACGACATTATTACTGTGACTTGTGCATAATGGGACTGCGAGACAGCCATATGTTTAGCCTGGAAAATTATACACGCTGGTTGAGGAACGGCCTCAGAACAACGCCCTCAGTTTGAGGAAAGGTTGGTCTTGCTGATTTTGGTAAGCTATAGGCATAAATTGTCATGGCCCCTATGACTGCAGGAGCTCATGGGAATCAATGCCTCTTGCAGATTGATCGATTTGGTGGCAATCGAGCAGAAAGACACTTCGTGATTATGTTAGGTTTATCAACATCAGACTATAGAATCCAGACTAAAAAGGTGACTGAAGCGTGCAAAAAGCAAACAAATTTCCAACAGAGAAGAAACGCGCTTAAAAGGGACAAGTACAACACAATTTATTAATAAACAAGGGCAAAAAGTGTCATTGAAGATCATGACTTTAGGTGGCTAAAGCCACCTACACGATGATCTTTAATGGCAAGCGATCTGTCATCATTGTAGTCGCTCAAAAAACAGATTCTGCTGTACATTTGCCAGCGCCTCAGAAACATAAGTGAGCGGTATAATCTGACGTTATCATGCCACTGCATGTCGTATAAAAACAAAAAAAACGAGTGGGTGGTTAAGGGAAAAACTAGCCAAGCAGACAAAACAATAACTGACGCTTATTTTAAATTTGAAACCTGCTGAATAACATGTCAGCCTCCCTTTTATGAAGATACTCAGTGATAGTCCAAAACCATATTAAACAGTTCAGTAAAATTTCTCCAAACCATTAAACACTAAAAGGTATTGTGTAGGCGCCTAGAAAATCTTGGAAACTCGTTTGTACTCGTGCCTACTGTTCTCGGAGAAATTAGAATTTTCTCCGAGACGCGTTTAATAACCCAGTAATGGTAGACCATCAAAAACCGATGATGTCGTCATTGTGCATGACTTCTATTCGTGGGTGTGGGTGTGGCTGGCCAAGCCAATCCTGGAGCCACACCTGCGAGGGCAATGGGGCACTAGAACGTAGCTGTGGGGAGAGTCGACGCTGTCTTTCTGCGAGCTCTGGCACTGGTGATCTGCTCGCGCCGATTGTGTTCAAAGAGCGTGCAGGCTTTCCTGGTGGCGGCACGCCAGCCAGATATGTCTTTGTGCTTACGCTTCAAGTTCCTTTACCGGGAAGACGCAGTGCTTGTGGCTGTCTTTTATGCAGTCTTTGAAGTGTTTCTTTGGCCGTCCTTGCTTCCTGTGGCCTTTTGAGAGTGCACCATACACCAATTGGCGTTACTTACTTACGCCTGTCACCCACCCAGGGTATAGGCCGTCGACGAGAGACCTCCAGCGACTCCTGTCCTGTGCTTCTCCTTCGATTTTACTCCAGGTGGTTCCCAGTCTCTTGATGTCTGCTTGGAGGTCTCGAGGCCAGGTGTTTCTCGGCCTGCCTCTTTTCCTCTTTCCCTGGGGGTTCCATGACAATGCCTGCCTAGTGATACTGGAAACTGGCTTTCTAAGACTGTGACCAATCCATCCCCATCTTCTTCGCCCAATTTCATTCTCTGCTGTTATCTGCTCTGTTCTCTCCCAGAGTATGATGTTGCTGATCTTCTCTGGCCAGTGGATTTTCAAGATTCTTCTAAGGCAACTGTTAATGAAGATCTGTACTCTGTTGACTGTGGTTTTTGTCAACCTCCAAGTCTCTGCTCCATATAGGAGAACTGCTTTTACGTTTGAGTTGAAAATCCGGACTTTGGTGTGTTGACAGCTCTCTGGAACTCCACACTTTTTTTCAGCTGGAGAAAGGCTGCTCTTGCTTTACCGATTCGTGCTCTGATATCTGCATCAGTGCCACCTTTTTTGTCGATGATGCTCCCGAGATAGGTGAAGGACTATACCTCATCCAGCGGGGTGCCAGCAAGCAAGACAGGTTCTTCCCTGGTTGCGTTTAGCCTCATTGTCCTTGTTTTCTGTTTGTGGATGGTGAGGCCCACTTGGGACGAGATGTCAGCAAGCCTCGTGGTCTTGTCCTGCATTTGTTGATGAGAGTAGGACAGTAACGCCAAGTCGTCTGCAAAATCGAGGTCGTCAAGCTGTGTCCACAGTGTCCACTGTATTCCGCTTCTTCTCTGCTCTGTGGTCCTCTTTATGACCCAGTCTTTGGCCAGTAGGAAGAGGAACGGAGACAGTAAACACCCCTGCCTGACGCCGGTTCTGACCTGGAGCTCCCTGGTGAACTGCCCTTCGTGGATCACGCGACATGTTATGCCATCGTAGCTGCTCTTGATCAGGCAGACGAGCTTTGCGGGTACACCATAATGTCGTAGGAGTTTCCACAAAGTTTTCCACAAAGTCTCTCGGTCCACGCTGTCAAATGCTTTCTCGCAATCCACAAAGTTGATGTACGGCGGGGAGCTTCACTCCAGAGACTGCTCCACGATGATGCGGAGAGAGGCAATCTGGTCTGTACGTGATCGGTTTTTCCTGAATCCTGCTCTCAGCTGGTGGTCGACGGAGCTCTTCATTCTCTCCAGGATGATCCTGTTGAAGACCTTTCCTGGTACTGACAGCAACGTGATTCATCTGTAGTTGGAACACTTGCTGAGGTCGCCTTTCTTGGGAAGCTTGATTAGGTACCCCTCCTTCCAGTCAGCCGGCACCACCTCCTCTTTCCAGATCTTTCCAAATAGTGGGTACAGCATCTCTACTGTTGTTTCTAGGTCTGCTTTCAGAGCCTCCGCTGGGATGCCATCTGGCCCTGCTGCTTTGCCGTTCTTCAAAAATGCCACTACTCTTCTGATCTCTTCCCGGCTGGGTCTGTCACAGCTGATGGTTAGGTCGGTCTCTGCTGGCTGGATGTCTGGGGGGTCGGGTGGGGGGTGGGTCTGTTCAGTAACTCTTCAAAATACTCGGCCCATCTGTCAATTGGTCTGCTCTGTCTGCAATAGGCTTTTTTTCTTTGTCTTTTACTGGTCTTTCCGTATGGCCATACTTGCCTGACAATCTTCTGGTAATGTCGTAGATCTGTTTCAGGTTGCCGCTGCCTGCTGCCTTTTCTTCCTCTGCTGCTAGGCCATCTGTGTAGGCTCTCTTGTCAGCCCTAATACTCCGCTTCACTTTGCGGTTGGCTTCCGAGTATTCCTCTTGTGCCATTGCTTTGGCCGCTCTCGTGCGACTGTTGTTGACAACTGTTTTCTTCTTCTTCCTCACCTCTACCTTCTTCAAGGTCTGTGCCGACAACCAGTCTTTGTGATGGTGTTTCTTGAACCCTACAGTGTCTTTGCAGGTTGAGTTCAGTGCTTCTCTAACTGCCTTCCACTGCTGCTTTGTGGTGACCGCCTCCTCTTCATTTACTAGCTCCTGTAGAGCTTGAAACCGGTTGGACAGCACCAGTTTGAACTCTTCTCTCACTCCCGTCTCAGAAGGCCTACATTATAGCGCTGTCTTCTTGTTGTTCCTGTGCTGCTTTTCTTTAACTTGAGCTTTATTCTTAAGGTAAGCAGATGATGGTCTGAGGCGACATCTGCTCCCCTCCTCACTCGAACATCTTGAAGGGATCTTCTAAATTTCTTGCTAATGCAGATATGGTCTATTTGGTTCTCTGTAGTATGGTCAGGTGAGACCCACGTTGCTTTGTGTATTCTTCTGTGTGGGAAGATGCTGCCTCCAATGACAAGTCTGTTTAGAGCACAAAAGTCTACGAACCTCTCCCCGTTCTCACTCATCTCCCCTAGTCCCTGTCTCCCCATCACCTCTTCGTATCCGGTGTTGTCATCCCCTATTTTGGCATTAAAATCACCCATGACGATGGTGATGTCTCGCTCCGCACATTTGTCCACAGCACTCTGGAGTCGGTCGTAGAACTCTTGTTTCTCTTCCTCGTCACTGTCATTGGTGGGCGCATAACACTGGATGACGTTGAACTTGATCTTTCTCCTAGTTCTAAAGGCTGCTGTGATAATTCTTGGCCCAAGAGGTTCCCAGCCAATCAGCGCTCTTTGTGCCACTGGTGACAGCATGAATGCTACACCTTCTGTATGGGGGGCATTCTCCTCTTCATGACCTGAATACAGAATCATCTCCCCACTTAACAGCCTTTTCTGGCCAGACTGCGTCCATCTGGCTTCACTGATACCTTGCAGGGAAAGGCTGTACTTTTGCATTTCCGCTGCTATCTGGGCGGACTTCCCGCTCTAGTACATGGTCTTGACATTCCATGTTCCCATGATTGTGTCCCTGGATAGAGAGAGGCGGCTCGGTCCTGTGGCTTCCGAAGACTTCCGGCTTTCACCACACGTCATAAATCTTCTGGTAGAAGAACCTTCCTCCTCCAGGAAAGGAATTGCTGTTTGTCTTTTCGTCGGCGTTTTTGTAGCTATTTCTTTATATGCAGGGTGGGGAAGCTACCCCCACGCCCAACCCCCTTACTAGGAGGACCAGGGATTTTCTGTCGGGGTCTCCTTCCCTTAGACCATGTTGGTTCACGGCTCCTTATTTCATTCGGTGCACCCCTCTTGCGAGGGACCCCCTATCCACCACCCAGGGGACGCGCCTCAACGCCATATGGTCCCAACGCGAGGAGGAATTGGCGTGCCATGCGAGAATCATCCATGCGTATGACATGACCTGTTCAGTGAAGTTGTGTCTTTAAGATCAAGGCTTCAACACTCACTAAGCCAGCATTGTCCAGGACTTCCAGGTTTGTCACCTTGCCATTTGATGCCCCTGAGTGAGCGCAGGGATCTTATGTGGAAACGTTCAAGCTGCTTGATGTGCTTTCTGTACAGCACCCCCACTGGGTCTGCCCTAGGGGACCTTGGTGGGGTTGTCTAATTTTTAGTTCCTAGGGTCACCTTGTCTAACCCCTGTAAGGTGGGTTCTACTCTTTTGGGGGTTTGTATTTCTGGCTTTCTGGTCCATTCATCTGTATTTTTCTTTTGAAATTCTCCCTCCTGTCTGCACTTCTTGCAGTTCTTTTCTTCATTTAGCGCAGGCACGTCCTGAGAAGGCCTTTGTCGCTTGCGGGACGTAAAGCAATCTATACTCGCTCGCACTCGCTCGCTTTCTGTACAGCGTCCATGACTCACAGCCGTAGAGAAGGCTGTGAAGGACTACTGCCTTGTAGACTTTGATCTTGGTGGAGAGCTTGTTATTCAACACACGAGTGCGCAGACGACCCAGGGCTTTGCTGGCTTTGCTGATGCGAGTTGCGATTTCCTTGTCGATAGTACTATCAGAAGAGATGATGCTCCCCAGGTACCTGAACTGGTCGACAATCTTCAGCTCGGTGCCTTCGATATACACTTTGGGTGGGGGTGCTCTGTTGCCTGGGGCTGGTTGGTGCAGGACCTCCGTCTTGTTGAGACTGATGGTGAGGCCATACAGTTGCGAGGCTTTTGAGAACCTGTTGACGATGGTCTGGAGGTCAGACTCCGTGTGCGCCATTAGCTTACAGTCATTGGCAAACAGAGCCTCAAGGATCAGGCTCTCGATGGTCTTAGTCCTCGCGTTCAGTCGACGGAGGTCAAAGAGAGAGCCGTCTACTTCAGGTACACTCCCTTCTCGAGGTCGCGTGCTGCATGGGTCAGGACACACGTGAAGAACAGATTGAACATCACGGGGGCAAGAACACAACCTTTTTTCACACCGTTTGAAATGTCAAAGGGTGCGGATGTGTCGCCGTTTGACTGGACAACTCCTATCATTCCATCATGGAAGAGGTGGATGATGTTGGTGAACTTCCTGGGGCAGCCGAGCTTTTGGGGGATGACTCAGAGCGCTTCTCTGTTCACGGTGTCGAATGCTTTGGTTAGGTCTATGAAGACGGCATAGATGTCCATGTGCTGCTCAATGCATTTCTCCTGGACCTGTCTCACAGAAAAGACCATCTCGACTGTGCTGCGGCCGGGTCTGAAGCCGCACTGAGCCTCTGGAAGTGCTTCCTCAGATACCTAGCTAATCAGGCGGCTGAGGATGACTCTCGCGAGGATCGTGCCAGCAATGGACGAGTGAGATCCCTCGGTAATTGGCACAGTCTGCTTTGCTGCCCTTGTTCTTGAACAATGAGACGATTGTAGCATCTCTAAATTCCTGTGGCATGTTCTCCTGTGCCCAGATGCGTGTCAGAATGTTGAGGAAGGCATCAAGGGTCTCAGGCCCAGCTGTTTTGAAGAGCTCTGCGGGGATGCCGTCCATGCCTGCAGCCTTACCGGAGCTAGTCTGGTTGATCGCTTTCTTGACCTCGTCCAGGGTGGACGGGAGGTCAAAGTCATCCAGTGTCGGCTTTTGGGGAAACATGTCCAGGGCCCTGGGTCGACAGTGGAAGGTAGGTTCAGCAGATTTGAGAAGTGTTCTCTCCAGCACTCGGTGATGCTGCCTTTGTCCTTCAACAAGGTGAAGCCGTCAGAAGAAAAGAGAGGGGTTGTGCTGGGTCTGGCAGGGCCGTAGACAGCTTTCATAGCGCTGAAAAACTCCTTGGAGTTGTTGGATTCAGCAAAGTGTTGAAGTTATTTTGCCTTGCTGTCCCACCAGGTGTCCTGCATGTTGCTGAGCTCTCTCTGGGCTTTTCTATGGAGGTGTTTGAATCGGTCTTTACAAGAAGTTGATGTCATTCTGCCACTCGATGAAGGCACTGCACTTTTGCTCCAGTAGCTTGTTCATTGTTCTCATCGAACCAGTCCTGGTGTACACTCTGCTTGGGTCCAAGCACGTCTTTGGCAGACTCCGTCACCATCCTCTTGAATTCGTTCCACATTTCAGTTGGTTTGCCAGTCAACGGTCCATGGGCAGTTAGCAGGTCATTAAGGTGGGACTGGAAGTTATCCTTGACGTCCGGGCGCTTCAGCTTGGCCAGGTTGACTGAAGGTCGGGTGAGCTTCGGCCTCTTCCTGTGTGCTGGTGTAATGTGCAGGTTCGCACACAGACAGACCGCACCAGCCGATAGTCGGTCTAGCACTCGGCTCCTCTCATGGCTCTGGTGATTCTGACCTCGCGAATATTCCGCTGGCGGACAATGGCATAGTCTATGAGATGCCACTGCTTGGACCTGGGATGCATCTATGTTGTCTTGTACTTACTAGCCAGCCGGAAGAGGGTGTTGGTGATGGCGAGTCCATTCTTAGCACACAATGTCAGCAGCAGCAGGCCATTGCTGTTCATCTTGCCCAGCCCGTGTGGGCCCATCACTCCTTCCCAGCAGTCACATTCGCGCCCAACTCGAGCATTGAAGTCACCAAGCACGATGAGTTTTCACTTGCAGGAGTGGACTTCAGGAGGGAGTCGAGGCTCTCATAGAACGCCTCCTTGTCGTCATCGGCGTTGGTGAGTGTCGGAGCATAGGCGCTGATGATAGTGACATGTTGGGTGTGGGAGATGGGGAAACAGAGCTTCATCACTCGTTCGCTGATGCCAGTGGGAAGAGAAGGCAGCAGTCGGAGGAGCGTGGTGCGGATGGCGAAGCCAACTCCGTGTATCCTGTCCTCGTTCTCAGCTTTGCCCTTCCAGAAAAAGGTGTACCCACCCTCAGGTTCACAGATCGAGCCTTCGTCAGCAAATCTGGTTTCACTAAGAGCCGCAACGTCGATCTTATATCTCGCCAGCTCTCTGGCTATGAGGGCTGTTCTTCTGTGCGGTCTCTGCGTCTGATCTCTGTCCAACAGGGTTCGTACGTTCCACGTACCGAGAATAAGTTTCTTTCTTTGTTTTTCTTTTCGACCGCATAAAAGGGTTGAATCGCAGTCGCGGTGAGCTGACCGGTTTGGTGTAGGGCAGGCAATGTTTGGAACATCTTTTCTAGTTTCCTCCCTTACTAGGGTGAGCAGTGCTGCCCTAAAGAGGGCTGATCAGTCACCTGGGATGCTGCCGAACTTCCCTGCTGCCCCTGGTGCTGGGAAGAGCGACCACTGGTCCACAGGCCGCCTACGTGCAGGTTCGGAGCTACGACTCCCAGTAGTAACCTCTACCTGTCGTACCGCCCGTTCCCCATCGCCGCAGGGCTTCTGGAGGAGGCAGAAGAAAAAAAAAAAAAAAAAAAAAAAAAAAAAGGTAAAGAAGCAGATTTGGTGAATATGAAGATCCATGCACAAAACCTGCGCGTGAAGGAAATTTTGGTGGGGAAGCTGTTGCGCTGGAGCAACCCCACCCTCTCGGCCGCAGAAATCAGAGTCCAGTGGCACGATGAGACGTTACAACTGGCAACTTCCTTGGCTGCAGTGGATGGCCATGTCTTCTTCTGTGCTCTGGCATGCCCTTTGCACTCCACAGTGCTCCTGCTGACCCACCCTCTTGGCCGTTGAACCCTAGATTGAGTTTCCTCCGCTCAGTCGGCCGGTGACAGACTTTGCATGCTAGGACGAGCAAGTCCTGCCTCACCAAGGGTTTGAGACCCCTGGTTTCCCCTCACTTGGTTTAGCCAGCCAGTCGAAACTGTTGCCCGTGGTGTGGCCGCTGCGCATGCTGCAGCTACGTTGAGTCACAAGTGAGAGTTGAGTGTCAAAGTTGGACCTATACTGGTGGACTACTCTCTAACCTTCGAGAGACGACTTGTCCCCCATTATACGTGAAACCCCCTCCTTGAATACTCCAGACACCACGCGTTTAATAACCGAGTACAACCCAACCAAACTGTCCACGCGCTTTTGTGTTTATTCGACTCCCGACGTGATGTCACGGCAGAGCGTACTGGTATTTTTCGCTCCTGCAAGAGTTGTGCTAGCAGAGAATACAGTCGTCGCAGTGCGTGTACCAGTAGCTGATAATGAGTGGACTCTGGGTATTTATTGCTTAACAAAGGCAGTACGTCGATACGCCCGCGGTAATAAACCCTTAAAGTTATATTCCCCAGGATCAAGCATCTCAACACAGAAAACTGTCTGCAAGTACAGCTGACAGTATGTGTATGGGTCCTTTATGTTCTGTCTTGGAGCTTTATGATGTAAGTAGTACAATGCCAAATGTCGAAATTCATCTTTTGGAGAGTGTATTGTTTTTGTACCGAGTCGCGGATCATAGTTTATCGTATGCATCGGCCTCGTTTTGAACTAATATGCATATTTATGAGCCACCGTCACAAGGCAGAACCCGGCCGCCGACATTCAGTGTATCGCAATACTGCAGGTCACGAGGTCATCGGTGTGGCTGTACACACGTGTCAGTGTACACGTGTACTCATGTTCTCCGGCATCCCTTTGACGTAATTTTTCACGAGAAAGTAGAATAAATCTTCAATACTCGCTATGCTGTCAAAATCACAATGCGGGTTCCGCTCGACCTGCTAGTATTTATTAGTAACGATCGTGCGTACAGTAGTGCACCGAGGGCGTGACCTTTGATCCTTTACTCTCGGAAACACGCACCTTCTTCCATCATTGAAACAGAACATTGGTATTTATACCCACTTTCTGCACTGCAGTCAATTTCACATCTCACACATCGAAGTCTACGTAACTGAAAGCATCATTGAAAACGACAAATGCACCCTCGCAGCAGAAACACTACCTCTCTGAATCGAGTCAGTGAATGAGAGCCCGCACAGACAAAAAAATGTTACGACCAGCGATGTGCAACTTGGACACACACCGTAGTGTTCAGATCTCTGCAGCATAAAATGTGATAACTAGCTCGTAACTATATGATAAAACAGGTTTAAAATCTTGCGAAATCAGTAAGAGATAAATTCTACTGAAGATCATATATTCTGAAAATCACTAGCACCTCCGGAAGGAAGATCGACAAAGACCGTAGATTACTTATTGATTCAGCAGAAAAGCGACAAATTCCGGTTGGGCGGTCAAGTCATGCTCCTGCTTTACGCGTTGCCATATATTTTCTTGTCCGATGGCAATTCTACTTAGGGGTATCTTGTCTCTCTTCCTCTTTCTTCTCTTCAATTGCGAGTCTGTCATTGTCGGCGCCAGTCGATGATACTTTCTGTTTTTCTTCGCTGGTTCATCCGCCATGTTGTCTCTGATTGGTTATAATTATGCAGATGGCCTAAGGTCGTATAGAATAGTTATGACGTCATCTACCATCGCCTATCCGAAACAATCTTTTTCCGTATCCGTCAGAAGATTCCGGTGGGCCTCTTTTAGCTTTGAACGGACGAAAGAGAGCATTTGGTGGGACAATAGGGTGGTCACCGTCTAAGTGGGCATGTATACTGAAGCCCAGTAAAAGCTTTTTGAAACTGAAGCATTAAAAAAAGGTCGGGCGTGCCCCTTTAAAGCCTGTATGATTACGTGTTCGTCAGTGAGACGGATCAACCGACTGGCCCAAGCCTTCCTTGACCTTAGCAGGCCAGAAAAGCTAGCATTGGTAGTTGATAGAAGGAAAAAAGTTTTCTTTCTGGATTTAATACTTCAGCTGTCGATAGCGCTTTTTGTCGCTAGCCCGGTGCTGTCTTGTTCACACATGTTTTGTTCCTAATCAGAACGTGCTGGTTTTTTTTCCTTGATTGTTACCCCCTCCACACACACACACACACACACACACACACACACACACACACACACACACACACACACACACACACACACACACACGTATGCCTTTTAGCTGCTTTGTCCTCTTTTTTTTTTTGTTTTTTGCTGTGGTTTGCTTTGACTCGTTGTTGTGTTTATTGTTTGCTGTTTCGTTTGGTTTGAATCAGTGTTTTTATTTAGTGTTTGTGGATCGGCTTCCCCGGATGCAATGTGACTTCTATTATGTCTCTCTGTTGCTCTCTCAGCATAGTTTGCAAAGAAATTCCCAACACAGAAAGAAGCACATTCAGAAAGGATAATTATAACACGGTTTGTGAATTTCTCGCAAGGTTTTAACCGGAAATTTTAATCAGTTGTGTTGTAATTGCCCTTCTAAGCGTTTTCTTCCTTTCTTCTGATTTTCTTTGCATTTACACGCCAGACAGTCACCTGTTTGATGTAGACATCGCAGTGTTTTAATTATTGCACCTGTGTTCGCATACGCATGTGCTCAGGTGAGTTTTGCAGCACTTAGGTAGAGGATGACGTAACAGTCATTTAGTTGAAATTGAGTTTACTATGGCGGTTTCTGTGTCTAAGTCTGACTAAACCTAAACTCAATGATTATTTGAAACTTCACAAGTCAGACGAAACGTAAAGTTTGGAAAGTTGGAAATCAACGTTTATAGTCCAATCACTGGCTTATGGTACATTTCAAGTGTTGAAATCTTTCTCCTAATGTGCTTAAAAAAAGGTTTATGAGAAGGTGGCGAAGAATTGAGTGACCGTGATGCACGTAGTTCATAAGCATGCCACGTACGGCGGGCTCTTTTTTTTTTTTTTTTTTTTTTTTTTTTTGTGGAAGGACCGAAAAAAGACTTCCAAACTGATGTTAGCTTGCCTGATGTTTTTTAAAGTTCCGTTTGGACGACTTGTGAAAAGTTGTCGAACATGAGCTTGCAGATTAAAGCCAAACAACAGTGCAAGCATTGGTGCTGGAAATACGTTTGGTCTGCATTGTTTTCAGTTTCATAGAGTTTTTGTTTTGCATTGCTTTGTTCAATCGGTGCCAGTTTCATTGGCTTTTCTGTTCAGAGCATCATTGCCCGCGAAATGTTTGTCAGTTCTGTTGTAGAATGAGTTTACTTTGTCGCATTTTCTTCTGCATGCTCAGATGTCCTTGAGTTGTGCTCCACAGTTTGTTAGTCAGTGATGCGTTCCAAGACTGCGGTTTGTTTGTTTATTTCGTCTGCATTTGTCTGCTTTTGTCGCTTATCAGTTCTGCAAGCTCAGATGCCCATCAGAGTGTGTCTTTGGTGTGGCTTCGCTCTTGCAGAAAGCAACGAAAAGTACGCCGGTGTGGTCGAGTGCCTCTGTTAACATACAGATGGTCTCAGGCTTACTTTCCAACAGCTGCTTCGAGTGTTTGACTTGTACTGCTTTCCAACAATGCTTTTCTCTTGTGTTGCTTCCGATTAAATTGATCGTCGTGCACTGCCCTTTAACCCGTGTTACTGAGAAAAAGTGAACACGATCCGACTGCAAGAGGCTTAGATCCTCATGAGCCCCTGTAAGTATGAGCAATTATTCTTCTTGCCCCTGACACCTCTTTATCTCATTCTACCCCAACACCAAAATCCCCAAATTTTGCCGTTGTTCTCTGAAGACTGCATTGCAGTGCAGGACACAGATCGACCATGATAGTTCAAGGGTGATGCCAGAATAGCTTGGCGCCCATAGGCGCCAAGCTATTCTGGCATCACCCTTGAACTATCATGGTCGATCCTTATCTCGCTGTGGTGTGTCTGGGGTAGAATGAGTTATATTAATATTCCTTTTACGGCAGGTGGGCTCTTTTGCATCCACCGGCACGGTTACGGGGTAAAACCTGCTTTTCATTATTTGCGTTTCATGCGATTTCTGTCTTTAAATCAATCTAGGAAACTAGTAACAATGCATAAAATGACGTTTCATTGTATTGAAGTTGGCCTACAAGTTTGTGCCGCTTTCAGAGACTGCTGTCTGCTTGTCATTTCTGTAGTCTTAACTGGGCCAAAGCCAGTATACACTTTTTTCTTAAGGGTGAAAAACCCCGAGATTTTCAGTGTATGTCTCGCTTTTCTATTTAACTCATTCAGCCCGACGGCCGTACTTCCCAAATTTTGGAGGCGTCATCAAATGACTATGCACCAGTTGCAGGAGATGGATCGACCATGATAATTCAAGGGCAGTGCCAGATTAGCTTGGCGCCGATAGGCGTCAGGACTGAATGGCTTAAAGAAATTGACGTACAGGCTTTTGCCAATTAAAGGTCAGGTTTGTGTCTTATTTCCATTTCGTACATCGGCTCGTACAATATTTCCATTGTTTTTGTTGGTGTTGCCTCTGAACAACGAGGCTTCGATTCCATCTATTAGTTTTTGTTGCTACACTGAAGCAGCGGTTTTTTTGTCTGTTGTCAGTTGGTGGTGTTGTTCTGTTCGGCGTTGGCTCGTTTGTTTCGGTGTGCAGCGCTCCAAGACGAATTTTGTTTTTTCATTGGCATCTTCTTTTATCAATTATCAATCCTGCAAGCTCAGATGCCCATCAGAATTTGTCTATGATGCGGCTTCGCTCTTGCAGAAAGCAACACCGGAAAGGTACGCCATGCATGTTTGAGTGCCTCTGTTTACATACAGTTGGACTCGGGTGTACTTTCCAACACTGCCTGTCATCAGTTATACAACGTGTTCTTGCTTCATCATGCATGCTGGAAGAAAAGCTTACGTCCTCTTCTGTGATGTAGTAGTTCTTGTTGTTATTGCCGCTGTTGCTGCCGCTTCCCCCCCCCCCCCCCCCCCCCCCCCCCCGTTGTTTTAATTAGTTAGGGTTATTTATTTATTTATTTTATTTTTTAAAATTTACGACCGTTTGCGTGTTGCCTTGCGTTTCACTGAAGTGCAACAAACTTTTCTATAAGTTTTTCTTTTTTACTAATGACGCGTCGTTATTATGAGGCACGAGGGCCCACTGGGCACCGGCCTCTACGTGGCGTGGGTGGGTAGTCCCCTCAGTCCCTGACTGAGTGGGCTAGCAGAGGGGTGCCATCTTTGTCCAGGATTAGGACTTGATGACAGCAGATATGTTGGTCAGTCTTTTTCACTGGTCCGGTTTTTAAGGAGCTGTGCTAACCCAGGTCCTACCATGTTGGATTGGTCGTTAAAAATACTCGTGAGCTTTTGGTCCTTTGGATCCCAAGTGTTTGCCGTGCTTGGAGACCCGTGTCGGGGGAGAAGAGGATCCTGGTGGCTGAAACACTTCACTTTGGCCTTGACTTCTGCCTAAACGGGAGGCTTGTCGTACCGGCCTAGTCAATCGGCTCTTGTCACGTCGAGCCCTATCCCATGATTGACATGCAGGCTGATCTACGGAGCACCATGCTATAGCCTCTGCTGCTGATTAGGTGCTCTACGCCAGTATTCCCCTGCATTCAACCGTGTGATAGAAGGCGGTGGCTCAGACGGTTCAATCGGGCATAACCCCCTGAGTATATCTTTCGGGCAGTCTCCATCGTGCGTCGGCTGGAGACCCGCCGACGAATGCACTTTCCCTTGTTGTGCTCGGTGGCGGGCGGGGACCCCGGGCACACTCCAATGGGCTACTGAGACTCTTCTCTATCGGAGACACTCCACTGGAGGTCACTCCCCACAAAACGATGAATTCTTCTAGAGGAGTGATTAAAGATCAAGCATTGGCCGAACTGTCTGAAGATGAACTTATACGGAACCTTAAGTCACAAGGGGTGACCTACGTCAGGCGCTTCGTTTCCAAACGAGGTGGTCGGGATATCCGTCTCCCTACCATCATCCTGACGTTTGGCACCCCCACCGCTCCTACTACCATCTGGGGAGGTTACTACTCCCTAAAAGTGAAAAGGTACGCCCCTCTCCCCCTCCGGTGCTTTAAGTGCCAAAAGTATATCCATGGGCAGAAGACATGCCGCCAGGCAGAGGCTCTATGCGCCCTCTGCACTAAGCCCGGGCACTCTGCTGAGTCCTGCACAGCCATCCCCCTGTGTGTGAATTGCCAGGGGGCGCATATGGCTTCGGACAAGAAGTGCCCTCGATGGATATCCGAGTGCAAGATTCAGCAGGTGCGTGTGGAGAAGGGGCTGTCCTTTGCGGACGCCAAAAAACTGGTTGACGGGCCTGGTGCAAGTGAGGCTGCGCCAAAATCAAATAACACCTCTGTGTATACTTTCAGTGCTGCGGTGGCAGGCAAGCGCCCCACCAAAGACTTCTCCTGTCAAACCCCAACTTCTTCGTTGGGGGCAGAGCCTCGGATCCTCTCGCCCCTGGAGAGTAACCCTCCTCCGGTGGTGACGAGGAGCCAGGGAACGCAGAAGGCGGACGATACCGGTCCGGTGGCACCGCCTTCTGCTGCCCCTAAGCCTCAGCCCCCACCCAAGCCTGTCAATACTACTACAAAGGCTTCTGGCTCTGGTCAGCCTTCTAAGGCCGCCAACTCTGGCGGCAGGAACGCTGCCCCGGCCCAGAAGTCTAAGAAAGTTACGGGACCGCTGTGCGTACGGGCCCAGAATGGGGGACACTGATGTCCCCCTTCAAAATAAATATGCTGCATTGGAGGAGCAGATGGAGGGAGTGGAGGTTGTCGTAGCTGGTGCTGCGGCAGCTCCTCCCCCCTCATCTCCGAGGAACCAGAGGAGGTTCGGGTGTCGATCCCCCTCTCTTTCTTCGACTCCTTCCAAAGCACAGGAAAAGGGGGGAAGGAACTCTTCTCCTCCACGTAAAACCTAATCATGTACTCTCTGCTTCAGTGGAACTGTCGTGGTTTTCACACCAACTTTGAAGAATTACGCCTTCTAGTCAAGTCCTATAACCCCTCAGTAATATCTCTTCAGGAGATTTACCTGAAGACTTCTGACCCTGTCTCCTTTAATGGTTTTAATGCTATCCATAAAGGCTCTGATTCGGAGAGACGCTCGGGTGGAGTGGCTCTTCTCATTAGCAACCAGTTTTTATGTAGCCCCGTTAGTGTTGACACCTGTCTTCAGGCTGTCGCAGCTCGGGTTACCTTAAAGAAGACCATAACCATATGCAGTATTTACCTGCCACCATCCCTGCGGGTCTGTAGTAATGATATTTTTAACTTAGTAGATCAGCTGCCCCCTCCCTTTATTTTCATGGGAGATTTTAACGGTCACGCTCACCTTTGGGGTAGTGACCACTATGATGGCAGAGGTCATATGTTAGAAGATGTTTTTTCTCAACTTAACCTATGTGTTTTTAATGATGGCTCACCTACCTACTCTGTCCCAGGTTCAGGATTTAGTTCTGATCTAGACCTCACTGTGTGTGATCCTTTTCTCATGCTGGACTTTGACTGGAAGGTTCACGACGACCTGTGTGGTAGTGACCACTTCCCAGTAGTCCTGTCATCGGTCAGCTGTGGGGAAGATCCACCGGTGGGGCGCTGGAATCTCAAGAAAGCTAACTGGCCTCTGTCAGTCTCGTATTACAGAGGAGGTGGTCATGTCAGCTGAAGGACCTGTTTCTTCTTTTACTACTATTTTGTTGGACGTAGCGGGTGAAACCATCCCAAAAACTTCCGCATCTGTCCCTCGGAAGCCGAGAGTACCATGGTTCAATGAAGAGTGCCGCAAGGCCCAAAAAGCGCGGAAATCTGCTCAGCGACGTGCTTTCCGTAATTCGTCGCAAGTGAATATTTTAACTTTTAAAAGACAGAGGGCTAAAGCCCGTTACATTTTTAAACGTGAACGCCGTTCTTCCTGGAGACGCTTCGTCTCATCTTTAACTTCTCGGACTCCGTCCCAGAAAGTCTGGAAGGCTGTTCGAGGAATTAGGGGCGGGGGTGGCTCGGCTTCTGTCGGCCATCTTAGAGATGGTGCCAGCTTGGTCACAGATAAAAAAAAACGCTGTGGCCAATTTGCTTGCCTCCACCATTGCCGATAATTCTTCAACAGAGCATTATTCACCCTTCTTCCAGAGAGAGAAGGAGAAGCGAGAGTCTCGTATTTGTGATTTTATGTCCGATAACTCAGAAAACTATAATGCCCCTTTTACATTATCAGAATTGCAGCAAGCCTTGCAGAAATGTAATGACTCCGCTGCTGGCCTAGATACCATCCACTATAAATTCCTAACGCATCTGCCTGAGAGGTCACTTCTTGTACTTCTCAAGGCCTTTAACCATATCTGGAGAACTGGCCATTTTCCGCCGTCTTGGCACCAGGCTGTGGTTGTACCGATCCCCAAGCCGGGCAAGGATTATTCCGACCCGGGCAACTACCGGCCTATCGCTTTGACATCATGTTTATGTAAAACTATGGAGCCCCTGGTCAACGCCCGCCTGGTGTGGCATCTTGAGTCACAGGGTCTCCTCACAGACCTCCAGTGCAGTTTCCGTCGCTTCCGTAGTACAACTGACCATTTATTCGAGATGCTTTTGTCAACAAGCAGCATGTCTATGCAATTTTCTTCGATCTTGAGAAGGCATATGACACTACCTGGAAGTATGGCATAATGTCTGATTTGTTGGACATGGGTTTTAAAGGGCACCTGCCCGTTTTTATTCACAATTTTTTTACTAACCGGTCGATCCATGTACGTATGGGCTCCATCCTCTCTGACTCCTTTGAACAGGAGATGGGTGTCCCGCAGGGCAGCATCCTATCTCCTGTTTTATTTAGTATTAAAATTAATAACATTGTAAAGGCCGTCAAGGATGATTCTGAATGCTCTTTGTTTGTTGACGACTTTGTTTTGTGCGCACGTGGTCGAGGAATTGCGTCCCTTGAGAGGCGCTTGCAGCTGTGCGTTGATCGCATCCAGCGGTGGGTGTCTCTCAATGGATTAAAGTTCTCGCCCTCCAAGACAGTCCGGGAGCTGTCCGTCCACTGTCTTTCCGTGTCCGACCTCATCTGCAGGCGGCCGGATTGGACCTGGACAGAGTTTCGGGATCCCTGCAACACACCACTTCACCCTGGCTCTTACCAGTTCCTGACATCTTGCTGGACTTGACTGCCCACAAGAAAGACTCTACTCCACCAGCCATATACCAACAGAGCCTCAATGAACTCCTTTCAGTATTTCCTGGCTATTGTCTTATCTATACGGATGGGTCAAAGTCTGAGGATGGGAGAGTGGCTGCGGCCGCAGTGTCCTCTCGCCATCCTAGACGCCCATTTAGGCAACTCCTCCCAGACCACTCATCTGTACTCATCTGTATTTACCCCCACCGGGTCTGCCCTAGGGGACCTTGGTGGGGTTGTCTACTTTTTAGTTCCTAAGGTCACCTTGTCTAACCCCTGCAAGGTGGGTTCTACTCTTTTGGGGGTTTGTATTTCTGTCTTTCTGGTCCATTCATCTGTATTTTTCTTTTGAAATTCTCCCTCCTGTCTGCGCTTCTTGCAGTTCTTTTCTTCATTTAGCGCAGGCACGTCCTGAGAAGGCCTTTGTCGCTTGCGGGACGTTAAAGCAATCTATACTCACTCACTCACTCATCTGTATTTAGTGCAGAACTGCAGGCGGTTCTGCTGGCACTCAGGCATGCTTATCTATCTAGAGAAAGGAACTTCCTGATTCTGTCCGACTCTCTTTATGCCCTGCAGGCCCTTCAGGGCACGGGAAATGACCACCCACTGCTGGTGCAGATCAGAGAGCTCCACGCAGACTTGATGAAGGAATATTATGACATCATTTTTATTATCGCTGCGGCAGCGCCGTGAGGAGACTATCCTTGTTCGGCTCCACATCGGGCACACGTATGTTACGCACTCTTATTTACTAAAACAGGAGGCGCGTCCATGGTGTTATGCCTGCGACGAGCAGTACTCTATTCAACACTTTTTGCTGTCTTGTGCTGATCTAATCGACACAAGGTATAAACATTGCACAGCAGACTCCTTGAAGGTTTTGTTTCGGGATATGCCCCCGGACAAGATCTTCAGTTTTCTGAGAGAGTGCCATATTTTTAATAAGATTTGAGCGTTTATAGACTATGATGTTTCTATTATTTTGACCTTTTTGAGAGTCTGTCGACGTTTTCTTTAAAGACCCCTTCGACATTTTAGCCTGACATATTTTTAAGGTATATTTACATCATGTCTTAAGACCTTTCTTTTAGTCTGGCTGACCAGATTTTTACCCTTCCCGCCGTGAGATGGCCATAGTTGCCTGCTCGGCGTTAAACCCAAATAACTAACTATGAGGCACGAGGCATAGGGGCCTGACGAGTGGTGCTTTGACTAAAACAAATCCGCTGCGCCACCGCGTGCGCGCCACCTCGTAATGGTCAAAACTTAAGGGCCACCCCACTTTGTGTCATTGTTTATCGTCGCAAGTACGCTAATAAAATACAATGTTCTTTCGATCCAAATAGGTTAAAAGTTGACCTTAGACAGTCCACTGTACAGGGAACAATAGACAACAATTCATCAATTTCCACGAACGTGTCAAATGCACGTGAAACATCATCAGTTTTTGTGAAAAGCTGTGCGATATAGGCAAGCGTACCAAAGGCTGGAAAAACTCGGTAATGTCGTGATGCACGTGCTAAAGGGGTCAGTCGTGAACACTGAACGCCTCTGTTTCGCTACAAATACCGGCACAGTAGGGGGGCATATTGTCACTTTCCTAACAATGCCACCACGACGAAGCCTAACGCCAGTAGATCAAGGCCGGGCGCTAGCATGGCTGGAATTTCCGGACGAGAAGTTGGGAGACGTCTTAGGGTGTTCCCATTTAGTGATCCAGAGGCTGCTGGCACGATTCCAAGAAACTGGAAGGGCAGAACGACGACCCTGCTCAGAACGCCCGCGCTGCACCAGCAGAAGGGAGGACAGATACTTCTGTGTGGCGGCTCTGCGCGACCGAACTGTCACGTCAACCACTCTGCGACGTCAACTAATGCAAGCTGCAAACGTTAACGTCAGCAGCCGGAAGCACAGTCTGCCGACGTCTGCGCGAAATTGGCCTGGCTTCATGCAGAGCAGCAGTGAGAATACCCCTCACTCCAGTTCATCGCAGAGCCCGGGTTGGTGTCGTCAACATGTGAAGTGGAATAGACTCCGGTGGACTCGGGTTCTGTTTATTGATGAGTCACGGTTCACTGTGTCCTTCAACGACGGCAGAGTGAGGGTCTGGAGATGCCAGGGCGAGCGATTCACGGATGGATGCGTCCAAGAGGTGGATCGCTACGGAGGAGGCTCAGTAATGGTCTGGGCAGGCTTCATCAGGGAAGGCAGGACCCCCCTCCACGTCATCCGAGGCACCCTGACGGGACTGCGCTATCGGGACGAGATTGTGCAGCTCCTCATCCAGCCAGCTCTCCAAGCCAAAGGCGACAATGCTGTTCTGCATGACGACAACGCTCGACCTCATCGCGCCCGTGTGGTGGGTGAGTACCTTGAGCAAAGGGGCATCATGAGGATGGAGTCGCCAGCTCGTTCACCTGATCTGCCTCCCACCGAGCACCTCTGGGACGTGCTGGGGCAACGTGTAGTCAGCAACCACCCCCCACCTCAAGGCGTCCCCCAGCTGACTCAGTTCCTGCATCAAGAGTGGGAAGCGATCCCACAACATGTTCTCTGAACCCTGGTGAACTCCATGCGTCAACGCTGCATAATGCTTGGCTGCAAACGTTGGGTACACTCGCTACTGACTGGACCAGTCTTGTGTGACTTTTCAAATGAGGGGTGGGTGAACATTCTAACGTACTGCTGTTGTTACAATTGCTTGATTTACTCAAAACTTAAATGAAATTATTACTGAATAAATTAGCAAAGTACTGACTCTAAGTATTGTTACATTATTTGTGTGGTGTTTTCGGTGCGTCTGCGCTAAAAAGTGGCCCTTAAGTGTTGACCTTTAGTATAGCTCAAGTCAGAATACAAGGGAGGAAACGAAAGGCACGCGAAGCGGCGATGCAGTGTGATTCCAGAGCAGTTTTCAGCCCTCTAAGGAACCATCCGCCTAAAACCTCGAACTGAACAAACTCAGTAGATATTTTGACACAAATCTTTACCAACCTTGTCCTCACCAACCTTGGCCTCCAATCAAAACTGATTGAGTTTAGTCAGTATCGAGGCTTTTTGCACAGTCAAGCATCATTTTAGCAGACGTTCATTTGTTGGGTTTTAGATGTGGCCGGAAATAGGCCTCATGCTCATTTTTCATTGGTTTATGTATATTAGGATATAAAATGATATTAAAACAAGAGTGCATCTTACTGTCGACATGAACTTGTGACTACGTGCACGCAGTAATCGATATAGGTACCTATTTCCCCAGCCCGTAAAGCTCTACTTTAATGGAGTCTGCTAAGTTGTCAATATCTTTTTGAGTAATTCGCTTCGACTTTAGAGTAAACACGGCAGAAAACAGTGGATGCATTGCAGTGCATAGTGGCCTCTTTCACGACACTCAACTAAAGGGTTTAACGTTGAACTCTAAATGTTGAGAAAGAGGTCCGGGATACTTCCGGCCACAGCTAGAATTTCGCACGTGTGGTTCGTTTCCTCCCTTGTATTCTGACTTGAGCTAGTTTACGATGAGGTGGCGCGCATGCGGTGGCGCAGCAGATTTGTCAAAGCACCACTGGTCAAGCCCCTATGGCACTAGTACGGATTGAACGTCCACCCGATGTAAATGAGACAGACGCATACATGCACAAGAGCCATCGCTGCCTGCGAGGGCTCTTGAATATCTAAGCTTCTTGCAGATGGGTGTCAGTGATTAGTCAGCTGCTGCGAAACTGCTCGTACAACCCAGAGAACATTATAGTGTCCCAGTACAAACTCAGTGTCATAGCTACTGATAAGCGATAAACTCTCGTATACCGTTTATCATATTATTGGAATGTCTGACATGGAATATAATTTTAACCCTCTTGTGAATGCAGCCACCGAAACTGTTAAAACATTTGGTGGATGCATGCCCAGAAGGGTTAAGTTGAATTGATATCAAACAGTTGAGTCTGTGACGGACTGAAATGTCCAAAGTAACAACCAACATCTTGCATCTTTAAAATAGGCTTATTTTAGGCACTGGATAGTTTTGATGTATCTGGCATGTGGGCATGTAAAATTAATTAATGTGAATGCAGAAACAGATGACTTCCATCAGCGAATAATTAAATCTGGCCCTTTCCCGAAAATGTTGGTTGTTAAGGTGGACATACGGTGATAAATATGATCTCATTAAGTCAGTTTATCTTTTTTGATTATTCTCTTTCAAAAGAAATTAATTGTATAACATGTTCTCACAAGTGGAAGTATGAAGAGTAGTTTATTCCTTTTGAAATGAAGTTTTCTGTTACAGTAAGTGTTTGTTGTTGCGTTGGACATAGTCAATTTAAATCACGAAAACACAGTTTTTCGTGTGATTACCACATTTTACCAAAAAAAAAAAAAAAAAAAAAAAAAAAAAAAAAACCAACAGAAAAATAAAAAAAAACCAAACAAACAAACCGGGCCCTCCCCAAAAACAACAACAAAAGGAACGTTCTTCTGTCATTGACCTTAGATGAGATAACAAAAATACAAATATGTTCCTGTCACTCAGCAGAGAAAAATGTTTCGGTGTGATACTGGACATACACATGAAAATACTCTATAGATCAGCCATTCTGGTAAAAAGGAAACTTTATGAGAAATGGCAGTGTTCCAACAACAATGTCTTCGTAGCGGAATCACAAAAACAACTAATTTTCTTTGACTAAAAATATATCGGTTGTTACGCGCATGGCGTTTTGTCACAGGCCCAATTGCGTATCTTGTGCAATGTGACTTCTTGGAGACGGTGTACGAAATTGAAAGGACATGGTCTAGGGGAGGCAACTTAGTAGACAACGGAAGGAGAGCAAGGGGCGCAACCTCAGTTTTCTTATTCCGGGAAAAGATGTGGTTGCTTCCCCTTCACCATATCTGTTTGAGAAGACCCTCCACTATGAGTTCATTTGTACAAAGTGGGCACTTATTGAGTGCACATTTACTGTATCCTTTTAGGGTGTATTATGACACTCTTCCAGGGATAGTTGCCTGCTCGGCGTTAAACCCAAATAACTAACTAACTCTTCCAGGGATGGAAATGAAAGTTCAAGGGTTGAAGCCGGGCAAGGTCAGAATTAGCCAGGGGCCTTATGACCATATTTTAACAGGATCGGCCGGGAAACGTCGGACAAAAGCACCAAACTTTCTCGGCGAGGTACAGTTCATTACTGAGGAGTCATACTCTTTCATTTTAGAAGGGGTGCCTTGTGAAGGGGTGAGCTTATGTGTAGGGTCACGTGACATTGTTCTATTTTTGGCTCACGTGCGAAGCAAAAGTATCTTTTTGGGCCAGTGGTCCGTCGTCCATCCGCCGTCGTCCGTGAGTGGTAAAATTCAAACGTTGGCATTTTCTCGGGAGACTTTCAAATTATGTCGGCCTTGTGTATGCACACTCTCATTTCCTATTTTTACCCGTTGCCAGTGCGGAGAAAGTGTGAATACCAACCATCTGCAAGTGGTGAAGATTCTCATGAGCCCCCGCAGTTGCGGGGGCTCCATGAACTTCTCGGTCTTGCTGACTGACACCACTTTAAAGGTCCTGGTTCAGCAATTAGTCAGTTGAGACCAGCGAAAAAAAATTTCGAAGTCCCTACCTGACTTTAAAAGTGCAACCCTGACGGGGCCTCGTCAGATGGGATCCCCGAACATTCACGTTACTATAGCTGCTGTAGAGCGTCAGACGTCCTTGACGGCTGTCACAGTTCACGCAAACAGGTATACGCCACTCAGCTGCCAAAGGTCACTTCCAGTTGCATCTGTCCGTACACGGTAACACCCACAATTCTCGTGCAACAACGACGAAACGGATGACTATCCAACTTTCACTTCTGGGTCGGTACTGGGAAGCACTGAGCAACGTCCCGCACAGCGTCCAAAAATGGCCCAGGGAATGGTGACGGTACGTCGAACATGCTATATCGTGGTCTTCTCATTTCTTATGTCCTCGCATTTATCCAAAACAAGGTTTCCTCGAAAGTGTTTGCAAACAACAAGTCTTTATGGTAGTCGCCACTTTTACGAAGGGAAGCTACTAGATGTTTGTGTAAGGGACAGCACTCCCGTGCTAAGCAACGCGCAACGCGGAAACGCCCACCTCAAAACGATTTTATTTTTCACAAAAGCCTGGGAGATAATTTACAGGTCATCATGCAACGATGTGATGTTCATGGGTGACAGTGCGAGAATATGAAATGAATGTAAACGGGACATAAATATGCCCCATAAATCCATGGCCAGCAAGCGATATACATTCCCATGAGCTCCTGCGGATGCAGGGGCTCATGAGAATGTATGACTTTTGCATTTGGAACAGGCTGGCTGAAGGCCTGTTCTGTCTGAACCAAACAGCTGAAATTCAGCTTTTCGGGATTTTGAAAAGCTGAATCAGCTTCTAGGAGTGAAGACTGTCACCCATTGATGTGATTGTGGCTGTTCGTGTGTGTTACACGGACATAAAATTAGATTCCATTATAAGAATCTAAGCACTAGGTAATATTTTGATTTGTCGATTACTTCTCATCTTGTTTTTTTTTTTTTTTTTTTTTTTTTTTGTATCACAAAAGATAATTACTGTCTGCAAACTTGATGAGTTCAGTGATAATATTTTCTCCCCAGACCAACTGCTGTCTATGCACACGCAATGCACCCTGCCCAATGCATACCTCATGCAGGTGCCTGACAGCAAACACCGATACACCAACTACAAGCTAAAGGGTGCATGAGCAAACGAGAGGCAAGTTTCAAAATAATTAGATACAGGGCCGCAGCAGATGGCTCCGACCTTCGCCATACCAATAATGTATACATTTTTTTGACAAGACCATATAATTATTTCTTTTTATGCCCTCGACCCAAATTAATTTAAATGTTACTAATTTTTCCATTTTGGGGGGTTGTGCGAATTCTTCCAACCCCCCCCCCCCCCTCCCGATTGACTTTAGGAAGCAGATGAAAGCAAGCTGGCATCATGCAGGCATGCACCCCTTCGGCTGGAGCATTAGGTTTCTTTCACCTCGTGCTATGGTTATGAGATATGAAATAAATGTTAGGAAACAGATATATATATATATATATATATATATATATATATATATATATATATATATATATATATATATATATATATATATATATATATATATATATATATATATATATATATAATGTAATTGGTATTCTAACCACAATATGTCATTCATAGTTTATCTATGTTTGCACTGACAGCAAACCATGTGGGATTTATTTCTGATCACTCCATATAGAAATGTTCTCTATCAGAAAACTGAAATGACTCAACCCGCAAAAATAAATATCAAGGAAATATATCAGTTCACAACGTCAAGAGGTATATCTCACTTGATCTTCATTTTGTGACAAAAACATTGTTTTCAAATACACTTCAACGTATGGTTTATTTGTTTATATCTGTACTGAGTGAAACTGTTAAAAATGCCTTTCATTGTGAGGCTTCTCTTATGAGTTTACCAAAATCGTCAAATACATCAATAAGTGTCTCTTGGCTTGACTTCACGAACGAAGATTCTATAGGGCTTGCCCACGTCGTCTGCAGGCATTTTGTGGCTGCGGAGGCCAATCCGGGACAGGCAGGTTTACATCAATAAGTGTATACATAAATAAAACACAATGACCATGATTGTCATAATTCCTAAAAATACAGCTGATTTTTTTTTATGAAATGAGTATGTCTATCCTCAACAAGACCAAGTAGTCTATGTACCCTACAGAACCACATAGTCCAGATCAAAATGGTGACTGCGAAGCGTGTGTAATGCAGAGACGAACTCAACGAAAAAAAGAAAGACGCTTAGAAAAGACAGCTACAACACAATTATATTCATATTATCTAGTAATAAATTGTGTTGTAACTGTCATTTCTAAGCGACGTTCTTTCCTCATAGGGTTCTTCTTTACAGAACAACATGCATGTACACTTTTACTTCCTGCACCATATATAACTGTAATAATACAAGAGGCAAAAACACAAACAGAACAGAGACAACCATTTTAATTATAAAGAAACAATTTCAGTGATGTCATTGAATTGTATGCATGGTATATTTTGCTTATGATGCTGTCATTCAAACTTGGTCTCTGTGTTTTGGTAAGTGAGGGAGAGGGGGGGGGGGGGGGGGGGGGCTGGAGGGGGCGGGTACACATGCAGGCATATATATATATATATATATATATATATATATATATATATATATATATATACCGCAACGATTTCCTAATGTATTGTTACATATGGCAATATAGTTCTATCATCATATGCTACATTTTGCTATCCACCAAAATGCTAATATTGCCATGATTCCACAGCAGACAGACAGCCTTCATGGACAGGTCCAACCAGTGAAGAGACAACAGACTGGCCAGTGTCAAACATGTCACCAAACTGCAGGGGCGTTAGCAGCAATGTCACACAGAAACTTTGGAACAGCAAACAGCCTGATGCAGTGCAGTGTGCCCCAACTTGCTCTCAGCAGGCAGCTGCAAGACAAGAACAAAGGTCAGTTAGTACATGTGAAGATGTACTGCAAACACTGTTCTAGAGGAGTTTACTTGGCTACCGGGTATCAGCCAGTATAATCTACTCAACATGAAACCAACCGTAATGAATCATAGCCAGTGTAATCAATAAACTCCATACAAGACAGATTTGCAAAATAACTTTTACAAACAATTTCTTTGTCTCGGTGATGGTCAAACGATTTATACAGTTTTGTTCTAATAATAAAAGACATTGTAGCTTTGCAATGCTGCTTAGTAACATGATATTATATGAATATGTTTTCAGGCTAACATAACCAACTTTTCCCTGGGGGAGACTAAAGATGCACTCAACCGATGAGCAGCCCCTGGTGACTATAATGTGGGAGTAGAGGCGACACCTTATCAGCGCGTGACCAGTGAAGACAATCCGGCCTACTGTTTGTGTGGGAATCATCTAATAATAATGGACAACAAGAACTACTGAATTTGATCCAGCTGATCGAGTTAACAGAAGAACCAACTTTTCTAAATATTTGTAAGAAGCAGACCGAAGTCAAATTTTGCAGCGTCAAAAATTATAGCATCACATTTGCAAATAAAATTCACACATTATAATAGCAATCAAACATCACCAACACTCTACATACAGATTTTTTTCAGTTGTGTCATGAGAGCCATATGGGGCTTGGCAACAGCAAACACTGTTGCTCTTATCAGGTGGCCATAATCAGATGGCAGTTTCTAAGCCCCAATCTAAACTACCTGAGGGCACTATCTGGTTGCGTATGTGTGTGAAACCAACCTCCAAGTCTTTACTTCTGCTGAAAAACCACATCCACTCGTCACTCAATCTTGTCATCTGTACTGCGTAGGTAATGTAACAAACTGGAGAGCTTCTCATCAGTGAGGCATTGGGGATACAAGGCCACGGAGCACATTCCTTGATGAGAAAAAAACAGAATGAAAAGAACATTTTCATTAACTTTTAAAATTTACTTTCTGTCATGGAGATTGTTTACATCTGTTTGTACAAGGAGTTGGGACATGAATAAATGGACACATGCATGTAATATATACTCCATATTGTGCACTTTGTACTCTCTATAGAAGAAAGTATTAAAGTTGAATGTAAAAGCAAAATGTTGGACATTTTTTGTTTTCAATACATTTGGACATTCTTCTTCATAAATTGCATAGTCTGCTTTCATTTTTCATCCTTGTTATAACTACATACTGTAAACAGTGCACATGAACAGGAATTCTGCACCTGACTTGCCATAAGAAAGAATTAGTTTTCATGGTCAGTGTCACAATCCTAAATAGTATATTTATACAAATACATGTACTGTAATGATACTGAAAATGACATGTACAATACTGCACTTGTACCAGAAATTGCACAAGTGTGTAACATACATGTACTATGCATATTTCTGCTGTGCTACCTGGTATGCCACAGAGTGCCTGTTGCTAATCTTGGTATACTGCTTGCATACTTGGTGGTTGAAGTCAAGGATGGTAAGCCTGTTGCGCATTGTGTAGCCTTTGTAGCCAATGAAAGTTTTTTTTTGGGCCATTTCATTTTCAGCCACATAGATACATCCCCTTGACTAACACTCAAAACACTCAATGATGAGACTGAAACATATCTAAACTCTAAGTCAAAATAAGTGCATAAATAAGACATGATACCTTGATCATGCCTGGCAAGGACACTTGTAATGTGTGGTGATGGTTGATAACAGGCTTTATCCCTTGTTTCAAGTGGTGTTTAGCCTTTGGCAGCAGCAAAGAAACTGAAAACAGATGGCCAATATAATAGATAAAGCAAAACCTGAAAGTAAAAAAGCACAAAAGTGAAAATGTACCAGCAGCAGTTTATACTGAGTAGGTTATTTCGATGACAGGACAGTTTTGTGTGTTTTTGTTCTGCATACACTCAAGGATATAATCCTCCATGTAAACACACAGCTCAACTCAAACCTTTTATGCAATTCGCTTGCCTTTGTGCCACTCATCAAGGTAATGATCCAGATGTTTCAGTGGCTGCGATCAAGTCAGTAATAATATACAAATCTATTTCATACTGGAAAAAAGATACATGCATTACAGAGTGGCAAACTGACCAGTAGCTAGCACTAGCTGTTATGAAGACTTGGGAGAAAAACCACCATGGCACCATGATAATAATGTTTACTGTCAACTTGTAAATATACTTACAGTGTGGAGGTAGCAGTCATATGTAAATCATAACTTACAGTGTTGTGACAGCAATATTTCCAGGACACTATAAGCTACTTTATGTGTGATGTGATAACACTTTTACAAACAAAAATGATTTTGTGCAAGCGCACAGGTGTACCATACTTCAAAATCAAATGCCACCAAACTGATAATTACCTGAAAGTAGCAGGAGATTACAGTAGAACTCTGTCGGTGACAACTTATCGGACAGGTCTTGCTGTCTTCAGAAAATCGATGCCAGTCTGTGCATTCACCAGTTTCAAGTCACCTGACCTTGTGGCAGCCCTGCTGTCTAGAAACAAACCATAAACACAGTCATGGATGGACAAAACCTGTTGAACAAGAAATAAATACAGAAAATAGGCATGTGTGCACATACGCATGTGCATGTGGCTTTCTAAAAATGGCTTAGTCACAAAATAGCAGCACATTTGAGTGTTATGATATGGAGCAATATATACATACGTGTATTTACATGATTCACAGAAAAACTCGCAATAAAATATTTTGGTATACAAGAATGATATTATAAGTTTTTGTCACTCATATTTCTCCTGTACATAAGCTTGTGGTTTCAGGAAAATATGAGAAATACATGTATCAGTGGCAAGCCAACTTACAATAGACCACTTATATACCTGATTGTGAGTTTCATAATGAATTATGCACATACATGTATTGCTCTATTTCATCACACTGAAATGTGCTGCTATTTTGTGAAAAATATATTTTAGGTTGATTATAGTGGTATATTTTATCCTTACCTAGACCTGTTGATTATATTCTCATCCAGACAATTGCTGATGTTGTTTTCATACAGCGAGCAGCTGTACATTTGTTTTCATTCAGACAGCTGAACATTTTGTCTGTGTTCAGACAACTGCAGGTATATTTTGTTTTTTATTCAGACAGCTGTATATTTAATTATATTCAGACAGCTGTATATTTAATTATATTCAGACAGCTGTATATTTTGTTCTAAATATAAGCCAGCTGTACATTTTGTCCCAAGCATACACACACACACGCACACACACACACACACACACACACATTTTAGGTTCACAACTTACCTTGCCACTGCGATTATCTGTTATGTATTGTGATGAGATTGGGCGTTGTTCCATTACTGATGCACCTTCACTTTCACTTTGTACTAGCTTCACAAATGTATCCACAGAAATAACACATTAGCTGCTTGCTGCTCTGTGAGCTCATTTGATGTGGCACTGAAAAAGAATCAAATGACTGGTATTTGTATAGTTATGTAATGCACACACGGGTCTTGTACTAGAAAACGCCGTGGCGTTCTGAAGATATTTACACAAAAACAACCACGTACACAAACCCCCAAAACAAATCGCAACTAAAAGTGGAAACTTCTAAATGTACATCAGACCAGAGCTCAGAATATATCGCATATTTCATTATGTATATAACACAAATATGTGTAATAGAAAATTGCCCAGAAACTATTACACTTATTTATAAAGGAGAGAAAATTTAAAAACAAAGTTGCAGGCTGTTACTATAGTGACCTATAGTAACTACAGAAGAGACGAACAGTGAGGCTAAGATTTCCAATCTATTCTTCGTCTTGTTCATCGATGTATTCTGCCTACTTCTCACCACTGTCGTCTGCTGTTATTTCCTCAGTCATCATTTCCCCCGAAATTAGTGTCCTGTACACCAGAACACACATAACATTACGATCGCTAGGGCTTCTTGTTGTTGACAAGGAAGTGGTCATTAGAGTGGTGTCCCCTGATAATACATATTTACGAGTACCTTCCCTTTGTAAACACGACGTCAGCTACACGCGCATAGGTGTTTGTTGTTGTTGGAAATATACTTACCAACAAAAGTAATATTTGTACCACAAAAGTGAAAAGACCACACCATATCATGTTGGACTTACCGCCACCATTCGCTGGACCTTTTTGGGACGCTCTGCGGACGTCGCGGCTCGGTGCAGGGCTTCACCAGTGCGGCAAAATGAAAGTTGGATATTTTTCAGTCGTAGTTGCACGGGAATTGGATGTTACCGCGCACGGACAGATGCAACTGGAAGTGACCTTAGGCAGCTGGATGGTGTATACCTGTTTTCGTGAACTGTGACAGCCGTCAAGGACGTCTGACACTCTACAGCAGCTATAGTAACGTGCGTGCTCGGGGATCCCATCACACGGGGCCCTGTCGGGGTTGCACTTTCAGTCTTTCTGTGTCAGGTAGGGACTTTGAAAAATTTTTTTCGATGTCCTCTACTGACTAATTGCTGAACCCGGACCTTTAACTCATTCTACCCCAGACACACCACAGCAAGATAAAGGTCGACCATGATAGTTCAAGGGTGATGCCAGAATAGCTTGGCGCCTATGGGCGCCAAGCTATTCTGGCATCACCCTTGAACTATGGGCGCCAAGCTATTCTGGCATCACCCTTGAACTCTCATGGTCGATCTGTGTCCTGCACTGCAATGCAGTCTTCAGGGCCGGACAACGGCAAACATTTGCGGATTTCGGTGATGGGGTAGAATGAGTTAACACATTTACGACGTGACGCATCTGTAAACGCCGCTTATCCGGATGCGTCACGTCGTGAGTGAGTTAAATCCATGTTCCTGGGACAGCTGGGGCTATTTGGTGTTGAATGAACAGAGATTGCAGAAGCCACAATTTGCGTCAGGTGGCACTGCCGGGGACGGATTATTGTGGCAATGAAGTTCAGTCGACTGGAAATGTCGGGGAAAAACAAACAGATGCAGTTTTCAACGGGACGCTGACATTTTTCACAGGTCCTGTCCACAGATTTAAAAAAAAAAATGTAAATTGCTTTGCTTACGCCCTTTACCTTCAAGAAAAATTGAGCACAGCACAACTACAAGTCATACTTTGAGCTCCCGAAGTTGCGGGGGCTCATGAGAATCCGTACCTCTAGTGCTGAAACCACTTTGTATTCACGTTTCTTTGACGGCTGAAGATCTTATTTTTTATGTTAAATTTACGATGATTTCAAAAACAGTCTGCGTGCGCCGGCAATGAAGGGGTTAACATTCGAATATGATAGCAACAATCTCAGTGGGTCCTTTGGTGATATTATTTCCGAAGTTTACTATGTTTTTGGCTATATTCAACGTATATATCTGATATCCTTTCTACAGGACTGTTCTCCGTCCGTCATAGTGCTTCCCCAGCCCCGGGATTTCGTGGAGCTGCTCAGCGAGCGCCTCCACGCCCTAGACGCAGACGCCGAGGAACTGGGGTGTGGCAGCCCGGGGGAGGAGGGGGAACGGTTCCAGTGCTTCAAATTTGACGAGGAGCTTGCGTGCGAGGTGAACGAGAAGATCCTGTCCGACTCGGACTCTGACAGCGATGATTCCGGAGTCAATAGTTTCAACAGTTTCGTGCGCTGTCATCGTTACCGTTCCGTGCGGTGGCAACTCGATGATTCAGACGGTAAGTACTCGGTGTATTTCCTCACAAACACATGCAGGTTTTGACCCTCCCCTGCCAGTGGACGCAACTTTTGCTTCTGAAGTTTTTAACTCATTCAGCCCGACGGCCGTATTTCCTAAATTTTGGAGGTGTCATCTAATGACTATGCACCAGTTGCAGGAGATGGATCGACCATGATAATTCAAGGGCAGTGCCAGATAAGCTTGACGCCTATAATTCAAGGGTAGTGCCAGATTAGCTTGGCGCCTGAAGGCGCCAAGCTAACCTGGCACTACTCTTGAATGACAGGCGCCAAGCTAATTTGGCACTGCCCTTGAACTATCATGGTCGATCCGTCTCCTGGGGTAGTGCGTCAGGGCTGAATGGGTTAAGAGCCTCAGCCGTCCAAAGAGCGTGGATACAAAATGGGATCAGCATAAGGCATAGATCCTCATGAGGACCCGCAACTGCGGGGGCTGATGAGGATCGATGTCTCTTGCATTTGCATCGTGTTCGTGTTTTCTCGGCAGTCGAGGCGTTAACACATTAACCCTAACATTATTCACGACAGGAAGAGATGGATTGACCATGCCTGTTCAAGGCTTTCAAGGTGTCAAGGCTTTCTTGCAAACCCTTGAACTATCATGTGTTGCCTGTCTCCTGAACTGTAATTAAGTCTACATATATCATGTGTTGCCTGTCTCCTGAACTGTAATTAAGTCTACATATATCATGTGCTGCCTGTCTCCTGAACTGTAATTAAGTCTACAGACAATTCCCATATAGCAACGCTAGGGCACAATGTGTTAATCTCACACCGGTTATTTTCCTCGATCCCCTGCTTCAGTCGTATTCAGTTGTAATTCAGTCTGTAACTGAATTCAGTCAGTCGGTCAAAAATAAACAAACGAGCCACCATGTAGTGAAACTGTTGCCGCTAGGGTTTCACGTGAAAGAAAAACAGAAGATAGTGGTAGAAAACCCTTTAAAATAGAAACAAATAACGACGTTTCGGATCAAAGATCCTTCCTCAGGTGACATGGAAACAAACGTAGAACAGAAAAGCCACCAGTCAGAAAACCAACCAACTACCAACCAGTTAATTAATCTGCCAGTCGACCATCTATGAACCAACTATCAATCAATAATCTACCAATCAGCCAACCAATAACCAAACAACCAACCATTACTAGTTCGTTTTTGAAGAGTTGGTCTGGGTGGGAGAGGATGTTATTTTAGTTTTACAAGATGTATCGTCTTGCATTCTTTGCTTCATGGCCGATGAATGGGGTTACGGGTGGTGTGCATAGGGATGAAGAAGGATGGTGGTAGGGGGGTTTGGGGGGGGGGGCGGGGCGGGGGGTAGCGGTTATGTCTTACGGTGTTGACGAAAGGTTGTGTGTGCGACTACTGGTGTATCGAGTATGTTTGTGCGTGTGTGTCACATTGTGCGCGTCCCATCTCTGTTCTTTTTGTTTTGCGGTTTGTTTACTCCATTTCAAGGAAGCCCTCTGCCGCTACTGCGTTGTTTATCTCCGAGTATTTCAATTTATTCTTTTAACTGCTTGATGGTCGTATAAATTGTTATTTTGCTTCCGCTATGCATTCTTAACTTAGTTGTTGCGCGTCAACAAGACCGAGTTTCAAGGAACAATGCGACACGGTACCAAACCCAGATGATCTCCTCCATCTGCAAGAGGCATAAATTCTCATGAGCGCCTCTTGCTAACCGAGATCGGTCCAGCCGGTCCTGGTACAACTTCATTATTGCATTTCGCGGCGTAATGACATACACTACTTAAAAAAAATATTTAGTCGTTTCGGCCGATATTTACTTCAGGCGTAATTACAATTTTATTATTATCGTTTACGTGTAATGTTTTCATTGTCGCGTGTTTTTTCGTGTTTATCACGTTTTCTCTTTTTGTGTGGCCACTTTCCTTCTTCGCTGACATGATAAGTAGCGACTGAATCCTTTATACTGACTTGTTTGTCTATTTTGAAATATTAATAAATTGAGTTGTAACTGTTTTTTTCTAAGCGTGTTTCTTTCTCCGTTGGGTTCTTCTCTCCAAGGGAGCTCATTGGGATCTGTGTCTCTTGGAATGAAGGGCCGGTTCTCCCAACGCCAAAAAACCACAGTCGTACAAGGTACATGAAAGGGCCACAACAATTTTTCACGCACCCTGACAAATAGCGATTGCCCGTAACGGATTGTAATCCGCAGGTGTTGCAGACACACTTTCATCTCGTCGTTTCGTTGCAGTTTTTGTTCTCAGTAACAAATTTGTGAATTGAGTGATGCGCAATTCGCCGTCAGTTTACGAAAGATTTCCATCCAGGTGCACATGCAAAACACAAAGTGTTGGTTGTTGGGCGGTGTGGTATTTATTAACATTTAGTAGTGCCATGATTATTTACATATTACCAGCTTTTGTGATTTTACGCACATGTAAATCAGAGAAACAGAAAGCGAGAATCAACGCACAAGTCATTCTGTTTGTTTATAAATGCTTGTTTGCATAGCTTACAGATGAAAAATGCAAGTTTTATGTAAACAATGCGTTTTAACATTTTGTTTCGTTTGTTTTAAAATTGCGGCTTTTCAAACCTAATGGATGACAGAAAAGTACATGTTTAAAGTAAACAATGCATGTTTTGTTTTTGCCTGGGTGTGTTTATTTCTATGATAATTATGACCTTCAGTCGGTTTTTCTTCCCTGTTTACATGATGTTGTCTTCGCGTGAGAGATGCTGATGCTTTGTGAGAACAATCGTGGTTGCGTTCAGCATCAATAATTTCAATCATCTATGTTTGGCTTGACGAGGCCGTGTCCTCATGACTTTGTAACAGGCTATGTTTGATATAGCCGTGTAGCCAAACGACTATTTGTCTGATTACACGGGGCATTGGAAATAAGATCGTGGACTTCGTGGTCTTGTTCTGACAAATCGAGAACTAAGACTTTTCTTCCCTTCTTTTCACAATCCATGTGAGTAGACACTCATACCAGAGGTTTCAGTTCCGCTGCCTTTTGAACGCCGGCAACGGAAGGAATTCTCTTGCCGAGGAGAAAAGGAGCAGAACAGATTTTTTTTTGTCTCCATTCTACGACATTAAAACTTCATAATTTAAGTTATCCCTTTTGTCATGCGCTACCATAAGACATGCTAAGAACATTGATATTGCGAACTGTTAACCTGTTACTGCCTGGAATAGGTCGCTTTGATTAAGTTGATATACCACGCAACACCATGACGTGGGATATTTGTCAACTAAAACCATAATGTTATTTTCAGGATATTTTATGTCGCGGATGATGAATTAACAAAACATTAAAACGTTTAAACATTGAAAGCAATTTATTACTGTATTAGAGTTTCGTTTTGAGTGTTGTTCCCACACCGCAACACTTTTTTTTTTCCTTAAAACTGAACTTGACCCATTTGTATGTCGTTTGCCGTTCTACATAAGCATGCCCCGCCTACCCCGCCCGTTTTGTCCCTCATTTTAATTTAGTTCACAAAGCGTGTCAGTCGACTTCGTCGTCATCATTTTCATGACCCGCGGTGCCTCCACCCATATCGCTTTTTGTGAACAAACGCCGCGTTAGTTGTATGTTGTCATGGTCTTGTGATGGACGAGGCCGTGAAAGCTGGTGACGTTTACGTCGTAAAAAAATTTCCGCGTCAGAGGACTTTGTCAAAAGTGATTCATTATGTTTTTGTTTTCGCGCGTCATGGACGTGAAATCATTTGAAAAAACATGGTTCGTTGAGCAACCTATCACTTCCATAGAGCAAGGCTTTAAGTGGTATCTGTATGTCAGCAAGGTTCGTAGGTTCGCTTGAGCCCACGCAGCTGCAGGGATTCGTGACTCTATGCCCTTACAGATGGAAAAGCTTGTTTAAGAGGATGACAAAGAGATGAGAGATTGTTTTTGTTTGCGTGGTGGGTGGGGTTGGGATGGGTTTGGGGAGGGGGAGGGACGGCATGGGGCGGGTGCCCTGACCGCAAGGTCGGCCACCTGTAGGAAACATAGTGGGGCTTTTGGAGAAAGCTTGCTAACATTGAAGTCGCCTGGGGTTTTAGTAAGTGTACTTTTATGGCAAAGACCGTCATACATAAGGCCTTTGTTTGTAGTGAGTTCCTTTTTAGAATCATTGTTCACTGAGGGCCCGCACTTAGTAGCAGGCTACGGTGTGCTCAATATTGGTCCGGCCAACCATTGTTAGTACTTCAGAATCTGTATTGCCGGTCAACACTATTTAAAGCTCTTTTTGGCTCACGTGCGATAGCAAAAGTGAGTCTATGTGATGAACCATCCGTTGTCTGTCACTGAGGCGTCTGTCGTCGGGGCGTAGTCGTCTGTCGTCCGTGGTGACTTTAACGTTGGCATTTTATCAGAGACTATTCAAGCCTCAGACTTGAAACGTGGCCCAAGGGTACTTTGTGGTAAAACCTTTCTAAACATACCAATTTCAGTGACGTCTCTCAAAGGTCAAGGTCACAGGGGGTCCAGAAAGGGGTCAAAAATAGCCATTTTGACACAAGTTCTTTCTCCTCAAGTACTATTTTCAACGTCAAACCCAAGCTCTGGTACAGAGTTGCCTGATGGTAAGACCTTTCTATGCCATAATAATTTGGATAACCTGGCCCTCGGAAAGTACAAGGTTCACAGGAGGTTGGCAAATGTGTGACAAATGCCAGTTTTTGATAGAATTGTAGTTTTTATCATAGTTTTATTCAACTTTTCAGTCTGCTTTGGCACAAGGTAGTCAGATAAGATATTTCTGTGCATGCTAAATTACTGGTCCCATCGCAAATATCAATCCCCACCCGGGTCTGCCCTGGGGGACTTGGGTGGGGTTAACTACTTTTTAGTTCCCAGGGTCACCCTGGTCAGCCCCACAGGGTGGGTTTTTCTCTCTATTCTGGGGCATGTGTTTCTGTCTACCCTTGGTCCATTCACCTGTATTTTCCTATTTTAAACTCTCCCTATTGTCTGCGCTGCCTGTAGCTCTTGATGTTGGATGTGTGTTGCTAAATGGTCTTGGCTTTATTTAGGCCCCATATCGTTGGTTTATATAAAGTATTGGAGCGGCTGGCGACATACATTCAATATTCTGTTGTTTGTTTTTTTCACAAGCAGTGCAGGCACGTCCTGAGAAAACCTTGTTGCTGTCGGGACGTTAAGCAATGTACAATCAATCAGTCAGTCGCAAATATCAAGAGTCATGGGGGATCCAAAAGGGGTCAGAAATAGCTATATTTTGACAAAAAAACTGTTTTTGGGATCATGTACGAAGCAAAAGTGAGCATGTTCTGGGCCAGTGGTCATCCATTGTCCGTGGTAAACTTTAACGTTGGCATTTTCTCAGAGACTATTCACGCCACAGTCTTCAAACTTGGCTCAAGGATACTTTGTGGCAAGACCTTTCTAAACGTACCAATTTCAGTGACCTCTCAAAAAGGTCAAGGTCAGAAGGGATCAAGAAATAGGTCCAAAATAACTATTATGACCTAATTTATTTTTTTCTCAAATACTATTCACAACTTCAAACCCAAACTTGGTACAAAGATACCGGATGGTAAGATCTTTCTATGCATTCTAATTTGGTTGATCCCTCGGAATGGTCAAGGGTCACAAGAGCTAAGGAAATGGGTCCAAAGTAGCCATATTTTGACAGAAGATGTTTTTTTTTCTTAAATACAACTTCAAACCCAAACTTGCTACAGAGATACCTGGCGGTAAGACCTATCTATGCATACTAATTTGAATGACCCCTCGGAAAGGTCAAGGGTCACAAGAGGCCGGCAGATCTATGTAAAATGACAATTTTTGATAAAATTGTAGGTATTATCAACATTTTTGCAAATTTTCAGTCAAATTTCCACAAAGGTAGCTGATGATAAGACTTTTCTGTGCACTCTAATTTAGTCAAATCATCACAAAGATCAAGGGTCACAGGGAGGGGGGGTTGACAAATTTGTGAAAAATGCTTGCATTTTGAGAAACATGGATTTTGCTGGTGCAGAAGCCAGCCCTTATTGTCGCAAAGGTCACACATATGTAAATCAGTCATACGTTTGAGCCATAATGGCTTTGCCTTTCTTGTTCTCAAATATTATTTTCAAGCTCAAACCCAAACTTGGTATAGAGATACCTGATGACAAAGGCCTATGGATACTACTTTGTGTGACCCCTCCAAAAGGTCAAGGGTCACAGGAGGTTGGCAAGTGTGTGAAAAATGCCAGTTTCTGATAGAATTGAAGTTTTTATTAATGTTTTTGCAAACTTTTCAATACAATTTGGCATAAAGGTAGCTGATGATAACACCTTTCTGTGCATACTTATTTGACCCCTCACAAAAGTCAAGGGTCACAGAGGGTCGACAAATTTGTGAAAAATGCATACATTTTGAGAAAACTCGGATTTCGCTGATACAAAAGCCAACACTTTACTTATGTTTAGGCACTTAAACACTTGCTCATTTAAGTGGCCCATTAGAAAGGTCAAGGCCACACTTATTATGTGGATTGGTCATTCACATGAACCATGTGCCCTTTGTCCTGTTGTAAATAAGTCAGGTGTTCACATGCATACATGTTATGATAATATATATAAAACAAATGATTTGGCAATTACCCATGGCCCTTACAGCGGGTGGGACGTGCCTCATGGTTGCAATTTTCAGGAAAACTACACAATAGAATTTGAATGGTAGTTCCGCAAGGTTTCCGGCGGCTTCTAGCACCATACTCCTGTATGTGCCCGAACTGTGCACTGGCCATAGAAATTACAATTCAGAGTTTAGTGATTTTAAAGTATTTTAAAGTACCATTGATTAGGCATAAATCTGAAGACACAGGTCAGCACCATTTGTGTTTGTTATGCCTTGGCGACACACCTAATGAAGTTTAACAGCAGTTTGGACGCGCAGCAAAAACACACGCGTAATCACACTTATTTATTCTGTGCAGCCCTGTTACCGTGTCAGTCTATTTTTAGCTGTTTCTCGTACTGATAGCGTTTTATTTATAGAACGGAGTGGATTCATTGTCAGGTTACTTGATATAAGGACAATGTGTGCTGAACTGGGTTGTCCTGTGTCTAAATGAACCATAACTACCATAACCTGTGTGTAACGTTTCGTAACCATCCGTTACAGAAGTGCATCTGTGAGCAGTTACGGCGGTAGTGGGCCTTCAACCAAGGATGTTTGTTCAGACTTATTTGGACTTTCACGTATTGTCCTCGTAAAAGGAATGAGTACAATGTTTTCAATAGCCGGTCTCAAAACAAAAATACTGTGCAATTTGCGAATAAATAAATAAACAGACAAACAAACGCGTGTTCCCACAGTATATACATGTACTCCAAAGATTTATTGTTACATAGGCCATGCGACATCAGAGACAATGTCAAACTTAAGATTTTTTATGGCAGGACACTGAACTAACAAAACATTAAAAGGTCCTTGAACCCTAACCTCCGGTAACTTAAGTAGAAAAAGTTAAACGTGAAAGTGTATGGTGAATGTGAACTTGGGCTGGAACCGTTTCCTTAAAGTACATTCGCGCCATTTTTGGCCGTCGCAAAGTTACCGCTCGTCTCAGCACCCCCCCCCCCCCCACCCGCCCACGGGGGGGAAGGGGGGGGGGGGCTGTGTTTTAGAAAGAGTCTTATTCGGTAATTCTAACGCCAAAGATCCTCGGCGGCCGTTTAGAAGCATATGGATTCAACAAGAGGCAACTGACGGTGTCAAGAGGCAATGGTGTCAGCAAGAGGCATAGATCCTTATGAGATCCCGCATTTGCGGAGTCTCATGTGGATCTATGCCTATCGTTGAAACCACTTTGTACCTATGTTCCTTTACCATGTTCCATACCTTTGATGGCTGCGAATCGCCGGCTGACGTTGAATTTCAGTATGATTTCAAAAACACGATCTGCATCAGTCTACAACATATGACCTGGGAAGGGGCTAATATGATGTGAGCGGGAACGTTACTTTTACATGTTAACAAGCCCGGCTTTTGCTTTTAGCTGGTAATACTGGTTACCTGTCTCAATTATGGAGCGTAGCGGATCCAGGTAGGTAACCAGTGCCGCCGGTGACCGCATCTTTGATGATCTGGCCTGTCCGTCGTTGAACCACAGCCCGTGTCCGTCGCTGAGTGTCAGTCTGTTTGCTTACATTAATATTGTTTACTAGTTGACATTTTACGGCTTACCTTTGCAATGACTTTGTTGGAATAAGTGAAAATATTTGACAAATATTCGAAATTGTGACTGACGTATATAAACAGTCATCAGTTGACGTCGGGGCCGTGAGCTCAGTCTTTCAGGTTAACTTGATCCCATATCGAGCATCACATTTACATCTGCCAAGACCAAGAGTAGTACTTTTGGTGGTTCATCAAATGCACCTTGAATCTCCCTCCCCCCCCCCCCCCCCCTTTCAACACACACACACAATTTACACACAGGCGTATACACTGTGGCACACCGCGGCACCACTGAGAAAGAATTGTGCGGTCACCGGGTGTCTTTATTATCAATCCGTTTAATTTCGCCTCTGCTCACTCCATCAGCATTCTTCCGTTTTTCTTCCGCGGCCTGAGCAATGAAATAATTATCATAATCTGAGCGCCACCGGCCTAAAACCGCTTATATCTGTTGGCTATTGTTTGATCAGCTTACCACCGCCTTTCAGTGCACAAGTTTTACGCGGCTATCGCCCTGGGAAAATGGTCACCTGTTCGGTGCGGACACGTTGCCGGCTGCGTTCGCGTACTACTTTTTTTTTGCGGCGTCATCTGTTTAATATCGGCTCGTCTTCAGTACGACCGCTTGAAAAGGCAGCAAACAGACACACACTAAAGACGGCCGCTTGAAAACTGAAGGCGTGCAGCTAACAGACACTCTCCAACTCCACTGATTCACTTAGCTTTCGGCTCAGAGCGGCGAATCAGTCGAGGGAGACGACCGGTGTGACACCCATCCTTAAACAATTACTAAAACTGATGCATGAGGCCATAATATCCAAAACCACCAACTTGACCAAGACGATTTCAGTTATTCAGGCGCTGAAGGGGTAAACCGGCTTCACCTCATTAATTTAGGCATAACTAAAATGAACAGCCTAATTCTACGTGCCTGGCGACGAAAATTTACCCAGCGACGCTTACTCAATCGGGGCGTAAATCGGCCACATCATATCGGCGTAGATTTTCGCCACCATGATTCCATCCCGCAGGGCCGGATCAATCAGTTTTCAGGGGAGTGGGGTGGGGGGTGGGTACTCAACTTTTCTTTTTTCTATTATCAAAACACCACAACCGAAACCGTCAGACGTTTTGATATAACATTAAAGCACCCCCCCCCCCCTCCCCCTCCTTCTCGGGCCATGTTGTGGACTGGCAGAGAATGATTTTTTTAAGCCAGGGTGGGGGGGGGGTGCGGCGGGGGTGTGTGTGCTGTAGTACCAAAGCACCCCCCCCCCCATGGATCCGGCGCTGCCCCGGTTTCGCATTTTCGCGATGACCATAACATTGACATGACTCTCGGGGTCGAAAACTATGCACGACAAGGAATTGAATCAATTTGTGTGGCAGCACTGCCATGATCGGCCACGGATGCTTCCAAAATCTAAACACTCAGCAAATGGACATACAAGAAAATTATTCACTACTTATCTTCATTTGCTAGAAGAGCAACTCGAGTTTAATTCCGCAGTAAACTGTGTTCTAATTGTCTTTCCCGACCGTGCTTCTTTCTATGTTGGGATTTTCTGTGCGATACTTTCGAAACATGGCGGGCAGAATCTACTCAGCATGGATTCACACCTGGGTAGTTTTGCACATGGTAGATTTCGCTGGGTGTATTAACTCTGGGTAGATTTGTGCCTCAAAATCAAAGTTGACCCCTTAGCCTTACTGACATATACCTGTTGTGAAATTGTCAGAGGCCCGAATAATTTAATCGTGATTAAGAGGGCCCAGAGCCTAAGCCGCCGATACCTGTCAAAGACCAGTTAACTCATTCTACCCCAACACCGAAATCCCCAAATTTTGCCGTTCTCTGAAGACTGCGTTGCAGTGCAGGACACAGTTCGACCATGATAGTTCAAGGCTGATACCAGAATAGCTTGGCGCCCATAGGCGCCAAGCCACTCGCATACTATTCTGGCATCACCCTTGAACTATCATGGTCGATCCTTATCTTGCTGTGGTGTGTCTGGCGTAGAATGAGTTAAACCACAGACCAAACACAAGTCTCAGCCTGGCCACACTGGTTGTTCCCTTGCTATATCGATTCGATGAACTTCAAGTCATCCCTTTTGGTACGATAAATATCTTGAATCTAACGCGACAGCGCGTGTGATCTCAGCTGCGGTAGGTAGATGTCAAAACTGACAGGCATACAAACATTGGGATCACTGACCTCGGTTCACGTCGGCAGGTCAAATGGGGACCGGAAAAGGGACTTGAGGAAAACTACATCCTGAGTCAAAATCAACGTCATCAGACTTGTTGTTTGTTTGTTTTTTGTCCGTCGACGGTGTTGTCAGACTCAGTGATAGGTGTCATTGTACAGCTAGCATACTTCGCCAGACTGACAACCTGATGACATAGCCGGCTTCAGAAGCTGGCGGGTTGCGACTGCCGTTTGGTCCCAGCAAACAGCACACTGGTTGTCTCGTTTCATTGATTGCCGCCGCGTTGTGCGGCGCGCCGGGCAACGAGTCGGCGAGGCCGGAGACCAGAGTGAACAGAATAACTGTTCATACTGTTTGTCTACTAATAAGTGGCAGGTCTGTCTTTGATATATACCTTCCTGCATACATTCGGTGTGATCAGTCATTATGTGTGTCATGGGCACTGACGTAAGAACACGCGGAGGCCGGAAAGAAGCGGCACGTCAGTTTCAGAACACGGACGCCGAAAGTAACTGTTTACTGACCGGCAAGTCCTCAAATGCCGCTTTGGTAAACTGATGAACTATGTCATTATAAACTACAGGGGATTTTGAAGCGGGGTGGGCGTTAACTCGAAAAGGGCAAAGGCTGACTGCACTGCAGCACCCCCCCCCCCCCCCCAAACAAAAAAAAAAAAAAAAAAAAAAAACCTTTATTGACTATTGAGGCACTGGAAAGGCCGGCTGTGGTGATAATCCCGCGTTTCACGCACTTGAACGCCGGTACGTACTGGCTTGAGTTGACACGTCTTTGCAGTAACGATGTACTCGGACTGTCAGTTGGAATGATCCAGCAAAAACACTGCCGCGGCTAACGAGTACGTACAATCATCGACTGATGTACGCAGTTTCCGTACACTGAGTACTGCCGAGGCAGAGACGAACCCAGTAAGCAACATTTCTTCGGGCCGACCGTAAAGCTTCAGTTGGTCTACGCCACGGCCGCACTACTGACTGAGCGGTCGGCTCAGCTGATGACATTTTGCCTACCGAAAGCGAGTCAGTGCCGCATGGTTACGGCAAAATACCACCAAGATGTATTACATTAGTTGCAGATGTTAGCGGCAAGATCCAGAACTCGGTGGAACTGAGCAGCCTCGTCTGCCGCTTGACTACTGACATTGTGAATGTACGATTACCATTGTACTGATATCCTGCAGCACCGCTTACTTTTTTTACTGCCATCTCAAAGGTTGTCTCGGATACTGTTGCTGTAGATACTGCATTTACTCATCTCTAGGCCGTCGCACACTCGGTGATAGTTTTAATCAGTCAAAACTGACAGTGCTTTCACAAGCCGTCACTGCTATTTGACATCACTTAACGTAAACATGGCACTAGCAGAAACAAGACGAAGCCCCCCCCCCCCCCCCCCCTTTCCGCGGACGCGAAAAAGCTGAGAAGGAAATGACATCACTGAGTCATACAAAAAAAAAAAGTGTGTGAAGTGGTTGTGGTGGGGTAATAGCTGTCCACGCCGGTTGTGATAAAGCAAAATTTCCCCTGATTGTCTGGCAATAGGCGGCTAAAAGCGGGTACCCCATAAAAGTACTGTTCTAAATATTCATTCAGTTGAGTGTTGTTTACTTCTCCGAGTGAGTGGCTGTCCATACACTTGGTCCCAGCATTTGTTCAGGCTATCGACAGTCTAAGAGCAACGCGGATCCATGTTGAATGATTTATCGCCGTGGAAACGATCAGATGTTGCGCACAGGTAGCATTGTGTACGCGCCCTTTACTGGGCCACAAAGGGCCACGTGTTTGGGACTTGCACTCCACGCGACCAAACTTGTGGTGGCCTCGCCACAGCCAGTCAACTATCGGCCTCCGCTGTTTTGGTCGGAAAGGAAAGTAGACGACAAGAGCCTGCAGTCCCGAATATTCTGTAAAATAAACATAGTTTTCATTGATTCAACGTATATGTTCAGCAAACCGTTTGCTTTGTATATCTTGCGAGTCAAAACACGGGACTATGTTACTATACGCGTGTAACTTTCATTTCCGGTTTCATCGCGGCTGGCAGTCTGCGCGCACTGATCTGTTTACAAAGGTGGCAAAATGGCTGCGAAGAGTCTGACCTCGAGAAAACAGAACAACCTCGATCTTCTCCTCCAAGCAGGTAAACGTTTGACAAACATCAATCGTAAGTTGTTTCGCGTGTTGAGATGGAATCCGAGCTGGCTCGACTCGTGTTTATGAGCGGCTGTGTCGGTCGCTAAAGAGTTACGGAACTTGCTCGAACTATCCCGTTAGAAAACCAGGAAGTGGCCACTGCTTCAGTCGCTTCCTGATTCGTAAGCATGCAGCGACCGTTTGTCTCAAGAGCCTGTTTAAGTAATATTGTACGGTGGTAATCTCACGAGTAGTTATTTCCGTATTTGGATGTTCTGAATTCCCTTCTCACTGACGGAAATGAAAATTTACGGCAGACAGATTCCAGAGTCGGTCAGCACTGTTCTTGCAAACATGCTGACACGTGCACTCTGCTTTGTAGCGAATTGAATTGAATTGAATTGAATTGAAACTTTATTTTCTAAGGATGAAGACAGTAGGCACGCAGGCCTTTTTACACGTCTGTCCTTAATAACATTTTAAATAAATATAACAGCAGAAAAGATAACATGACAAATAAATAAAAATAAAAAGAAGACAGGATAATAATAATAATAATAATAATAATAAACAGAAATATTTCGCGCGCACACACACACACACACACACACACACACACGCACACACACACACACACACACACACAAATACACACACACACATACACACACACACACACACACACTTTCAGTCAGATGTAAGGCAGCACAAGGGTAACGCATGGTGCCTATTACTCAAGTGATGCGTTACAATCACGCACGCACCCACACACACAGACGCGATAGTAACCGAGATATATTGTGTGGCAACGAAGTAGGAGTCTTTTGTCTGGTGTTCTGTTGTTTTGTGGGAGCATTTATCAGATTCGGCACGGGTTAGAACGTGTGCAAAGAGAAGTTGAGCACGTGTATTTATTTTTTCACAGACTTGCTGACCCCAGCTTAACCTTAAATTGTCAAAATCATTGAGTGACAGTTTTCTTCACAAGGCTTTAGAAAAATGCATACAACAACATACATTTCCCCCCTCATTGCTTATGGCCAAAGACTGCCAGAAGTGACTGTAGGAATATGTGAAATATTTTTGTGAATAAATTTACCTTCATTTTCTCCATTAAGTGTATTTGTCATGCACCATTGATATTGTACTCATCATTCTTGAACATAGTGTCAGTGTCACACCATTTTTGTTTGTGGGTTCATACAACAAATTATTTTCTGTGAAAATGTAAACACTGGTTTCGGATGTACTAATAAGAGAATTTTTTTTGGTTTTTTTAGGTCTCTTCTATTTTTATAATTATACTATAGAAGACTTTTTAGGATGGGGCGCTTTTAATAGCATGCACGTGGTGTCACAGAAAGGCAGGCCCTAAACTCTGACAATGCAGAGAAGTAACAAGATAAAAATTACGTCATGTCTAGTTATGCTAACCTCACTGCTGAACATACTTTTGGTGCGAAGCGCTGTGTGTGTGCGTATGTATGTATAAAAAAAAATACAAAGTTTATATACATACAGGCTTGAAAATACAGGAAATGCTTCATTCAGTGAGTGTTTTAAAATTTAATGTCTTATTAAAGAGCTAAATGACTGTTTATAATTATAGGAAGTCTGTTGACCCACATTAAAGTCCATAATTTTCATTATATTCACTTGAAATTTTGGATATGAGCATGTGACAAAAGGTCAAGTTGTGAAAGCGGTTTAATAAATTGTTTTTGATTACATAATAACTTGCATGTTTGTAATGTTTATGTATAGGCTACAAGGAAATGTGCATGAAAAGATAACTCAGTGAACGATTTTTCATAAAAAGCCATGTATGTGAGAAAAACTGACAATGTGACGGTTGTTACCCTGACATCCTCAATCGGCCATAATTTAAAAGATGGAAGAAATGTGTAAATTAAAACTATTAAAAATAATAAAGCCTCCACAATTGAAAGAAAAATTAATAAAAAAGGCAAAGTGAATGAAATATCAAAAAGCAGAATTTGAACATGATCATGTCGGGTGTAACAACCATTACTCAAATCTGGTTTATTTTTTTTATGGCTATGTTATGATTTGCTTTGATGGTTTAAGATATGTTTGTTTCTAAAACATTTGGATTACATTTCATAATGAACACATTTAAACATTGTTAAGTAATACAAAATGTTGATATTGAAAAACATCGTGATGGTTGTGACACAAGACACTGTTGACATACATAATGAAGCAATGTGCACATTTAAGACAGAAAGACAAATTATTCTTGTTATCAGCATATTTATTAATTATTATCTAGTCAAGCAAAACAGTAAAAAAAAAAAAGTATCAAATTCAACACTGGTGAGAAATGATAGTTAAGTTGATACTTTATGCATGTGATGGTTGTAACACTTTTGAGCATGACATTACCACTTTCGTTGTAAATGTAAGTCATTAAAATGAATAGGCCTACTTGATAGAAAACAACTACTGCAGCATTTGAGCTGGGTAAAGAGAAATCATGGCTATCAAGTGTTTATAACATCCTCTGTAAATTAAACAGCATTATGACAGTCAATTTATTATCTTGTAAATTACAAGAAATTCAGGTGTGTGACATTTTTAATGGCAAAAACAGTATCAAAACATTATAATCAGAAATTGCAAATAAATGGTTAAGGTTAACAAAGGAAAGCAGAAAAATCAGGATTTACAACAATAATAAAAATGCCTTTAACTCATGTTATGCTCTTTGCATCATTGTGATCAAGTCTCTTCTTTAAACAGATGCATGAAAATACTGCACCCTTTGACTACTCCTGTCTGAATTTAACTGGAGAGACACTTTGTCTCCTAAAGCATCACAAGGCTCCGAAGAGACATCATCTTTATTTGGCCAAACATACAGTCCCTTTCGACACTCCATAAATTTCAGTTTCTCCAATCAAAGGTCCTCATCAACTCAGTTCCATGATTTGCCCAACATACTCTTTCCCATTCCATTCAACTCTGTAGAATTCATTAACCGCAACACTGCAGCTTACTGAATCTGGAAGAGTTTGAGATGGCGCAACTGGCATTCTCTCTGGCAAACTGAACTCATTGGCTGTGGAAAGAGCAGTGATTGCATTAGAACAAGACGGAGTCTGAGCTGATGGCGGCACATTGATCTTTTCTGAAGATTTGCAGTTAGGTCTTGGTTGAATCTTGGATGATGCCATTGATATAGAGGTAGAAAGTTTGACTAATTTCCACTGATCAACGCATTCTGCATTTTGACAATTCTTTGTGTCACCAATCATGCATTCATGACAGAAGCAAGAGAGCTTGCGAGTATACAAAGCATTAATCTCTCGCTGAAGATCCAGCTGTTCCGGAGTAAGATCTTTGCGGTACTTCTGGCACTTTAATTTGTTCTTATTCTGATAGTCTTTCAATCTATCAGGGTCTTCTTTCAAGCGTTGTCTGTAGGCCTTGGCCCTCTCAGCATCAGATTTCTTCTTTACTTTGGATCCTTCAAAGTCAGCCTTCAGCAGAATCCGAAGACTGCCTAAAGAAAAAAAAAATAAAACAAAAATTATTTGAATAAAATAATAAATGTAGACCTAATAATAATGGTAAATGTTAGGCCTACCTATTAAGCAGTGATACATTTACTTTAAGTTAAAAAACGGTGACCTAAAATCAACCATTAAACAGGTAATTATATGATTGATGAGCAAAACCTAAAATTTACCATGTCTTTTTAGCCTTGTGTTACAACCGTCACTGAATTTCTTATTTAGGCCTATAACATGGTCATCTCAGATCTAGTATGGGTCTGTCAAATTGGATAACCTAAATTATCGATCTGTAGTTAGAAAATCACTGCTAGGGACATGTTTTTTTCCAGCAGAAGGTAAAGAAAAACCTCTGCGTAATGGTCGGCACATTTTGACATGCTATTTATGAAAAGCGACGGTCGATATTACTGGAGTAAGACCCTGAAAAACATCGATTGGTTGTTCTACTTATGTTTACGCTTCCGATCATTTTCGTTTTCACTTTTCTCACAAAATTACTGCAAAATAAAAGCATAATGTACAATCAAACTCTACACGAGTGACGAAACGATAAAATCAAACTTATGTGACAGTCGTACTATTGAAAGGTCTTTGACATTTTACGAAAACTTACCTCGTTTTTCCGCCGGCATGCATTTTTTCTGAAGTAGGCGCCATTAGTATTTTCTGTTAAGGTCATGTGATCCATAAAATGTCGGAACGGGTTTGAAAACGTAAAGTAATAAATAGAAAAACGATTGTGAACGGTCGTCACTTTTTGACACTTTTTTTAAAAAGTGAGATATTCTGCCATTTTTTCCTATCAGAATTTCATTTTATCCTTTGAACAAAATATATTTGTATTTGCCATAAATGTTTCTGCTTCGGTAATCCCAAAATTGGGATTGGAACTTCACTAAAGCATTGTTTTTTCGTCTGCAAAGAGTAGTACGATTTTGACATTTGATGTAACGACCATCCGTGAAAAAAATTAGGTTATAATGCAATAATTTCAAAAAAGGTTAAGGATAAATTGTTAAGCTTTTTAACGTGCTTTAACATCAATAAATCAAACTCCAAAATTTTATCCAGCTGTTATTTAATTTAAATGAGAAAATAGAAACTGATGTGAGCAACTAGAACTGACAGCTTTCCAGAAAGCCAAAAAAAACCCTTTTTTTTTCACTTTTTAATTTTTTTTCTATATTAATTCTACAATTAAAAGCATCAGTTTATTTTATGTATCTCTCTTACATACATCCATTCAATATCACAAATTACAACGAACACATAATTTCAAATACAAATTTATTTCCATTTTTAAAATGCATACTATTGCAAAACGACCTTTTGTCACAGGCTCATATATATATATATATATATATATATATATATATATATATATATATATATATATATATATATATATATATATATATATATATATATATACACAGCTAGTTTGGAGGAAGATATCAGACAGAGCTTCCATTTTTTAACGGAAATCATTTTTTTCTGCTCACCAGGGTCATTTCTGTGGTGTTTTTGTGTTGTTAAAACGTGCAAGAAATGGACTGCTTTTTGGTTTGGGTCTTGTTTTTAAAAAGGTCAGACATAAATCACAAGGTCTTATTTACTTTGTTTCATTATTATTTCTGGCCCTACAAGCACCCCCACACATTTTTTCCCCTCTCACCAATGTGGAAGATCTGATTAGATGAGTTAGTTTGCCAGCTTTGTACCTTTTTAGCTTTTTCACATAAAAAAATTCACTGCAGAAAAAATGTCAAGGAAGAATCCTTGACTTCTAGAGAAGAATCGAACAGTGACAGCAACATAAAAGCACCAGGCATGTCAGTGTTATGCATTGTTCCTAAATTGATGCAAAGCACCATCACCTTAGCGTTAGACTTGAATTGACCCAATGCTCTCTGTCTCTATCTAGTATCTCAGTTTGATTTAGGAAGACAGTCTCTATCTTCTTCAGTTATTGGGGCTTATAATAATAATAATAATAATACTGTTATTATATAGGCGCCTTTTCTCAATTTTTGGGCAAATCGACTCGAAGCGCTGCGAACTGAAACCCAACACGCACACTCACGTAACAGACACAGATTTACACTATTTAAGACAAACACAATACAAGGCAGATGAAGGACCAGTTCAGCTACTGAAGTTAGAGATTTTTGATCGCTTGTATTTGAAATTTGTAAAGTGGCCTGAAACCGGTTCCAAAGTGTGAGGGGTGGGGGGTGGAAGAACCGGAGTACCCGGAGAAAGAACCCCCAACGGTCCGCCCGAATGAACGGTAACACTTACCAGAGGAGAAAAGTCCGACGCCGGAACCCGTTTTCGAACCTCACACCTTTGTGATTGGTGGCAGGCGCTTTAACCACTGCGCCACGGACCGCACCGCTTACTATTTTCTTGGCTGTGATAAATTCCTAGTCTACATACTCATTAAATCTATAGACATGATCATTATTTTTTTTCAATGCTATTTGCAGGGTGTAGCTGATTTTGTAAAATATGTTGGAGTTTGATACTATTACAATAGAATACATTATGCATTATATACTGGCTAATTGCTTGTATCTGCTGCAACCCCACATATATATAAAATAGCATTGATTTATACTGTATATAAAATTACCTTGATGGGAACATTAGCCTTTTGGGTGCGGGTGGAACTTTTTGTTGCCTTGATGAAAAGTGCTACCGACAACCAAAGGGTTAAATATGTGCTGGTCTGTGTGAAAAAAATCTCAGACCAGCAACAATTTTCCTTTCGCCTTTGTGGTTGTTAAGTCTGTTGTGTGTACATGTACTACATTCCTCACTATTATGTCAAGACCAGTAATCATTGAAAATCTTTTGTGATGGTAATGCAAAGAACCCTACTTTAATCAGAAGTCACATTTCATTGTCCTATCAAGCTTTTTGTTTTAGGGCTGTCCAGCTTGAAAATTGCTTTTTAAAATGTTGACGGTTTTTTTCGTCGCACGAGAAGCAGCTTGCATGAACATTTCAGATACAATCATGTTGATGTGACCGGGTACACCCGGCTCTCATAACCCATTCTGATGTAACTTTGTTTTGTGCAGCTAGACTTGTACTTGTTTGCAAAATATGTGTTGTATTCTTATTATTCAGTGGTTTTCCTTCAATTTAAGGTCTCGCAAGGTATTGCTTTCAGCGATGCCTGCGTTAGTCCGACCCCTCCGGCTTACTTCTAGACTACTAGGTATTCAGCGTCTGTCTGTTCAGGGGACGCAACCACGTGAGCCGCCTCGTGGCTTTGTTCTAGCGTCAGTTCCTACAATGGCGATTAGCTTGTGTTTGTTGCTCGGCATTCTAAGTCGAATATCTCTTCAATGCCTGCACCAATTGTTTTAAACCAAGATCCATAAAATTCAGCATGATAGTCACTTTCATTTTCCAATTTATTTCTAGTCCGATCCATTTTGGGCTAAACATTATTTTGGGATTTTGCACCTTTTGCTTCGTCCAGGTCCATGGAGAAAAGTCGTTTAAAAATTCATAATTAATTTTAGCCTTAATTAATCGAGTCAATGTTTGGTACTAGTGAAACTAGGTCATGTAGAATCGGAGCCATAGGCAAAAAACCTAGTGCAAACAAACACAGATTTCGGCTTTCCTGCTCCAAAAGCACCGAGTTCTGGAAGCGGACGAGTGATGCTTGCTTTGCGGCCCGCGCCTGCCGTATATAAAGCCTCTTCTGTGGCATGCACGCGTTCAGTACCACTCAACTGTTACTTTGCATCAGACTACTCGCGGCGATACAACTAGGAAGAACTACAATGTCGACTCCCTGTTAGCTCTGCGCTGTTTGTTCAGTTTCTTCAGTTTTCTTCGCCTCAATAAAGACGTCACAGCGACCCTTGTTTTTGACGTTGCATCCCTAATTTCTTGCCTGATCCTCTACCCGGTTACATTGATAATGTAGTTTGTTTTGTTGATTGTTTATACTTACCTCACCTATTACAGCATTTTAAAAGACCATTACCTGGTACTTGCATCCCAGATTGCAGTGTTTTAAAAGACCACTTGCTTATGGTTAAAACTGTTACAGGAATGACAAAAGCCTGAACATTTTTGTGTGGCAACCAGCTGGGCTACCAGATACAAACGTTAGTAGCCCAAGACAAGAAGAAGTCTTTTTGTAAACCGTATTGAAAATATGGTAGACTTTGAAATGGGGCTGGTCGGAGCGCGTTCTGGAGAATGCACACAATGTGCTGGGCATTGCTGGCCTGAATTCTGGCAAAGAAGTAAAAAGATAAAAATGACATCGTATCTAGCTATGCAAACCTTGCTAGATAACGTCTTTTTGGCGCCAAGTGCCTTATATGTGTGTGACGGTGACTAGAGCCCGCGTTTGAGGACGGACAAGCTTAAAATTGTATAATATTATCTCTAAAAGAATAATCTCAAGATAATTTTTTTATTTATTCATTAAGATGATCATTAGCGAGAAAAGGGCTGTTTAAGAAAACGGTTAGTCCGTAGTTTTTCTTATTTTTGGCTCACGTGCGAAGCAAAAGTCTGTCGTCTGGCGTCGGTGGTAAACTTTAACATTGGCATTTTCTCGGAGACTATTCAAGCCACAGTCTTCAAACTTAGCCCAAGGATACTTTGTGGCAAGTCCTTTTTTTAAACATACCAATTTGAGTGACCTCTCACAAAGGTCAAGGTCAAAGGGGATGAGGAAATAGGCCCGAAATAGCTATATTTTGACATAATTTATTTTTTCTCAACTTCAAACCCAAACTTGGTTCAAAGATACCTAATGGTAAGACCTTTCTATGTATACTAATTTGGTTGATCCCTCGGAAAGGTCAAGGGTCACAAGAGCTCAGGAAATAGGTCCAAAATAGCCATAATTTGACAAAAGATATTTTTTCTCAAGTACTATTCACAACTTCAAACCCAAATTTGGTACAGAGATACCTGATGGTAAGACCTATCTATGCATACTAATTTGGATGACCCCTCAGAAAGGTCAAGGGTCACAAGAGGCTGTCAAATGTGTGTAAAATGCAAATTTTGGATAAAATTGTAGGTATTAACATTTTGGGATATTTTTCAATCAAATATGGCACAAAGGTAGCTGATGATTGACCTTACTCTGCATTCAAATTTAGACTCATAGCAAAGGTCAAGCAAGGGTCATTGGGGGGTTGACAGATAAGTGAAAAATGCTTTTTTTTTAGAAAACTTGGATTTTGCTGGTGCAAAAGCCAGCCCTTATTGTCACAAAAGTCACTCATGTAAATAGGTCATTCATGTGAGCCATAATGTCATTGCCTTTCTTGTTACTAGATATTTTGTATATAACTAGATAAAACGAAAAGGAAGATAATGAATGAGTTCATTAACCAACATTGTACCACAAGAACTTTTTGAGCAATGATTTAATATTTAAAAAAAAAATTATTCACGTTTTTTGGATTAATTTCATGGATTATTTGGGATTAATCTTAAAATGTTTGAATCTTTTTTATGAAAATAATATCTTCTCATTAATTCTCGCATGATTTTTCATATACAGTACTTACATAAGCCTACATTTTGTCTTGGCTGTCAGGTACAATTAGGTCACTTGTGACCTGTATGCTCTGGGTGTGAAAATCAGTTAATTTTCTTCACTTTTTCGGAGTTATTTGTAAAACAGCTAACATAACTTTCATTTTTCTTTGACGAAAAAAACCTCTTTAATACCAGAATGATTTTTCATAAACAGTGTTTGCATAAGCCTGCTGTTTGTCCTGGATATGGGCTAGGATTAGGTCAAATTGTGACCTGTAAGCCCTAGGTGTGAAAATCAGCAAGAAAATTACAAAGTTTGATGCTCTAATACATAAAATGTTAGTACTGCGATGACTGATGTATAACATCGAGTCGTCATTAAGAATACTGCATCAGACTAATGATGCCATGACGTGAAGCTTGAAGTATGCCATTTCCTGCTCGTGCTATTATTTTTCTTGAGCATAGCTATGCTTCACCAGACCACAGAGCTTACGCATGGCGGGAATCGTGGTGTGTCTGTCTTTATTTCTGTGTGCCAGTGTGTGTGTGGATCAGAGGGTGGGTTAGAGTAGAACTAGAAGGATATGGATCAGAAGGATAATCTTGAAAATAGGGGTTAGTAACTTTGGGCTTAGGTCCCATCTTGTTTAATTAAGTAATGCATTGACAAGAAAATGTCAGTTTCACAAAAGCGGTTGATACCCATTTGAGTCCTTATTTTTTGTTATTCTTACTACACACTTTGCATACAGCTAGATTAAAGGGAGATATTGCATGTGTTTGTAATCCAACCTTTTCAACATTTTGAATAAGAATTAATTCATTTTTGCAAGTTTTGATGCCACTATATACTCCCATCAAACAGCCCTGGAAGAGGCTGTCTGGAACAAAACATTCAGACCTGGAAGAGGCTGCGTGCCTTTTGGATGAGGGACTTGAAACCTCAAATTTGTCACACGGCTTCATGGGACTAGTGAAGCCATGACCTGAAGCTTATAGTGACGTCATTTTGCTGCTCGTGCTATTCATCTTCTTCAGAATTCCTGTCGCTACACGAGCCCACGGTGTACTAATGGCGAGAAGCGCAGTGTGTCCCTCTTTGTGTGCGCTGGCGTGTGTGTTGAGCAGAGGTTGGCTTAAAGAGGAGGGAATGGATCAGCATAATAAGCTTAAAAAAATTGAACAAATCTTAATGTTCCTAGAAGAAAAACGTATGTGACTGAGCCTAAAAAATTGAACAAATCTGAATGTTCCTAAAAGAAAAACGTATGTGACTGAACTCCAAACAGTATGGTAGACTTTGGGATGAAATCCTCATCTTGTCAAATGAAGACGTTCTTCTGAGTTCAAACATTTTTTTTTTTATGTCACAAGTCAAGCTACCTCAAGTTGTAATGAGTTAACCCCTTTACTGCCAGATGCAAGAGACAGATCTTCCATGAGGGCCCGCCCCCACCCAGTCATGCTTGCTCATTGACTGATCGAAGATTTGTGCCTCTTGCTGGCATCGTCACCATGAGATACATATGAGCCATTCTCAAAAGGTGAACACCAAAGTGTGACAAAAACTCAAATTATTAAAATGTTTTGAAAATTGACTAATGTATTGAGGTCAGCAGGAATTTTTAAAAATATATCTGCGAGAATGCTCACAGATGTTATGAAAAATGTCTGGATGTGACGTACAATGGAGATATGTCTGAAATAGAAAAATCGCTTTCCATGCCTTGTCTTCATCATTTGCAGTGAAAGGTGAAGGTTATCCGCATCCTGGTCATCGGTATGTAAAAAATTAGAATCGAAACTTCCCGGTCAGTTGCATTTTGTGGTGTTAATTCAAGCATGTTTCTGGACGCCAAAAATGACGGAAAATTTTCTCCGAAAAAATAAAAGCCTATAAAACTAAATTGGCGCCATCAAGACATAAAACGTTCACCTGCACTGATATCATTTTAAAATATCTATATAGACATTGGCTTGAAACGCCGCTAGGTTCACTTGTTTACCAATGGAATTTTTTCCCCCCGATCTCGATGAGGGGATCTGCAACGACCAGTCATGTACATTCGCAGGTGTTTTAACACCAATAATTTTTTTTTTCTGGAACTAACTAAAACTTTCCAAATAAAATACTACACCTATCCATGGAAATGGCTGGCTTGCGGAAATAATCACAGTGAAAGGTTTGTTTTTACTTGTTTTCCGAGGAGGAGCTCTCGCGTCACGTTTCCATCTGCCAAAAAATAAGGTTTTGGCTAATTAATCCTCGGCTAAGTACACTTTCAGAAGAGCAATCAAGACATGCTTGTTATATGTATTTCTTCATTCAATATACAACACATTGATATAGAATTTAGCGTGTCAGTGCAATATCATGTTAATGCTTGAGTGACAAACGTGGTCACTGTTTGGTGCTTTCTCCTTTTGAGAATGGCTCATATAGATAGCATGTATTCGTGTTACAAAGGCTGACAATTGTTATCAGCATTGAATGTGTAATGTCTTCAGTAACATGATTTCCGGCAGTTGGTATAAGCATGTTCTTTATCTCAGACTTTTCTTTGCAGAGTCGACTGATAGTACCCATTATTACTAAAACATAAATTTGTGTACATGTGATGCGCAATATAATATGATGCAATTGAGAATTGTTTTCGCAATGTATAATATGATAGAATTGAGAGTTGTTTTTGTAATGTATTTATTTGTGTATTAAGCGCAATTACTGTATGGAATGCATACAGGTGTATTTTTAATTTGCAACTTGGAAGATTTTTCATACGATTTTCCATACATTAACACCAATGTTCATGTGAAGGGAGATAATAAGGAAGACCTGTTGGCAGATTCAGTGAGTTGTTTCCCAGTCACTATAGCAAGGCAGCTAGACGTGGCTCGCACGGGAGGAACGAAGTAAACTATTCAAACTACATTGATATTTTCCCAAAAAAACTGCTTTTTTTCTCTCTTCTCCATTACCTCTTTTGAGGGTGTGCGTGAATTAATGGCGTGATAAACTACTAATATATCAAGGAGGTATTCAGGCAACAATAATGGCTACGATGTATGATTTTTTTAATGGCATCTCTGCACAAACCAACTAATCTGCACAAACCAAAATCTGTAAAAGACTTTTTTGCTTACTTTCTTGGAAACAAAATCGTCATCTTTACACTGTTAAAATGTCCGTGAAAGGGTGATTCAACATTCATTTCATTATAAATCCAAGAGGTGTGTAAAAACAAAACAGTTTCGCATGGGCAGGCTTCTGAGGCCATCTTACAAAAAACAGTTGTCAAAGTGTATGACTGTACACGTGAACATTATTAGATGAACTACTGCCTGTGCTGTGTGTCATACTACCCCCCCCCCCCTCTCCCCTTTGTACATGTAGCCACCCTTACTCTGAACAGCACTGGTTGCTGCATGCTCTAGGGGGTTAACATCCCATGTGTCAACTTCCCCCACCCAGGTCTGCCCTGGGGGACTTGGGTGGGATTAACTACTTTTTTGTTCCCACAGCCCCACAGGGTGGGTTTTCCCCTCTATTCTGGGGCATGTGTTTCTGTCTACCCTTGGTCCATTCACCTGTCTTTTCCTTTTTTAAACTCTCCCTACTGTCTGCGCTTTCTGTAGCTCTTGATATTGGATGTGTATTGCTAAATGGTCTTAGGTTTATTTAGCGTATTAGACCGGCTGGCGACATATATTCAATATTCTGTTTAGTTTTTTTTCTCACAAGCAGTGCAGGCACGTCCTGAGAAAGTCTTGTTGCTGTCAGGAGGTTAAGCAATGTACAACCAACCCATATGTCAACTTTTTCCATCTACAGGTTTTCTTTAAACTTTTTTTTTTGTTGTTGTTTGTTTCACCGTTAACAAAGCTTTGAGGTGACAGGTTAAAAAAGAGTTTTCCTTTTTTGTGGGGTCATATTTTGTGTCTATGCTCCTAAGCGGCCCCTGGTCCCACAAGGAAGTAAGCTGCAGCCCTGGCTTTCTTCCAATGCATGAAGGTGAACTTAATCATTAGTTTGGCGTAAGAAGAAGTTCTTTCTTCTGTTATGATTTGAAGATGACCGCAGATGTGAACGAAGCTGATACCACACTGGTTGTCTTCTTCGATTGCTGCGTTGATCAGCGCAGCAGGGAGACAATCATAGGTCTGGGCCCCTACCCATTATTAATAAGCAAAAGGCCATTTGGCCGACATCAACTGCAGTCAGCTCGTTGAGAACGAAAGTAAGATAAGCCTTCAGGGGACTTTAAAAGAAAATGTTTAAAAAGAAAGGGGGTGGGGGGGGGGGGGGGGGGGGCGCGATTGTATCCGTGTACCTGTTGTACTGCATGGAAGGGGGTCCCAAGCCCCACAAGGAAATGACATGGTCTTGTTATGAGGAAGACGGGTTTTCGAGCTTGCGGCCCCTGTCCCCACCAAGTCGGTCCCGCACCAAGCACCTTCCGTCTGCAGATTGCATAGAATTTAATGAGGCCCTGTCAGGAGAATCTATACCACTTGTTGGCGCTGGACGGTTCTGGCGCTGTTTGTTTTGTTTTGTTTTAGTTTTTACTTCTTTTTTTTTTTTCTTTTTTTTTTTTTTTTTTTTTTGGGGGGGGGGGGGGGGGGGGGGGGGGGCTTTTGCCCTTGCAGCTAATGTTGAGTTGAAGTGCCACCTGCGTGCACAATAATATATATTAGTGTTAGCACGCTCAAAGGGGTTAACCCTTTCCCTGCCACCGGACACATTTTCTTTTTGAAAAAATTTGTTAACTCTTCATTTCATTCGCTCAAGGAACTTGGATATAAGTGGTTTAACCAAGAGGCATTGATCTTTGTGATTGGGACTCGTGAAGATCTTTACCTCGTGCAGTTGGGTGTTGTTCAGTATTTGTCTCTGTTGAATTTTGAATGGGGTCAATGAAAGGATGCGGAAAACGACAGTGCTGTCTTTTAGACGAGGCTATCTTATTACGCAACCTGCAGGTGGTTAGCCATTTCTTGTGAGTGCATATATCGTGTTCTTGTCAGATATCAGCCGCACGGTCACTTGTCGTCATTGTATAGGCGTGAAAGCAACGTGACCATCAACCTAGTTTAGTAAAAAAAAAAAAAAAAAAATAAAATAAAAAAAAAAATTTGGAGTTAAGTGTTAAGCGAATAATGAAAAAATGGTGTTTGAAGTGCTTGTTGGGATTTTGAATAAAATCAGAATGGTGAAGGAAGCGTTGAATGCTTATGGAGAACCGGGAACGTCACCAAGGATGGATCTTTTTCCTTCAGTACAGCCTTTTCCCTCAGGCTTCCCGATCCCCCTTTTTGAACTAAAAATTTGGACACAAAGAATTGAATATGTCTGGTCATGATTGCAGTGTGAAATGTGTACTAAGTTTTTATGTTAAGTTGTCATCTCACCGCAAGGTTTTTCCATCTCGCATATTAAGTACGTAGGCCCATGGCTTGGTATAATTTCGTCACGTACTAGTTTTACAACCGTGTATAAACACCGTGTTTCATTGCAGAGTATGTAGAAGTTAGTATTAGGCATGCTTAGTATTGTGATTTACAGTTATGGTTCTTTGGCGCTAATGCAGGTCAGCCTCCGTATTATTGCTGCATCTTGGAGCCATAAAGTCAGACTGAGTTATTTTAGTGTGGAATTCATGTAGAATTGCGAAGAGAAACCAAGATCCTCAGGCCCACGTCAGCTTTAGCTGGCCTGTGCACGGGCCAGCTAGGAGTGATGATGGCCTTAGGGTATTTTGCTCACAGGGCATCCCCCATTGATTAGAGCCAGAAACCTCCCTGTCTTATATCGGATACCGCGGTTTGTTGGAGTGTGTAAAACCGACTTGGACAGTTATGGTTCCTGGGTGCAAGTACAAGCCTTGAATAATTACTGTTATCAGTTTATCTTCAAGGCTATTGGTTGCTTTTGGGTGAAAACAGTGACTGAACTGCTGCAGACGTGTCTTGTACTAAGTGCATGCATGTAAGACGTTTTTCTTTTCACTCTAAACTTAATGGTTTGGTCATTGTGTAGGGTCATTGTGTAGGTCTCATCGCATCATTTTTGTAAGTGCACTTTTGGTACCCAACCCTTAAACACCATTGTGCATGCAGTAACCAGTACTGTTGCGTACTGGAGTTAAAAACACTTGTTGACCAAAACACTGATACCACAGTATTGACATTATTTGACACAGGTCTTTCGCGTGTGTCGGTCAGTTCTTCATAATCGAATGAAATGCAAGTCTTTCTGGCGAAAACAAGATTCTTCAACGTAAAGATTTTTATGGCCACTCCATACTAAAAAAAAATAATTGGGTTTGTGGACAGTAAAGCCAAGAACCTACTGTTCATTGAGGACACTATGCCCACCTCATTCAGTTCTAGTACCAACAAGGGAAGAAGCTGATCTACCGTGATAGCTTAGTGCTAGTCAAGCCACTCACTACCGCTTTATGCAAATTGTGCTTATTGTAATGTTTGTTAACTCTATGCAAAAAAACTTATTTGTCCAAGGGACATGGATACACACATTAATCAGCAAGAGAAATAGATCTCGTGCAACTGTGGGTGCTCATGAGGATCTATGCCTCTTGCATTTGGGTTCTGCACATTGTGCTCTGGCAGTCAAAGAGGTTAAGGTAAAAGTTAAGCACTCTTTTTAAGCTGTCTGAACATGAAGTGGTGCTGGGGAAATTTTGTTTGAGTACTAGGTTAAGTGTTTATAACTTTCTGCCGCCTACTATTTTTTAACACAGTAATAAATTGGACTCGTATTTCCAGCATGAAGCTTTTGTCTTCATAAGCCCCAGCAGAGTGCATGGTCTCATGATGTCTTTATGGCTCTGCCGAAAGTTCTCGAAATCCGAAACCAGTGACCTTAGTTCACCCCAGAACTTGTCTGAGCGACCAGAGGGATCCTTTGTGTGCTATTTATTTATTTTGTTTGTGTGTTTGGAGAAATTATCAACAAGTTTGTTAAGAGCAAGTAAAAAATAACACTTTGGCTGTCGGTAGTTGCCTTAGTCGGGATGATTCCTGCAGGAATCATCGTGACTAAAGCCGCTACTGACAGCCAAAGGGTTAACATTTTTTTTTTGCATCGGTATATTGACTAAGACTGATGTCAGTTTTTAAGTCCCTTCTATTTATAGAAGAGACTTTTTAGGACGGGTCGCGGTGGGGCGAATTTAATAGCATGTCCATGATGTCAAAGACGAGCAGGCCTAATCCTCTGAAAACTGAAGTAACAAGATAAAAATGAAGTCATGTCTACTTACGCCAACCTCGCTGCTGAACGTACATTTATCGCAAAGCGCCATATGTGTGCGCGCAGAATCTCCGATATTGCTGTACGCACAAGCTTGAAACTTGGCGAAATATTTTCTCTAAGGGGTGGTTAAGAGAGCCTCCGAGTATTTTGTAACGGGATGTCTCTTTGAAGACATAAAAGACAGTTTATAGAAAGTCGGTTGACCCAGATTAGAGTCCGTAATTTTTGTCATATTTACTTAAAATTGTGGATATAGCTAGTTTGGAGAAAGACATTGGATGAGTTCGTTAGCCAGCTTTGTATCTTTTCAACTTCTTCAGTAAAAATTATTTCTTTTCAGAAAAAATTATAACGGTATAAAACCTTGACTTCTGAAGAAAGTCACACAGTGGCGGTGACATAAAAGAAGCAACGCCGTCACCACGCTGACATTGACGCAGTACTCTAAATATGACGTAATTCTCTCTCTCTCTACCCCACCCGGGTCTGCCCTGGGGGACTTGGGTGGGGTTAGGTACTTTTTAGTTCCCAGGGTCACCCTGGTCAGCCCCACAGGGTGGGTTTTCCTTTCTATTCTGGGGCATGTGTTTCTGTCTACCCGAGGTCCATTCATCTGTATTTGCCTTTTTAAAACTCTTCCTACTGTCTGCACTGCCTGTAGCTCTTGATATTGGATGTGTGTTGCCAAATGGTTTTAGCATTATTTAGGCCCCATGTTGTAGGTTTATTTAACGTAGTGTACCGGCTGGCGACATACATTCAATATTCTGTTTTTTTTTTTTTTCAAAAGCAGTGCAGGCACGTCCTGAGAAAGCCTTGTTGCTGTCGGGACGTTAAGCAATGTACAATCAATCTCTCTCTCTCTCTCTCTCTCTCTCTCTCTCTCTCTCTCTCTCTCTCTCTCTCTCTCTCTCTCTCTCTCTCTCTCTCTCGCCAAGGGCGCATGAGGATCTAAGCCTCTTGGAGACACACACACACACACACACACACACACCGACGCGCTTTCAGAAGAGTATGCAGGTGTACTTAGAGTATCATGTAGCTAGATAAAGTCAACCTGATTTCATAAAAATTATATAGCAAGACTGAAGTGAAATTCTAGTTTTGTCACCATTTTCTCAAGTCTTGAAGCGAAAGTGAAACTCTATCTATTTTATCTATATCCCGTAGTCTTGCCGACCGTTGGGGCACCACTGATGACTTTGCAACCAGCTCCCTCCATTCCTCTCTGTATTCTGCCATTCTCAGCGTATCGCCCAGCTTCAGTCCTGTCTACTCTGAGATATTGTCCTGCCATCTTTTCCTCTGTCTTCCTCTCCTTCGTCCTCCTTGCACAGTGCCTTGCAGGATTGTTTTGGCAAACCCTGCTGAACGCGTGACATGCCCATACCACTCATATCACGCTAAATATAAAATTGAGTAAAAACCAAAAAACTCGTCATGATAAATGACGTTTGACAAACCAATGACGCGTATGCACTGCGCCCTTTCAGAATTCACTGTGGCGCATTGGCAGATCTGCTAGGCTTTTTCAAAAGCAGATATTTCAACATCAGAATTAGGTCAAAGTCGAAATGTAGAGACCATTGACAGCTATGGCAGTTCGCATATAGAAGAGACTTTGTGGGTTATGGTTCATCCCATCTTGTTTTGTAGACTATTGCTGTCTTTTACCTTGTTTTTCATCACATTGCACCACCTATTGTAAGACACGTAAGGAGTAAACAATGAGGTTGATGTCCTGTCATGTAACACCTTCCTTTGTCAGTTTTCCTTCTTAACTCTTTTGGCGGTCAGTAGCGCTTTTTGATGCGACAGAAAAATGCTACCAGCAACCAAAGAGGTTGACCGTCCTGTTTTTACGGAGTTGCACTGCTTTTTTGAACCAAACAAACAAACCAAAAAAATATATAAATAAACAGTAGTTAAATTTTGCGTATTGGTTGAAATGTTTAAATTTGCCCAGCAATGTGTTCGTGAGTGTGCTCGCTAAACTTCACTTGACCTAGAAGGTGCGGTGCACCAACCGAGCAGAATCCACAACAGCCGCTTGACCCGTGTTTTGCTCAGTAAGGTCACTTGGCGGCGTTTCTATAGTGCTGACCTTATTATTTTACATATCTTTACATGCGCGGTGATTTCAGAATACCGGGTGTTTATTTTCAGGGTGTGCGCCGGTTACATAGGATTGAAGCTAGACAAAGCTCCACAGAAAGTATGTTGACACAGATTTATATTAGTCCAATGTCTGAATCTTTGAAATCAGTTGAACTTGAGCCGAGTTCAGTCTTTGAATACGTTTGCAAAAAAGGTTTGTACATGTTTGCAATGACACACACGCACGTACCCAGGCGCGCGGGCGCGCGCGCACACGCACACACACACACACACACACACACACACACACACACACACACACACACACACACACACACACACACACACAATCACATGCAAACTACATGCCTATTGAAAAAGTCTCGCAGATCTGCCAATGTGTCAGTGAGTTCTATAAGGGGCGCAGGACATACGCGTCATTGATTTGTCAAACGTCATTTGTCATGACGTAAGTTTTAGTTTGTTGACTTTACCTAGCTACCTGATATACTATGTACACGGCTCACCTGCATGCTCTTCTGAAAGAGCGCCGATGTGTCTGTGCGTGCATGCGCGCGCGCTCCAAACATCTCCAAGAGGCATAGATCCTCATGCGCCTGGAGGGCGCATGAGGATCTATTCCTCCTGGAGATGTGCGCGATTTTTTGTGGGGGAGAGAGCCGCGCGCGAGAGGGAGAGAATGACGTCACATTTAGAGTAATATGTCAGTGTCTGCGTGGTGACGGAGTTGCCTCTTTTACGTCACCACCACTGTCTGACTTTCCTCTGGAAGTAAAGTTTTTTTTTTTTTTTTTTTTTTTTTTTTAGTGTTTTAATTCTTTTCTGAAAAGAATTAATTTTAACTAAAAAATGTTGTAAGGATACAAAGCTGGCTAACGAACTCATCCAATGTCTTTCTCCAAACTAGCTTTATGCAAAGGTTCAAGTAAATATGACAAAAATTACGGTCTCTAATTTGGGTCAACCGACTTCCTATAAACGGCTATTACAATATGATCGGAGGCTTAGCCACACCTTTAAGACAGTGTTTCGCCAAGTTTCAAGCTTGTATGTACAGAAAATACATATCGGTGATTCTCTTGTTTACATACATACAAGCATATGCACATACGGCGCTTCGCGCCAAATGTACCTTCAGCAGCGAGTTTAGCGTAACTAGACATGACGTAATTTTTATCTTGTTACTTCAATTGTTGGCGGTTTAGCCAGCCCGCCTTTGACATCATGGACATGCTATTAAATTCGCAACACCGCGACCCGTCCTAAAAAAATCCCTTCTATAAATAGAAGGGACTTTAAAAAGTACGTCATGACGTTTGACAAACCAATGACGCGTATGCACTGCGTGCCCCCTTATAGAGTTCACTATGACATATTGGCACATCTGCGAGGCTTTTTCAAAAGGAGACATTGGAACATCAGAATCAAGTCGAAGACTAAAGGTAGAGACCCTTGACAGCGAAGACAGCTCTCATATAAAAGAGACTTTGTGGGTTATGGTTCATCCCATCTTGGTTATATTTTATAGAGATACGGATGATCTGTTTCCTCAGTGTGTGATTTTATTCACAGATTAAGTAATAATATAAGACGGAACAGATTTCTTCCACCACCGTCCCTGGCCCTTCACTAGTCATACACTGAAATCCTGATGTCACACTTGGAGTACACATTCAACTACAGATTGAGCCAGTCAATCTGCAACAGGGTGAATTCTCATGAAGCCCAGCGAATTGACCCTCATTTGCATGCAGCCATGGTACTTTAAAAGGTACCGGTGACTGCATGTTCAAGAGAGTTAATCTTTTGTTGTTGGTAGCGTTTTTTGTCACGATGACTCCTGCAGGAATCGTGGCGAAAAATCCCCCCAAACAAACAAACAACAACAACAACAACAACAACAACAACAAAAACCACGCATAAACACAAACCGCTACTGACAGCAAAAGGCTTAGAGGGGCACGCCCGACCTTTTTTAAGGCTTCAGTTCGCAAAAAGCTTTTACTGGGCTTCAGTATACATACCCACTTGGACAGTGACCACCCTATTGTCCCACCAAATGCTTTCTTTCGCCCATTCAAAGCGAAAAGAGGTACACCAGAATCTTGTGAGTGGTCTGGATACCGTGAAAAGATTGCTTCTGATATTTGATGGTAGCTGACGTCATAACTATTCTATACGACCTTAGGTCATCTGCATAATTATAACCAATCAGAGACAAGATGGCGGATGAACCAGCGGAGAAAAACAGAAAGTATCATCTACTCGCGCCGACAGTGACAGACTCGGAATTGAAGAGAAGAAGAAGGAAGAGAGAAGATATCCCTAAGTAGAACTGACATCGGACAAGGGAATATTAACATGTGGCAAAGCGTAAAGCAACAAGCTCCAAGTATTCGTCAACGGCTGCCTTCGCAACATACTGAAGATCAGGTGGACAGACAAAATAAAGAATACCGATTTGTGGCAGCGGACAAACCAAGATCCCATCGACGAGCAGATTGCTAGGCGAAATAGCGGTGGATAGGACACACCTGCGGAAACCCCCACAGGACATCACCCGGCAGGGTTTGCAGTGGAACCCCCAGCGAAAAGAGACGGGTCGGTCGCCCTAACACCACCTGGGGACGATTCTGTGAAGAGGAAATGAAGAGCTGCAACCTGCCGTGGGGTGAACTGAAAAAGGCTGCACAGAATCGAGTGCGCTGGAGGACTGTTGCAGAGGCTCTTTGTTCCACGAGGAATCCAAGTAATTAAGCAAGTAAGCAAAGCGTAAAGCAAGAGCTTGGCTTGACCGCCCACCTAGAATGTGTCCCTTTCCTGCTGAATCTGTGAATAATCTGTCTTTGTCGATCTTCCTATAGTTCCGCGAGTGCTAGTGATTTTCAGATATCATGATCTTCAGTATAATTTATCTTTTACTGATTTCGCAAGATTTTAACCCCGTTTTATCATATAGTTACAAGTTAGTTCTCACATTTCATGCTGCAAAGATCTGAAAACTACGGTGTGTGTCAAAGTTGCACATCGCTGGTCGTAAAATGTTTTTGTCTGTGCGGGCTCTCATTCACTCGATTCAGTGAGGTAGTGTTTCTGCTGCGATGGTGCATGTGTCGTTTCCATGATGCTTTCAGTTACATATACTTCGATGTGAAATTGACTGCAGTGCAAAAAGTGGGTATAAATACGAATGTTCTGTTTCACTGATGGAACGTGTTTCCGAGGGTAAAGTATCAAAGGTCAAACTAGGCACCGTGGACGCAGGCTCGCCGGGTTTGCGAGTCAAATAAGCCACGCCCTCGGTGCACGACGTAGCACTAGTAAATACTAGCAGGTTAAGCGGAACCCGCATTGTGATTCTGACAGCATAGCGAGTATGGAAGATTTATTCTACTTTCTCGTGAAAAATTACGTCAAAGGGATCCCGGTAAACATCAGTACACGTGTACACTGACACGTGTGTACACCACACTGATGACCTCCTGACCTGCAGCATTGCGATACACTGATAGTCGACTGGGTTCTGTGACGTAGGCTCATAAATATGCATATTCAAAACAAGGCCGATACAGACGATAAATCCGCGACTCGAGTACAAAAACAATGCACCCTCCAAACGATAAATTTCGACATTTGGCATTGTACTTACATCATAAAGCTCTAAGATAGTACACAAAGGACCCATACAAATACTGTCGGCAGTATCTGTTGCAGACAGTTTTCTGACTGTGTTGAGATGCTTGATCCTGGGGAACCCCCACCCGGGTCTGCCCTGGGGGACTTGGGTGGGGTTAACTACTTTTTAGTTCCCAGGGTCACCCTGGTCAGCCCCACAGGGTGGGTTTTCCTCTCTATTCTGGGGCATGTGTTTCTGCCTACCCTTGGTCCATTCACCTGTATTTTCCTTTTTTAAACTCTCGTTACTGGCTGCGCTGTCTGTAGCTCTTGATATTGGATGTGTCTTGCTAAATAGTCTTAGCTTTATTTAGGCCCCATGTTGTAGGTTTATTTAACGTATTGGACCGGCTGGCGACATTCAATATTCTTTTTTTTTTTTTTTTTTTCACAAGCAGTGCAGGCACGTCCTGTGAAAGTCTTGTTGCTGTCGGGACGTTAAGCAATGTACAATCAATTGATCATGGGGAAAATACCTTTAAGGGACTGATGAGACTCTATGCTTCTTACGAATGGAGGGGCTTGGCTGAGGGACTGGAAATGCACTTTTTATGCCCGCACGTCTTTTGACAGAGTAGAAAGAATTTCCGTTGTGAAACCCAAGGTGAGTAAGGTCCAGTGAAGCTTGAAAAAGTCAGTGTCATGCCACCTGAGTCCAGTTTTCGTGTCATGGACGGGTTAAAGTCACTCTCCTAGTCGCTGATAAATGTACGCCTTTGAATTGCTTTTCTCCGTTTTGTAAAGCGTTTTATTTTTATTTTATTTTTTTAATGTGCTCTTTACTACTGTTTCACCCATATCATTCGGAATACACCAGTGTGTGAAATAAGTTTGACTAAATAGTTCAAAGGTAGTGCCAGAATAGCTTGGCGCCAAGCTATTCTGGCACCACCCTTGAACTAAAGCCATCGGTCTATATCCTTATCTGTGAGTACCATAATGTAGCTTGCATGTGGCAGTGTACAAATTTTAAGCTTTTAGCCTCAGTATGATATGGGTTAATAGGCATACATGTATGGATTGAACACAATTACGTAATTGTGCCTTAGAGTAGTAGACCAAAGAAAACTGTTTTTCAGTTAGGAAGATTTCCATCATTACTTATACTTATAGTTGTGAATATTTTGGGGCGGTCCGTGGCGCAGTGGTTAAGGCGCCTGCCACCAATGCCAAAGGTGCAAGGTTCGAAAACGGGTTCCGGCGTCGGACTTTTCTCCTCTGGTAAGTGTCACTGTTAATTCGGGCGGACCGTCGGGGGTTCTTTCTCCGGGTACTCCGGTTCCCCCCCCCCCACCCCCCCTACACACACACACTTTGGTACCGGTGTCAGGCCACTTTACAAATTTCAAATACAAGCGATCAAAAATCTCTGTAACTTCAGTAGCTGAACTGGCCCTTTGTCTGTCTTGTACTGTGTTTGTCTTAAATGGCGTAAATCCGTGTCTGTTACGTGAGTGTGCGTGTTGGGTTCCAGTTCGCGGCGCTTTGAGTCGATTTGCCCAAAAATTGAGAAAAAGCGCCTATATAATAACGGTATTATTTATTATTATTATTTAATATCATACCTTCTACATTTGTTTGGTGGCCTGTGATTCGGACCACACGGCCCTAGTCAAAAATGACACCAGCATGCATTGATTTAATGTTGGTGTGTGTCTTTAAATCTCTGAAACAGATTGTTTCTCAGATAATGAGATGACAAGGCCAAGTAAGGGTCACAATGGGATAGTTGTTCTCGGCCTCTGACACCTTGCTGCGTTAATCCCCTCTATGCCACGTCTGCATCCCAGGATTTAATGACTGGCCCACGTCTTCATGGATCTCGAGCTGTTTGCAAGAGGTATAGATGCTTATGAGCCCCCGCATTGAACGTATCCATATATGCATACAAAGTTTAGAAGAATATCAATATTACTAATCCCTACGCGTGGTAATCGATGTATTTCTATATATATATTATTATAGTCTAGTAGGAATCATTTCAAATGTGTAACATTCGGCGGTTTTAGAAGTTACAAGTAGAAGAACTAAGGGTGTCTCCGGTGCTAGAGCGCTAGATTCTTGTCCGAAAGGTCGTGGGTTTGGACTTTTGGCCCAGGTGGATTCATGATTTGTACTGACCCTGTTTGGTGCCCTTGTTTTTGAAATCACATCCTTGGGAAAAGACTTCAAAACTCGAATGTGCTGTCCACAGAATTTTTTTTAAAAACAAGTACACGAAATAACGTCGACATGCCTTTAGATACACCTTTATCTGGGTATTAGCGGCTTCTCTGTGCGCGCCTGGCGCATACGATGATGCAAGCGTGCACAGCGTGGAAGTGACACAGTGCAACATACGTGTTCCGATTCTCCGGACAGGTACATTAATTAATAAGAGGTGAGTAAAGTGGGATGTGAGAGTGAACGCATTTAACGCCCCACATGATGTAGCTAACGCTTTCACGTTCGAAGGCAACGTGCAAAAGATAGGTGGAACCGCGACACGAAGACCAACGGTAGTGCTTGATTAACTTGGCTCCTGGACAGGTGCCAAGCTAATCAGGCACTACCCATGATGTTTCGTGTTTTATTCATCTCGCATGACGTGCAGTTTAAGTTTTGAAGACAATTGATCAAAATGTGGGTCGTGTAGATCCTACAATGAAAGGGTGGATGTATTATGTCATGTTTGTTGTTGATGCATAGGATGTAGGATTAGTTTGGGTGTCACCACGTTGGCTGGAGTATTCGTTTCCGGCGCTGAGGCATTGGTGCTTATGAGGCATAGTTTGTTGCCCGTCCCTAGACAATAATAATCTTTGTTTCTCGGAAGCCTTTGTTCCTAGTTTGGGAAAGTAAACTAAAGTGGGTGAAGTGCGACACGTATTGCGTGGATTATACGGGGGAGGGTGGGGGGGGGGGGGAGTTTAATTACTAAACAACTTGCTTTATGACAGATCTGCGCCGCGCCCCTCCCCGCCTCCCACACACACACCATCCTCGCTCCCGGTGCACGCACACGTCGGCTTTATATCTATTTTACACTCCCATCAGTAATGTTCAGACGTTCGGTTCGAACACGTCAGACTGTGTATTCGTTATCTACTTCACGATTAATTGTTTGTAGGCGTTTTAGTATGTTTACTTGTTTTTTTCTCATTCGGGAGACGTCCTTTAATGAGCACATAGCCTGAGCAGTTCAAGGGTTGATGCTTATATAGTTGGATGCCTGGAAACGACCATGATAGTTTATACATCAGTTCATGCAAAGGTAGTGCCTGATAAGCTTGGTGCCTTTCCAGACGCAAAACTGTATCGGGCACAGATCTTGGATTATCATGGTCGACGCACTTCCCTCGGTGCTGGAAATTAGTGAGTTAACCCCCTCACAACAAGTGGACTTAAAATTGTCAGAAAAGTTTAAAAGCTAGGCATATGCAACGTGTAATAAGCCCATCAATCCAAGGAGCACGGATATGAATAGTGTCAGCAAGAGCCAAGAGGCAAAGAATCTTGTGAGCCCTACATCTGTGGGGGCATATGAGGTCCTATGCCTCACGCGTGTTTTTTTTCGACAGTAAAGGGGTTAACATTGAAATAAGCATTGGCAGTTTGTACATAGCTTACCGTCACTTTTTACCCCCGTCAATTCAGTTCATTGAGCCTTCATTCGTCCTCGTAAATATGTTGCTTATAACTGATTAAACACGCAGGCCACGTGATTGAATTTGTTTCCCTACATTATGAATCGCATTTCTTTTTCAGGATTGCCTACGTTAGTATTGTTGATAAAACAAATGGAAAATTTTGTCACAATGTCCCATTGTATTATCAAAAATCGCGTACGTTCATATGTAACCCGCAAAACACACTACCCTTCATTGCAAAGGGACGTGCATACAAGGAAATAATGGTGTCCTAGGGTTGGTTTGTATTTTGTCAGGAAAAAAAATTGCTGTTGTTTTCTCCGAGGAAAGAAAAAGCACTGCTAAACTAAAACAATTTCCCTTAGACGTACTTACTCTGAGGACAGGACAGGACACCGGATGACGCAAACGGAAGGCCATTTCCTAGAATCTGGTGGGAGAAACCCCGGAACCGGATAGACGTTTGCGACAGTGGTGATGTGTATTTAACTCTCTTGTGCATGTAGGCACCGGTACTATTAATAGTACCGGTGGATTCATGCACAAGAGGGTTAACTGATCTACATTGTCTCCTTAAAATAACAGAAAAACACGTCCTCATCCTCAGTCCTCTGATGTCAAAACGGACCTTGAGAAGTAATGGTTCATCATGGCAAGAATTTGACCACTCTGGTTACATCCCTTAATCTGTCAGGCAAGCGTAGCAGTTAGACGATGGAGGGCTGGTAACCATTGTTGGATTTGTAAGCTGACAACCCTCAATTTGAGGAGCTGTTACAACCAGTCTCTGTCATCGGGAAGAATAAATTCTTTCGAGCCGCAGGGGCTCGTGAGAATTTTTGCCTTGAGATCATAAAAAGACTGCGTATTCTCAGCTGTGTTACTGGAACGGAGTAGGTGATCGGATTAGCACTGCAATACACTGGCCCTGGCAAATTAGAAGAATATGGATATGGCAGTCACCCCTTTTCTTTTCAAGAATATGGAGATTTTATGTGTATTATTTTTCTGCGAAAGTGCAGAGACTTTTTGTACAGCGGACATAATCTTTCTTTACAAGGGATACAATCATGCATGAAATTTAACGTCGCTTGTTTTATGCAGAACAGATCATTAGGAGGGCTTCGTTAAAATGTGCGACTGCATGGACTAATATAAATATGTGTGTTTTCTGTTTTCTCACACAAAAACGTAAAGCATATGGGGTTTCAAGTCGTTAGAGGTGGATCTAATAAGTGGCCTTGTCAGAAGGGTATCGTGTCGAAAAGCTTGCCGCTGTCACGACAGTGAACTCTCCCTAGTGCAAGGTCATTCGTACTAAATTTTAGGCATAAGGACTCGGTACGTAACTTGTACGAAGTGTGTTGAGTCGTTGCGTTTTTATTTCGATTCGCCGTTTGTGTGGAAACTGAAAAGAACAAGAAACCATGAAAATAATAACAAACAAAAACGCAAATTAGTCGCAGCATGATTAGGCACTTTTTGCAAATATTTTGATAAAGGGTGTACTTGGACTGGATTTTTTCACACCCTGCCTGAAATATGATTGCTAAATTCAGCTTTGCACGGTTTCATAAACGCCGAAAGAGTTCTCTTTTGTGATCTGTGTTAACACATGCTGCCATGAATCGACCATTATAGTTCAGTAGTTTTGCACCTATAGTGTTCTTTGTGTATATAATAGTACAGACACTGGCTGTTGACCGTGACATATGCCTATATACTCTGACGTCTTCAGTTAAAATCAACACTGCGGGACGTATGACACAGTTCTAACTCAGACTCCGAAAAGCCTAATCATTTTGATTCGATGGAATGTGAGCTCGCGCTCTTCTCGGTTTCTGTCCCCTTTTGCAGCAGAGCGGTTTGTTTATAATTGCTGTCATCGCGTCTAATACACTATGGAAGGCAGTCATTGAATCATCTCGCTCAGCTTCTTCTATGTAAGGACCAGCTTAATGATCGAGGCAGACAAGAGTCAGGATTCTCATTAGCTTTCGCATCTGCGGGCGTCATGAGGATATATGTTTATTCCAGACAGGAGGTGTTTATCATTGAGTGTATCAGGGACAGTGTGATAGTGGTCCTTTCTACAGATGAGAAAAGGCATAAATCCTCAAGAGTACGTCATGCAAGTTACAGGACCGTAACCCATGAGAAGTCTGTGCCTAAGTTTTGCTTTTTCAGTTCACACAATTATAATTTCCAGGCTGAGTGGGGGAATGGGAGGGACTGAGATGCGCTATTGTAGTTTGCAGTGAGTTTAAGCGGTTTCATTTTGTTTTTCAGTAACCGTACATTAATGTCCATGTACTAATGAACACACTTTTCCCCCCTCTTTTGTTCTGGTAAAGACAGAGTCGGGTTCACTACGGAATATACTTGAATCTGCTGAGACACATATACTTCTGAAAACTCAGAAATTTAAGCCAGTTTACAAATTTAAAATGTACACTGACATGGGCTTGGACTGGGCTGTTATTTGGTTGAGGGCAGGGAACCGCAGTACAAGGCTAAAGTCAGCCTTGAAGGCCGCTTTCAGCGGAACTGCCGTCAGATGGTACGGCAGAAGGTTCTCTGTTCTGTCTGATGTGCACAGAGACAAATCAACCTGTCAAGAAACATTAATTCCACCGTTACCTCATATTTTCACAAGGATAAATATATTCTTGTTTTTATATTAGAGGGATAAAATTTACTGCGTTTAGCAATGTTCGCCTATAACCATAGACAAAACTCCCCAAGAGGCATAGATCTTCATGAGTTCCGCGCAGAGTGCGGGGCTTGTGAGAAGCTAAATGTATTTCTGAGTCGAATTACCTTGATGCTGCTATGTTTACGTAGTTTAATCGGGTTGTGGTGATGAAAAGAACACAGGCAAAACGTCGACAGCTACAGGAGTCAGTCACACTTGCTCTAGGAGTAGGCGAGGTCATAAGAATCTGTATGTATCTTGGTGGCTAGTCTTGCCTCTATGCTGCTATGTTTACGAAGCCGGGATAAAATCACGACCACCGAGCCCAAAACAAAACACCCATGGCTGTCAACACGCGCGATTCGACCACCGTCCCGACTCTGTGGCGTAGAATAGCGCGATGCTCATGCTCCCTATAGGTTCACGGCAGTGCTAACTCGAGTCTGGAAACTAACTGGACAGTTTTATTTTAAGCACCTGTGGATTCCTCCGTCGGAACGAACAGTGTATTTTAAGCACCTGTGGATTCCTCCGTCAGAACGAACAGAGACAACAGTAAATCCGGCCGATTCTTACGAACAAGAGGCATAGGTTCACATGAGTCGTTGCGGTCGTTGTGTCTCTTGCAGATGGAAGGAGTTGGCATCGGTCACTCTCACGCTCAAATGTGCTATCGGTTAACGACTAGACATTAATTGACATGCTTTTACCAGTCAGCGTGATGCTGTTTTCAAGACCCCATCTTATTTCTTTCTGTTTTGATTTGCTGGGCAGCCACCCCAGTGTGACACGCATACGTGCTGCCGGCCAAAAGATCTGAGCTGTTTTATTAAGTCTCTTAAGTTCTACTTATAAAAAGAGACTTTTTACGACGGGACAATGAGGCATGTTAAGTTACCTTTGACGAAGTGTTAAATCCATTTTAATAATGGTGAACTTCGACTTGAAAAATAATCGCGGATTACAAATACAGTGAGAGTGATCACACATAATCTTCACTCGTGCAAGATGAATAAAGATTTGAAATCCAGAAAGATGCATATAGCTGCTGTCCATAAAACAAAAATCATCGTATCACTGCACGTAGACAAGTGTTACGTGGTGGGGTCGTAGTATGATAAACACACCAGACGCACGCACGTAAGTTTCTTTTAAATAAACTTCATTCAGCAGCAACCCGTCACACGTGGTTTAATTGACATGAGATATAAACTTCACAGCAGACTCCTTGAAGGTTTTGTTCCGAGATGTTCCCACCCCCCCCCCCCCCCCCCCCCCCCCCCCCCGGACAAAATCTTCAATTTCTTGAGAGAATGCAATATTTTAACAGGATCTGAGCATTCATAGACTGTCAATTTCTTTATTTTGCCCTGTTTGAAAGTCTGTAGACATTTCTTTTAAAGACTCGTGCGACATATTAGCCTGACATATTTTTAAGATATATTTACATCTTGTCTTAAGACCTTGCTTTTAGTCTGGCTGACCAGCTTTTTACCCATCCTGCCGTGAGATGGCCTTGGTCGCCTGCTCGGCGTTAAACCCAAATAACCTTAACACGTGTTTTAAGGATGTAGGCTACACTGGAGTAACAGTTCCAACAGTATTTTAATTCAGCGATGCGATCTCCACACAATGCATTCCCAAATGCACCAACACTGATACAATGTCTCCTTTGACAATGTCAACACCCCACCCGGGTCTGCCCTGGGGGACTTGGGTGGGGTTAGGTATTTTTTAGTTCCCAGGGTCACCCTGGTCAGCCCCACAGGGTGGGGTTTTCTCTCTATTTTGGGGCATGTGTTTCTGTCTACCCGAGGTCCATTCACCTGTATTTGCCTTTTTTAAACTCTCCCTACTGTCTGCACTGCCTGTAGCTCTTGATATTGGATGTGTGTTGCTAAATGGTCTTAGCTTTATTTAGGCCCCATGTGTTAGGTTTATTTAATGTGTTTGACCGGCTGGCGACATACATTCAATGTTCTGTTTAGTTGGTTGTTTTTTTTTTCACAAGCAGTGCAGGCACGTCCTGAGAAAGCCTTGTTGCTGTCGGGACGTTAAGCAATGTACAATCAATTGACAATGTCAACACTGGCGACACAAAGTTTCTCACACAACGTACACCACCGTTAAGCTGCGTCTCTCACAATGTACACCCTATACGGGCCACGTACCTATGATAAACTGTGTGTCCCTACAACTGACAATGCATGACAATGTACACACGTGCTTCCTAGCACCAACTTTTACAGTAAAACGACTTTCCAGAAAAATTAATGAATTTACACAACGCACCCAATCAGAACAGAACACGTAACTGAAACTTATAAATATTAATTTTTAAAAAGTTACTTTCTAAAATAACTACAATAGTCTACAAAAATTTGACTGCTCATTTCAGCCCCAAATCCTAGTGTGTAATGACGTCACACAACAGTATGGCAGACCGTTCACGACCTTTAATAATACACAAAGAACGGCTGCTAATTTCACACGCACAGGAAACAACTATGACTAAAAATAGAACGTCTATAATACTGTGTAGCGAAATGTTGCCTACACTTTTGACGTCACATGTAAGGTCACTAGACAGCGCGACCTTGATAGAACGCTCTAATCTATTAGCGAAACAACGCATTCCAAAAATCAACCGCTCTTCTCCTTGCGACTTCGCTAGAAACTTCCGGACTAATCTTAGAGTATCATAACAAACAGATGGACTGAGTACTGCCGAGACTTGTATAACTACAAGGCTGAGCCAGACACCAGCATCCTCCAAAACAACAAGGCTGGGGCCAGGAAGGCTGAAGACCTGCCAGTGTTAGCTGAAGAGGTGGAAGCAGCCGTACGCGGCCTGAAGGGAGGAAAGTCTCCAGGTGTAGACAACGTACCTGCTGAACTGTTGAAACATGGAGGAGAAGTAACAACGAAGGTCCTCACTACACTCTGTCAAAAGATATGGGAGCAAAAGAAATGGCCAGTAGAATGGACACAGTCTCTAGTGATCCCGCTCCCCAAGAAAGGAAACCTGAAACAGTGCCAGAACTATCAGTCTGATAAGTCACCCTAGCAAAGTAATGCTTAGAATCATTCTCAACCGCCTCAAAACTTTCGCCGAGGAACTGCTGGCAGAAGAACAGGCTGGCTTCAGAGTTGGAAGAAGCACTGTAGAGCAGATTTTCAACTGCCGCGTCCTGATCGAGAAACATCTGCAGCATCAGCGCGAACTCTACCACAACTTCATTGATTTCAGGAAAGCATTTGATCGCGTCTGGCACGACGGACTCTGGCAAGTCATGAGATCGTTCAACATAGAGGAGGGACTGATCCAAATGATAGAAGCGCTTTACAAGAACGCCTGCAGCGCGGTTCTACTTAACAATCAGTCAGGCGAGTTCTTCAGGACGACGATCGGTGTCCGTCAAGGATGCCTGCTCTCTCCTGTCCTTTTCAACATATTCCTGGAGAAGATCATGCAGGAAACCCTCCACGACCACCATACTTCAATCTCTATTGGTGGCAGATCTCTGTGCAATCTTCGATTCGCAGACGACATTGACCTCATGGCAGGCAGCAATAGTGAGCTCCAAAACCTGACAGACAAACTTTCAAGTAGCGCAGGGTCTTATGGCATGGAGATCAGTACGGATAAAAGCAAAGTGATGATCAACACCACAAGCGACAGCAGCAGCAACATTCACATGAATGGCCAAAAGCTAGAAGAGGTCAATAGCTTCAAGTACTTGGGAGCCACCCTGTCCAAAGACGGTAGTTGCATAGCAGAGATCCGTATCAGGATAGGTACAGCAACATCCGCAATGGCCAGGCTGGACAGGATATGGCGAAGTAACTCCATCAGCTTCACCATCAAGTACAGGCTTTACAAGTCCCTCATAGTGTCTATTCTACTCTACGGCTGTGAGACTTGGACACTGCTTGCAGACTCAGAAAAGAAAATCCAGGCCTTTGAGAACAAGTGCCTGAGGAAGTTGCTCCGCATCTCGTACCGCGAGCACAAGACCAACGAATATGTACGGAGCATCGTCACTTCCCTGGTGGGCCCACATGAACCCCTTCTGGCAACCGTGAAACGGCGCAAGCTTGCTTGGTTTGGCCACGTGACCCGACACAACACATTGTCCAAGACTATCCTCCAAGGCACTCTCGAAGGAAGTCGTCGGCGAGGTCGTCAGAGAAAGAGTTGGGTCGCAAACATAAAAGAATGGACCGAACTCGAGATGTCAGACTTGCTTGCCACCGCCCAAAATAGAACTCAGTGGAGAGCACTGTCTGTTGCTGCTGCCTTTCAGTCCCCCCAACGCCCAGTTCGGGCAAGGGACTGATGATGATGATCATAACAAAACCAGTTCCGCTATCATGCACGAACGATAGAGAATCTCACTGAAAAGGTACGTGATTCGCAACCATGATAGCTCAAATAGATATCGGATCGTTTCCTGCGATTAACACATGCATGCTCTCACAGAACAGCACAACCACAATCGTAACAACAAGAACCAGTGGCAGAGCTAAAGGGCAGACAAACTTGGAACTACAATCTTTAACAGCACGCATGGCCGCTCTGATAATGAGCAAACAGAGCTCTACTTGGCTGGTTTTGTGAGGAGCTTGACTAGAAGATGATATCCTCAGTCTGAGGGGCAGAAAAATCTGCAACCAAACGGTATAGATGCAAGCAAATGGTATAGATTTTCATGAACCTCTGCTCTCTGCAGAAGTTCATGAGAATCTTTACTTTGCAAATAACAATGAACTGATTGATGGACATGTTGGCTAACGTTCGAAGCAAAAGTGAGTCTATCTTCTGGGCCAGTGGTCATTCGTCTGTCGGTAAATGTGTGAAAAATGCCAATTTTTGTTGGAATTCAGTTTTTATCAAAAGGGGTTTTTTTTTGGTGTGTGCAAACTTTAAGTCAAATTTGGCAAGATATTTCTATGCATACTAATTTAGGCGACTGATCACAAAGGTCAAGACTCACGGGGGTTTGACAGATTTGTGAAAAATGTTTTAATTTAGAGAAAACGTGAATTTCGCTGGTGGTGAAGTCTTCCCTTTACCTCTCATGGCTTGACTTCGCGAACGAAGATAGGGCTTGCCCACGTCGTCTGCAGGCAATTCAGTGTCATAGTCCGTGGGCGTTTCCTAAAGCCTGCGCGGTGGAGCTTTTTGGTGGAGTGCAGTGTGCACAGTACTGGCCCCACCCTTTAAACCTTGGTTCGTTTGCCATGGCCTAGCAAGCTGGGACGGTGGCATCGAGGTCCTCAGGTCGTAGGTTTTATATCAGACTGTCCTTGTCTTAGTCTCGGGCTCAAAAGCCTTCCCCGGAGACACGGGGGCTTTGATGTCAGGGGTTTCCTCCCTTAGCCTTTCCGCAACCAAGCGGCCAGGCCTGCAAGGCAGCAGGGGACTCGTGGGGGCCGGGGTCGTCTATGTCCCGTGCAGATGTGAACATATGCCCACTGCCCAGACGGTGACACTTATCAGAGGAGAAAAATCCAACGCCGGAACCCGGTATCGAACCTCGCACCTTTGGCATTGGAGGCAGACGCCTTAACCCTTTAACTATGGTCACAAAGATCACACATGTGCATCGGTCATACGCGCGAGCCATAAGGGCTTTGCCTTTCTTGTTTTCTTCGAGATAGATTGATGTCCCCATCAGCACGTATGACAACATTATGCAGGTGAGCTTATTTTTGTGTCGCCAGGTGTATGAGGACATTTTAGGTTAAGTCAAGCAGAAAAAAAAATTATGTGCTCTATAGGCCCGGTCTCGGCTCTTAAAGCTTCCAGTGAGGTGCAGAAGAACTGCGGGTTTGTTTCTAATGTTAGTACACATTTTTCTCACATTTCTTTTCATCCAAATGTACAGTTGCCTGTAAATAACATTTTCAATACCTTCTTCTGAGAATGTTCTAGAATGGTTTTTAAATTGCCGCGAAGCATATTTTAATTCAGAAAAGTTTAAGACGCATTTCGGATCTCACAACTACCAGCCTTTACCTGTCTTGTGTCCTATGGGGTCCAAGTCGGGGTTAGCAGTACCGCAGTTTATGGCCTAGCTTTTTTCGGTGCCATGTTTCCAGCTCAGGCCAGAGAGTGATCTCGCCTCGGTCAGGTTGTAAAAAGTCCGCTCACCTGTCGTCTTTGTGGCACGAGCTACACGAAGCAGTCGAGCAGCTAACTCCTTTTCTCTCCATCATGCCATTGTTCTCCCAGGTAGATTGTCATGAGCCTATGCACGCACGCATTTCTATTTGCAAGAGATGTGATTCCGCAGCGGCTCATGAGAAATCATACCTCTTGCAGATGAAAGCATAGACAGTGGATGATAGATTCTTACGTAATCTGTGATGAATGTATGGCTAGTGGAGTATCTATGATGCACGTGAGCGCCTCGGTAGCTGTAGGGGCTAAGAAGAACCTGTCTTGTGCAGGCAAAGATCGTTTTCACTCAGCAGTTGCTTAGACTGGGGTGACCATCGAGATTTAACTCATTGTGCCCGGGACACACCACAGCAAGATATGGCTCGACCATGATAGTTCAAGGGTGGTGGCAGAATAGCTTGGCGCCTATATAGGCGCCAAGCTATTCTGCCACCACCCTTAGTTGAACTATCATGGTCAATCTGTCCCCCTGAATTGTAATGCAGTCTTAGAGAGTAACTCCAAAATGTGGGGCCGGTGAGTAACTCCAAAATGTGGGTGTTTCGTACCTCGGGCACAATGAGTTTAGTGTAATTTTTGAGGCACTGTTCTTTACAAATCCTGCAGTGCGCGACTTGGCCCGTGAGATTACATTTTAGATACGTGTATCTCTGTGCGAAATGGTTAGTATGAATTATAGTGCCCTTGGCCTGTAAGTCAAACTGAGGGTTTGACCAGATGGCTGTTCGCTGCCCGAAGAGCAGCAAACGTCGATCTCTGGCAGCAAGAGTCGCAGATTCTCGTGAGTCCCTCGCTGTTGCAGAGGTCCATGAGATTCGGTGCCTCTTGCACCATTAAATAGGAAGGCAATTTGCGGACGCGGTGTTCACTGCCACTTCACCTAGCCTGCCACTCCCGAAGCTTGTCTCAGTGCACTGAGGCATGTTAGGAACTAAAATCGCATTTAGGACAGGCTGCATTATCCTTGTGTGGCTTGAATTCACAAGTTTTTAGGACTTCTGGTTTGCCTTAAAGAAGCCTCGATGAACACCTTCTGGGGAAGAAGCAACTGGATTCACATGTGGTTCTTTTGCTGCATGTTATGGAGATCGGGAGAGATAACATGAATCCAATCGTTCATTGGTGCAACACCTTTTCTCCATTCGAAATACTGTGCAGTATTTTGCCCATCTTTACTGCACTTTTAAGGTTTCTGAAGATTAAACCTTCTGGCTTTTAGTAGCGGTTTTTTTTTTTTTGGTTGCGGTGTTTCCTGCGGGAATCGTGACGACAAAAATCACTACGGGCAGACTTATTAGGGTTCTTTAATTTACCAGAATTATATATTAGAATTATAGTGTACGTTTTTTTTCGGAGTCATCTTGACTGGACACTTTTAAGGTTTCCTGAAGAGATTTTTAATACCTTTGGCATTTTAGTAGCGGTTTTTTTTCGTTTGGTTGCTGGTGTTTCCTGCGGAATCGTGACGACAAAAATCCCCCCACTACGGGCTGACTTATTAGGGTTCTTTATTTACCAGAATTATATATTAGAATTATAGTGTACGTTTTTTTTCGGAGTTTCAGTGAATATCATTACACATTTTGGTTCTCTCTCTCTCTCTCTCTCTCTCTCTCTCTCTCATCTCTCTTCTCTCTTCGTCTCTCTCTCTCTCTTCTCTCTCTCTCACTCACACACACACACACACACACACACACACACACACACACACACACACACACACACACACACACACACACACACACACACACACTACTGCAACCCTCTCCTTTCCGGCCTTCCTCACTCCACCACTCTCACTCTCCAGCGCGTCCAGAACAATGCTGCCCGCCTCGTCCTGAGAAAGAAAAAATACGACCACATCACTCCCCTGCTCAAGCTCCTTCACTGGCTCCCCATCCCCCAACGCATCCAATACAAGATTCTGTCTCTCTGCTACAAATCCCTGAACAACTACGCTCCTGCCTATCTCTCCAACTTACTTCACCCCTACACTCCTCCCCGCTCCCTCCGCTCCGCCTCTGACCCTCTCCGCCTCCTCATCCCCCCGCACCAAACTCAGCACTTTCGGCCCCCGCTCCTTCTCAGTATACGGTCCATCCACCTGGAACACTCTCCCACTTCCTCTCCGTCAGAAACACTCGCTCTCCTCCTTCCAGTCCGCCCTCAAAACTCACCTCTTTCAACAGTTCTAGCACTATATCACCACACTCCCCACCCCAAGCTGACCGTCGTAATGTATTTTCACTATTTGTGTTACGTGAGTCATTGTCTAAAGCGTGCGCATGCGTGTGTGAGTTGTGAGTGCGCGCTTAGAGTTATAATTATTATAAGATAAGCGCATTATAAATACCGTAATTATTACACACACACACACACACACACACACACACACACACACACACACACACACACACACACACATTAATTTTAAAACTCGGCTAATCACGTCAGTTCGGGGGAAAAAGGGTCCTCTTGAATACCCCTCTCCACGCTTTGAGTTCCGGACACACCTATAACCGAGTTTTGTCATTTCTCTTTTTCACGACTAGAAAAAGCCGTCACAGCTCGTTTTCCTGTTGTCAGCTAGTCGGTTGTGCATTCTCAAAGTACGTCCCACCTGCCTGTTCGAGGCATAGATCCTCATTAGCCCCTGCAGCTGCTGTCGTATGGTTCTGTCGCTCTTATTAACACCCATGTGCACTCGGCCAATGCCATTGAGTACCGGCGGCTGCATGCACAGGGGGGGGGGGGGTGTTAACCCCTTCACTGCCATTGAACGCAGATTGTGTTTTTTAAAATAATCGTATATTCAGCGTCAAAAGGAGCCCCAGTCGTCCACGGAACATGGATACAAAGTCGTGTCAGCACAAGGCATAGATCCTCATAGGCCACCGCAACTGCAGGGGCTCATGAGCATTTGCGTCTGCTGCAGTTGGATTGTGTTCACTTTTTTCCGGCAGTGAGTGTAGAGGTTAAGTTAAAGTAGTTTATTTAAATCCGTGTTTTCTAATACGAAATAGTGTTGGGTTGTTGTTTAACATTTGCGGTTGCGTGCAGTATAGTAGGCGTGGCCGACGAACGACTTGTCTTTTACAGGTGCGTGAATACACGTATGTGCAAATTTTGTACGCATTAGGTCTAGGTGTGCCGCATTCCACATTTCTGGTAAACATGGCAGACAACTGTATGCTCATCACTGTCAGCCCAAGTATCTGTTTTTAACTTGTGCAATTAAAAAAAAATGGAAAGGAGGGATAAAAGGAGGGGGTTGGAGTAGTAAAACCAGCAAGCATGAAATGAATAAACAAGGTGTTGTGTACAGTAAGCAGACACTGGTTACCTCCTTTGATACGCTTCGCACGATCGAAGGAGGTAACCAATGTGGGAGTTACAAAGAGGAAATGCGATGAAAACGTAATGACCTTTTATGGCCTGTTGCGCCATTATGAGGCTTAGGATTAAGGTTACCGGTATTATAGCTCATGCCTTGCACCCTTTCTAGCATCAGGGCCAAGTGGTGTGGGTGTAAGCGTACTTAGCTTGAATCCACCCGGAATACTTTCACTTTACCCATGGGTGGATTCTGGCTGTAGTTGACATTGCGCATTGTTGTAGCTGTAGGTCTTTAATTCGGAACAATGTGTGTGTGTGTGTGTGTGTGTGTGTGTGTGTGTGTGTGTGTGTGTCTGAGAGAGAGAGAGAGCGAGGTGAACCCGTCAAAAAAGTCTAAACAGAACTTAGATGATACACAACTTGATACACAACTTAAAACACTTCTACTTGTCTGTGCATCCATGAAAAATAGCTGTCGGTTTTTCAGTCATTCGCATTTAATCTGCAAGAGAGATTCTCACGAGCCCTTGCGGCTATAAGGGCTCTTGAGAAATCGTCTCATACCTGCAGTTGTCGTCTCCATGCTTAAATGAAGGAATTAGTATTTAAGTCACAGAGTGCATAAACTCACTAGGGTTGACTTTTACATACAGTTTATTTGTTTAAGAATTTGAATATTCTGGGAAGAAAACAACAAAGGAGCTTTGAACAATAACAGGAAGTCTGGGGCTGACAAACAACTGTGTTGTTGACATGTTTTCAGTATCACAGACGGATATCTTTGCCTATCCTCATGATAAGCTCCTAGTGTCGAACCTCTTTAGGCTCTTACCTGTGCGTGATAAAACACACCTCGTCAGGTGTGTAGATGCCGCAACGCGCAGCCTTAAAGCAACACAAGTATGAACGTTATACTTGGACCCGCCACAGTCCAGCAGGAGAGAGAATGGTTATGACAGTTCATGGGTGGTGCCTGAATAGCATGGCGCGTAGGGGCGCGTAGCCGGCCAAACTATTCAGGAACCACCCTTGAACTGTGGTAAATCTATCTTTCTGAAGTGTAACATAGTCTTCAGAGACCTAATGTCCATGGTTTCAAGTAGGGCTCACTGAGTTAAGCTGTATCACTCGGTCAGATCATACACAGTTCAGCTCGACAAGGCCGCATCACCTTTCGAACTACTAGTCGAAACTATTGTACCTTCGTGTGAACAATAACAGTTGAGTGAGCTTTTGACAATACCATGTCGGATTGTTGCCAATTTCCGTATTGCTGATAAGGAATTAGCCTTCAGCTCTGATTAACCTAGTTTAAAAGGCGTTTTCAGATTGTAGGCCTAATATGTGCTTGATAGCTTTGCGTAAAGTTAAGGTTTGATTAAGACAGAAATACGTTGTAGTAACAGCTTGAAGTGTTTGAAATGAAATAAACATGTAGGTTTAAGTGTGTGTGGGTGTGTGGTTTTTCGGTCCCGTCATTTCCCAGTTTCCATGCACGCAGACTGTAATGGGTGGTTTGCTGACGTAAGAGACTGTCTACCGGGTCAACGGCGGTTGTATGCTATTACCAGTCCAACAGCGAACTCCTATCATCTGCGAAAGGCATAGGCGCTGTTCGCCCCAGCAGAAGCAAGAGCTCATGAAGATATAAACCTCTTGTTTGGGTTTATACGTTTACATCGGGGTTTTTTCCTCGGGAGAAGGTTGTAAAAGTTTCATTTCACTGCTGAATAGCAGGAAGGTTGCACGGACATACAAAATGTATGCACGGCTGTTTTCCTACTCCGTGTACTTTATTTTGATTCTGAACTACAATTAACCTGCTCCTGTAGGAAAATTAAAGGCGTAAATTCTGTTTTCTGTGTTTACCGTCGACCCTGATTGTTCTTCATATGATGTAACTCTGTTACATTTCTTGTCAGTGTGTGTGGTATTTCGCCTTTACACTTTCTCCTTCACAGCTCTGGAACTTGGCCAGATTTTGGCGCTGTTTTCGGCCGCTTTCCCACACTTTCTGCTGATAATATACGTGTTTGTTGCACGAGCATGAAGGGAGGTTGTAGTAGAAAGTTCACCCACCTGCATCTTCCATCTGCAAGATGCATAGATTCACATCAGCCCCTTAAACCGCAGAAGCTGATGTGACCGTGTATGCCTCTTGCAAGCCGATATCGACTGCACTTCCTTATATGAGGATGATCATTTGGGTCAGGAGTACACCAAGGATGCGTATACCCTTGGATGCATTTTTATTCATTGCTGCGGTGACCTTCAGTGAGGTGTAGGAGATAGAGAGGAAAAGATCGACGCTCAGGTGTAAAACCTGTTATCGACCTTTCTGTAGACAGTCGACTTCCCACAGTGTGCAAATAACGATTTCAGCCAGCAAGAAGCAACGGTTCTCATGAGCCCTTACATCTTTCAAGGGCTCGTGCGAATCGTTGCTCATGCAGGCGGAATGGACCGGACACGGCGCCTCGGAGAGAAATGGGGATGAAATTGCAACTTTTTATAATGTATGTTTTACCGGCTTTCGTCAAGACGTATAAATGGGATTGACAACGTTCACACATGTCGTACAGTATCACAGTTTTCTTCGAGGACACGAATATATGCTGTATTCGCGCGCGCGCGTGCACACACACACACACACACACACACACACACACACACACACACACACACACACACACACACACACACACACACACACTACATTCCTTTGAGGACAGCACAGGTCGGTTCACGTGTACTGCCCTTCTATCCTCAACTCCTGTGAGCATTATATATATATATATATATATATATATATATATATATATATATATATATATATATATATATATATATATATATATATATATATATATAATGTGAAGAAAGAATCCACATCTTCAGGGGAAGCCCGTGCTGAGAGGGCGAAAATTTGTGCAAAGAATAAAATGTAAATCCTCCTAAACTATGTGGTGTATGTGGATTCTTTCTTCACATTTTAAGTATTTCACTGCTGCTTGGATCCATATTTGGAGTGTGTGGTGTCAGCTTTTTTGGACAGGTTTTGTATATTGTATGTGTTGCAGTTTATGTCCCTTTTATGTGTTTTTGGCTCACGTACGAAGCAAAAGTGAGTCTGTTTTGGGCCAGTGGTCGTCCGCTGTCCGTCGTCGTCCGTGGTAAACTTAAACGTTGACATTTTCTCGGAGACTATTCAAGCGACATTTTTCAAACTTGGCCCAAGAATACTTTGTGGTAAGACCTTTCTAAACATACCAATTTGAGTGACCTCTCACAAAGGTCAAGGTCACAGGGATCAGGAAATAGGTCAAAAATAACTTAATTTTTTTTCTCAAATGCTATTCACAACTTCAAACCCAAACTTGGTACAAAGATACCTGATGGTAAGACCTTTCTATACGTACTAATTTTGGTTGATCCCTCGGAAAGGTTATGGGTCACAAGAGCTCAGAAAATAGGTAAAAAATAGCCATATTTTGACAAAAAATGTTTTTTCTCAAATACTATTCACAACTTCAAACCCAAACTTGGTACAGAGATACCTGATGGTAAGACCTAACTATACATACTAATTTGGATGACCCCTCAGAAAGGTCAAGGGTCACAAGGGCTCAGGAAATAGGTCTGAAATAGCCATATTTTGACAAAAGATGTTTTTTCTCAAATACTATTCACAACTTCAAACCCAAACTTGGTACAGAGATACCTGATGGTAAGACCTAACTATACATACTAATTTGGATGACCCCTCAGAAAGGTCAAGGGTCACAAAGGCTCAGGAAATAGGTCTGAAATAACCATATTTTGACAAAAGATGTTTTTTTCTCAAATACTATTCACAACTTTAAACCTAAACTTGCTACAGAGATACCTGATGGGAAGACCTTTCTCTGCACACTAATTTGGATGATCCCTCGGAATGGTCAAGGGTCACAAGAGCTCAGGAAATTTGGTACAGAGATATCTGATGGTAAGACCTATCTATGCATACTAATTTGGATTACCCCTTGAAAAGGTCAAGGGTCACGAGGCTGGCAAATGTGTGTAAAATGATTATTTTTTATAAAATTGTAGGTATTTCCAAATTTATGCAAATTTTTTAACCAAATTTGGTACAAAGATAGCTGATGATAAGACCTTCCTATGCATTCTAATTTAGTTGACTCGTCACAAAGGTCAAGGGTCACGGGGGGTTGACCGATGTGTGAAAAATGATTAAATTTTCAGGAAACATGGATTTTGCTGCTGCAGAAGCCAGCCCTTGTCACAAAGGTCACACATATGTAAATCGGTCATACATGTGAGCCATAATGTCTTTGCCTTTCTTGTTCTTTTTTGCCATAATTCGCCCCCAGTCTGCCGAGTGCTTTGCAAAATTTATATAGACATTAACACTAATTTTTTAGGTGAGATTACATAGACAGTAAATCAGAAATTCATTTTATAAAGATGACGTTATTCGTTAACCCTCCTTATGCATTCACCCGCCGACACTGTGGTTGGTTGCATGCATAAATGGGTGGAGATGTTAATCTACCATGTCCATTGTGTCTGTTTCAGCATGCTTTATGAGCCGTATTTTCATGTACGGAAATTTGCGGTCAAATGTAAATTTAATGAATGTAGACTGGTCCTTGATTTGTGATCTTACTGTTTATGCCATAATGTATAAAATTACAGACCAGCGAAGAAAATAATTAGGAACATATTATGACAGCGATTAGTGTATTAAAAGCTGGAGCATGTCTAGTCTTGTTGAGGTCGCTGTGCACGAAGCTTGTCACAACCATTAACTGTTTAGCTCTATTTTTTGGGAAGTCAGTTAAAGAAAGAGGATGTAGACAGATGTTTGTATGAAATCAGATTGCACAGCTTTCTACTCCCAGGCTTCGAACTCGAAGTAAACCGACATTAATTTAAGTTTGAAGTGTGTGTCCATAGCATTATGAATATATTAGCTGCCGCTGAGGTTTGTATAGAACGGTTTGGGTTGTATTATTGTGGTGAAACATGTCGACATTTCCTAAGGCAGAAACTAAGAGGATAATTATGTTCTCTGTGGTGTCGTGATCTTCAGCTGCGAAACATGTTTGATCAGGACGTACATAACTTATTTCTTCATTTTGAAAGGACATATCTCGGTTTCTTCCTGTCCGATTGAAAGCTTTTTCTCGGCGGGAGTGCAGTTAGCTGAAAAGCCTTCTTGTGCCCAAGGCGGATGTGAATACGTCGAAGAAGGAAACTTGCTGTTCAAGTTATGCTAATGTATAGGTTTCGCCTCCGGTCTCGACACTCCTCCATCTAACAGCAACCCATCTGCAAAAGTCATAGATCCTCAAGAATCCCCGCAATTACGAAGGTTCGTGAGGATCTATGCCACTGGCAGGTTCAGTGTATACCATTATGCCTCGTGATAGGGTGGTAGATGAGGTTCATGCTACGATGGTAATGTGACGAATGGAGAACACGTATGTGTGTACACAAAACATAGAGCTGTAGTCCAACGCCCGACAGCATTTACTCTGCTTCAAGCATAGATCCCCTTTAGGCTTCTGTAGACGCATAGATCAGGATGATAAAAACCGCTTTATGATCTGTATTCCGCGGATAGAGGAAATAACGGAGGCTTGAGTGGTCCTCGGTGATTAAAATGTGACTGTCCCGTGGCAGTGTCCTGACCCGATTTCCCTGGTTTCGCAAACACGGATGTATTATATAGACACTGCATCTAAGTATACACAGTCGGTAGCTTCAAGCCCGTCCTGTTTCAAATTTAACAGCTTTATTATTCGACATGTCATCTCTCGGAAACGCCACCCACCCTGTGCTCTTTTTCTTCTTTTTTTTTTTCTTCAGCACACCCCTATCGTCCCACTCTTGTGGATTGAGGTTCATGTTTCCTTGGTAGATTATTGCTGTATACTGAAGTCGATAATTTAGTGATGCTCACATTTGCTTTTGCCGGCACGATTCGACATACGATAAAAAATGTTCTATTTCCCAGATGCTTTGTATTTCCCCTATACTTGGCTGCATTGTTAACCAAGACATTCAGAAACACGATACAGTTTGCGATAACTTACTTTGCTAAATAAGATTTCGTTCATACGATTTCGGTTTGTTATCTAATTTCCTAAATCTTGAGTTTTTGCCTCAAGGATGTTAGTGATATGATACCTAGTTGCATTGTTGACCATTTCAGTGAATATCATAAGTATCTCGTTTTCGCTGACGCATTGTGACTTTCTCTCTTTCCCTGTCATATCTTGGGCTGTCGTATAGAGGCTTAGGATATCAGGTTGTTTGTTCGGATAACGATTAAAGTGGCTATCTGCAGCGAGCGTTTTCGGCCAGAACTTCTCATTTGCAAAAGGCATAGATTCTCATGAGCTCGGCGAAAGCAGGGGCTCATGAGGATCTATGCCTCTGAGCAAGATTGGCACCGGCTGTTTTCCAGAGCGAGGGTGTCGTCTAGGTTTAGGTGCATAACGGAATAGTGAGCGTTGACTATCAGAGCCAGTACAGGCCTGTGCCGGTTATCTTTTTGGGTCTGGATGTGACCTGAGTCGGTACCGGTATAATTATGTCGTGCCTTCGGGTTTTGTCCGGGTTGTTTGGGTTGTTTCCAAATGTGGCAGAATACTGTCTTGAGATTTCCTTCCGCGTGCAGATCGTTACCAAATGTGGCATAGTACTGTTATGAAAGAGCACCCTCCTGTAGTCAATAAACTACGTACGTGGTAGACGCGGAAAAATTTGATACATGTACTTCAAAACCGGAATTAACACCACTTTGAACACTCAGAACACATTTAGATAAAGGTTGGCCCAACTTTTGCAACTGTCTTTTGAAAACTACATTGCTGTTCAGAAGACAGATCAGCTATGCTAGTCCAGGGGTGAATCAGTATCTTCTTGTGTGTGATGGCTGAGTGGATTAAGAGTATTACGATTACAATTTCATCTCAAAGATAACATTCAGTAAATTTGGTACACAATATTAATTGATGGTCTTACGGACCTAGGTTTTCTATCACCACAATGACACTAAAGGCGCTGCAGAGGGTTAACATGCAAATCAGTGCCTTTTACAGACAGTCATTAAATTGGCAGCCAACAGGGGTTGACACTACAACATTGTATATATCTGATTGCGTTTAGCTCAGACATGTAATCTTGTGTCGCGTTTGTTAAAGGACCAGACCCGGGTTTTGGCTTGATGCGTCGTAACATGTCAAGAGCTTCGTGATAAATAATACTTCCACCCCTGCCTTCGGCTATCGAGGCCGACGTGTATGGCGTGTTTTCCTGTTTTGAGTCGTCGCTCCGCACGACATACTTATTGCAGCGCTGCCCGGCGTTTCTGCACAGGGGAACAGATTCAAATATATTTTTTTGTATAATAAGGCTCTTCTGTATTTTAATTGGCACTAAGTGGCATTCGTCAACGCATAGTCGGTATAGTTTTTGCTCAGTACAGAGAGACAAAGGAGAAGGTTCTTCCCTGAAATGTGCTATACCTTGTAACATGGGCCAGTGGATCACATTTTATAATCATTTAAAATTTTCGAGAAGATATTTTTAATAAAAAGGATCGACCATGATACATTTAGTTCAGCTATTCATAATAAGGCATGTCCCGTTACGTTTGACTTCTAGATAAGAAAGAAGGTAATGGATCACTTTTGTAATTACTTGCAAGGCCGGAAAGATGGAATGACCGTGATAGTTCAAAGGTAGAGCCATGATGAGCGTGGCGCCTTACTTGTTTGAGCTGTTAAGGTCATTCTCACTCACGGTTGACTTAGCAATAGTAAGAGATGGCACTGACGGTCATGTCACCCTGGCCGCACCAAGACAAAGAATTCGGGCTGGCGTGTTGTTGTTTTGTAGGCCAAATAGGGGGGGGGGGGGGGGGGTAGAGCGGGGTAGAATGTTCTTTCCCCGTACTTGCCACTGCGCAACTGATGATCTACTTTGTAAATTCCTGTCATTTTGGTATGAAAATGTTTTCACGCAATGCACATTAAATGGGCAACTCGTTATAGTGTTTTGCTTCATATAATTGATGTTATTTCAGTTTATTGAAAATGACACATGTTCCAAATTGTATGCTTTATACAGGCTTCTAGCTGTAACACAATGTTTTGTTTTGTTTTTAAATTATTATTATTCATCAAGGCTCCATAACCTCATGTCTCTTTATATGGTGTACATGTACACGACTACAATTTGAACTGTGTCAGCATGACATTCCATCTTCACTTTAACATTATTAATGTAACAAGTTCATCCCAACCGTTGGAATGTTTCTCATTCGGAATTCAAGTGTTCAGATTTGATATACATGTATAATAGATAAAATCATGTTGATTGCAGAATAAGTTTACTCAAGCTGTCGCCAGACGTGCTAGGAGCTGTTTGACGATCATGCAGGTCGTAAATTGCACATTAGACCGATTTACCTGTGAAATATCTGGATGATATGCCATGTCCATGGTGTCAAAACTCTTTCAGAGCCAGATAGCTCATTTATATACGTCTGTTTGAACACGGAGCCCCAGGGCTGACATTTCTCATGGTGTGTGAGTTGTCTTTACAGCATTACAGTCTAAGAGACGGACCATGCAAGTTCAAGGGTGGTGCCAGAATAGCTTGGCGTAAAGCTATTCTGACACCACCCTTGAAATATCATGGTCGAACTATATCATTGTGCAGTGTGTCAGGGCTAAATGGGTTAAAGCCGACCCAGATGGATTGGCCGTGACAGCTGAAGGGGATTGATGATTAGCGTGGAGCCTGTACAGGCACCAAGCTACGTGGGCTCCGCTCTGTTACTGTCGATCCATTCCCCGTGTTCTGCTTTGTATGTGTTTTAAGAGGTTTTGATAAACAGACATTTCACCACGTGCAATACAGTCACGTCTGCTTTCTGAAGTATTGGCTATGCAGCTTTGACAAATTGTTGCCAAGAATCTGTTTTTGTGGAATGTAGACTAACCAGACCTGGTTAGAAGTAGGTTGGCCGTAACAACCGTCTATTTATTACACTACAGATTCTGCCATTTCAATCAGCTACGTTATTAAAATGTTGTTTCTTGTACCATATGGTGGTTCTAGGAGGTAAATGGCCTTGAAATTCGATAAACGCACAACTTTAAAGTTGGTTTTTTGTGTGGATGCTAACCTTCTGATGTATATTAACCGCCTTGTATGTGCCGCCACCGGTACTGTAGGCAGTACTGATGGCTCCTTGCACAAAGGGGTTTAAAAACGCTGAACGTGGCCTCGGATTTTTTTTAATGCCATTCTTGTTGTCTTCTTGGGTCAAGTTTCAGTTCTAGTTCAGTCACTGCACGTATGAGGTAGATTTTAGGAAGGGCTTGATGCCTTATCATGGGAACAGAAGCAGCTTTTGCGCGGAAGTTAGCTTTTTAGTCGAGCGACGGTCATGTTTTAGGCTAAAGATAGAAACCCCACTTTATACCAGTGTCCGTCTGGCGCATAGTTGTGCACGCTTTCAGCTGCTGTACTGAGCCTCTAAGCGCATAATTTTATGTTTTCCGTGTGTATATAAGCTGTAGTGATCTGTAGATATTCGGCGATACACACACAGCAGTGCGCTCCGCAAAATACCATTCAGACATAAAACCAGTTTATCTGCAGTATGCAGAGGTGTTCACTGTGCTGGACAGTCCCATGGAAAATAATTCAATCTTTGGATGGAAACTCACATTTCTTGCCGTTAAAGATATGTCCCATTTTTTTGTTTGTTTGTTTCTGTAGTTTAAACAAGGAACACCATCTGAATGAACCCGTCATTGAAAAATTGAACACCTCCCAGGTGCAAGAGGTATAGATCTGCGGGGGCCGATAAGGATCTATACCTCTTGCACCTGGGAGGCTCGTGATCATCAGTCTCGTGCTGAAACTAGTGTATCCATTATCTGTGACGGCTGGGGATCTTAACATTGAATTAAAAAAAAATACAACATAATCGGCGTCAGTTGGTTGTGAAGGGGTTAACAAGCCTATGACAGAGTAGCTGTCTGTTGTACTGCACTTAATTCCCATGCGCATTTAGCCATCGGTACTGTCAACAGTGGCATGGCGCAAGAGGGATGCTAGAGGATGCATCTCCTATTAATTTTTACATACTACGTTCTTCAAATGAAAGATGCGAGCGAGGTTTTAGAAAGTGCACAGTCCCGGAAGCCAAAGGTCTTTGGCCCGCGTCAAACGACGGCCGACGTCGACCCGAGGACATTTTGCTTAGCTGCCATGCGCTGAACAGTGGCTGTATGTATCACGGCTGTATGTATTGATCGATCGCTTTAGCCAGTCGTCTCTTCCTCCACTACCTGCCTTACTTCCTGCCCTACACTGTGTGTGCTGCATTAGGTTCCGCCGGCGGCGACAGCTGTTGCACAGCGCGGCAGACCCCTAAGCCGTCCACGTGCAAGATGAATAGATTCTCACAATCCCCTGCAGCCGTTGGTGATTGAGAGAATGTATGCCTCTTGCTCGCCGAGTTTGGATTCGTTAGCTCCGTATGTTTCGGTGTCGCCAGAGTTGGAGGTGAAGGTCTGATAGGGTAAATCGTGTCCCTGGCTGGCTATCTGTCGCTATATCGGTGACAGTGTAGATGTGTAGCTACTGTGTCGCGCTGTACATTACAGTTTTCAACAGCGCCAGATCGGTTAGTGTAGAGTTTCCTCGATGTGATTACGGCCTACTTTCTATTTTTGAAGGAGAAGAAAGACGTCAGAGATGGCGTTGTCTCTAGCCTGGCGGGCATGAAGACTGACTTTTTTTTTTTTTTTTTTTTTTTTTTTTTTTTGGGGGGGGGGGGGGGTTGTCTTGCAGTTCTTTATCTGGAACTTTCAGTCTTTCTTTCTGCAAGAGGCATAGGTTCACATGCCGCAGGGGCTCATGAGAATCTGTTCCTATTTCTGGACTGTATAGGCGGCAACTGTGCCTCAGATTAAGCCTGTTATTTCGAGTTAAGCGTACTAGTGTTTGTGTGCGAGCTGTTGTATTGCGAGTGCGTGTGACAGCAAAGACGATGTGTTGTCACCGTGCCTCCCCTCCCACTACCCCCTGTGAGTGCTGTGCCAAGCTAAAGCGCACGCCACTTCCGTCCCCTCTCTCTTCTCTTCCTTCCCTGTCCTTGTCGGCACGCAACGCGGCGCAACCGGCCCAGCCCCGCCCCCTTTAACCGTGTGCACCCAAACCACTCGGCCACACCGTGCTCTCTTTGCTGTCTTATTTCCACCACCTCCACCTGGCCGCCGTGCCCCCACAGCCTTCCTTCCCCTTGCCAACACCACCGCCTGCCTACCTTCGACACAAGAGTGCGGCTCGCTAGCTAGCCAAGCTGTACTTCCACGCCGGGATACGACAGTCATTCTGCCAAGAGCCGCCTAGCAAGCAAGGAGCGATCGGTCTTGGCTGGCTGGCTGCGATCTACACTCTATAGCCACATCCTCATGCCAGCTCGACCGCATTTCGTCTCACAGTGCTGACTGTTGCCACCGACACTTCCTGCTTTGACGCATGATACGCCCGTGTTCACGAGCTGCAGAACTGATTGGTCTGTATGTACGTGTGTGGCGTAAGCCTCAGAAGTAAAAGTCGTTAGACACAGTGTTGGGTTTAACAAAGGAGATACAAGGAAATTACTTCCACTGTACGGTGGAAACTTCCTCTGCTGTGTGACTACTACCTCTTCCTGTCGCTGTGGAGATGGCCTAGCGTCGAGTGCCAGCCGTTCACCGCGCACAGACGTCACAGCGGGAGATACACAAACGAGGACAGGCCGGGCCACCCGAGTCAGTTAAGCTGCCTATCTTTCTACCTGTTGCTGACTGAAGGCAGTCATTCACCCCGGCTGTGACCCACCCGGCAGGGTGAAGTGTAGCATTATTGCCTGCGTATTTGCGGGCTGTAGTTCCTGTGACATACCTAGCACTAGCCACAGCCCGTTATCATCACGGAACACGCTGTTCACTAATTTAGTTTTTTCCACCATCATCGAGTGTCGTCGCGCCTGGGCCGCCATGTCGTCCCCGCTGTTATTTCTGAGGATGCCCGAGTACCCACGGTGCCCCATGTCGGACCCTATGATCTCGCCCTCAACAGATGATTACGAGCCGGACTTTGTGCTCGACCTGTCCGTCAAGAAGCGGCCCCGTCTGGACTCGTCGGATGATACGACCGTTTATTCTCCAAGAAGAAAAGCCGATTCAGGGGACGAATACTGGAGTCAGGATGAATACCACAGCGACTCCCTCAGATCAGAGGGCGCAGGCGGCGGTACTTACAAGAAGCACCTTCTCAAACGATACTGTAAGTGTTTTTTGTTATTAGAAACACAGCAAGCGTTGCTCATGACTCGGATGATTTTTTTTTTTTTTTTTTTACAGAAAATGTATCCAAACCATTCTCCCAGAAAAAAATGTAAAATCTATTTTAAAATAATATTCTTTAGGAAACCTTTCTCATGTTGTGAACAGAAGGGCATCTAAATATCATGATTATGTTTATCAACACTTACATTTATTCTTTGCTGTCTAAACTGTAAGAAAATTTGCTTATTAAATCTATGGTGAAACAATATGCGTTCTTCAAATTTCTTGTAAGCGTTAGTGTTTATTTCTAATTCTAGTGCACTTGACGGCAGGACGAAACCCGTCAACTGATGTAAGAATTCTTCTAGGTCGCAGACTCCAACACACTTTTGTTTCTCCTTACAGTTACATAGACGGGAAACTTCTGTCGGTCATGTCGTCTAGATATCTGCGTCAAACATTGATCAATATCCAGGTCCCTTTATTTCCGCAGTGATCAATTGACTCATGATTGCGCGTCATTGGCCTGTCTGTCATTAGGGTCAAGTCATTGCGACATAATTCATCGTGGTGAACCTTATAATGAAAACCCAGCGACAATGTTCACGCCTATCTTGATCATTATGAACATGTTATTGTAGCATAATGTTTAATCAATGGGGTCTTCTTGTGAGTTTTACGAGAACTTCTGGGCCTCTTCAGGACTAAAAATGTATTCTGGTCTGTGTGTTTTCAACATACGGCTAAGGTCAGACCTCACAGACCAGATACAATTTGTGTCGTCTTCCTGTTTTTCATCGTTAGTGTCAGAGATCAATTTTTTTGGTAGTCATCTGAAGCATTTCATTTTTATCTGATATCATTTACGTTTTTTCTTTTATGCATATAAACAATTTCAGATTTTTGAATTGTTGAAAAATGCGTTGAAAACGGAAGTTGTTAGGGAAAGTTATGTTCATGTTTGGAAATGTCATGTTTGTACATGTTCGTTCGTGTTGATTTATATTCAGTGGTGAATGAACACAACAGACATCGTATGCATTGACGGCCTTCCGCTTAGGCTAAACTACTTGATGGGTTTGCTATTTCTGTGGAGTCTGAGAATACGTGTCAGACGTTTTCAATGAAAATCCGGTCGAACCCAAGAAATGTAGTAAAACTGAAAATGACCTATATCAGTTTATTTTCATTAGCTTTTTTCCCCCGTCTTTGTGTGGGCGTCTGGGTTCATTCAGGGATTTCCAGGCTCTCGTCCAATAAAGTAAACCCAGGACAAGAAAAGGCGCAAGGGTTTATTCAGGGATTGTGGTCTCCAATTGAGAAAGAAAAAAAAAAAAAAAGGCATCAAGACACAGAACAAGAAAAGCACCCGGTGCAGACTTTAGGTGCCTTACTAAAAAAAAAAAAAAAAAAAAAAAAATTGGTTGTTGGAGCTTTCAAGATGGAAAAGAAACAAGAAGAAAAGCGTATCTGAGCTCTTCCATATTCAAGAGGCATAGATTCTCATGAGCCTCGGCGACTGCAGGGGCTGATGAGAATCGATGCCTCTTGCTTTCAAAAATCGGCGTTGTTTACTTCCTCATAGAGAAAGGATGGAATGATAGGAGTTTACTCTTCGGGGCATTCGGGAGCGTGCACTTGCAATGTGACCAGGCAAACGGCGGGCTGCGTCCAGCAAACATTTGCTCTTGGCCTTGCTGATAAACCCTGATCAACGCCTCACGAGTTTTCGAGTTATGTCACCACCCTCTTTTTCTGAACAGTTATTGTCATGAGAGTTTGCACGTATTATTTTTTCTCTGGACTTGTATGAACTGTTCGTGCCGTTAAAAATGTGGCTGATTCTGTGTTCAAGCCTGGAACGGTACCCATCTGCAAGAGACGTAGATCCTCACGAGCACCCGCATACGTGTGTAGCTGGTGAGGATGCGCGCCTCTTGCCAGTCTGTCTTTTCCTCTGTTCTGAAAATTCGTTTTCCTCAGGTGATGGGGGGGGGGGGGGGGGGGTAGTTTGGGTTTAGACTCCATGCAGTGGTATAGTTTTTGGTCAGCATTAAATTTTCTTCCACTGCGTTTTTTTTTTTTTTTTTTTTTTTTAATCTGGTTTTGACAGTATCTCGTGTCAATGCTTTGATACCATTTTTTGTCTACATGTTAAAAGAGGCTAACACGTCAAAACATTTCGTGTCATCATTGTCAGTAGCTGTTTTTCCTTACTCGTTAAGACGAGTTTGTCCTCTTTGGACTTTCCAATTTTTCTTTGTCATAGCGGCTGCTTCAAGGCATCCGTGTGACAAGTAGCACTTCTAGGAGCCAGATGTCCAGAAATGTTTGTCGCCACAACCACGCAACATCCTAATCCTAATGTAATGTCCTTTCCCCTTCCGGATCACCTCCCTTCTCAGAAGTTGCTCCCCAGAGGACACGTATGGGGAAGGGGGATTCGAGGGGACAGCACTCCAAGCAAGGCCTTGCCTTCAGCAAGAGCCTGAGACATAGAATCTAAGGAGTCCCAGCGAACGCATGGGCTCGTGAGAATCCATACCACTTGCTAACTCCACGAAAATCCCAGCCTCTTGCTTCAAGCAGAACGTGTCCTCTGGTTAACTGTTGGCTAACGACGGTAGAACTCGCAGGGGGAGGGGAAACTCGGTGCAGGTCAGAGGGTACGGAAAGCGGATGAACCGTCCGACCTCTCAGAGTTTGTGTAAACTAATTGTGTCCCCTTTTTGTTTCCGTCTCCGCGGTATCGGAAACATCCGCCAACGCCGCAAATTTGTCCGTTTCCTCATCTGTTGCAAATTCTAACGCTGCAGTGTGCTAACTTGGGACATATCCGTATGCCAAGATAAATAACGCATGAACGGGAAATGTGCCAAACACGTAGCGATTGTTACCGGAAATGATCAGTTGCACGAGAAGCCGGTAATTTAATGCAAAGACAACGATTTTTCTTTTGTCCGTTGTGATCAATTGCACAAGAAACCAATAATACCATGCATAACTGAGACGATTTTTGTTTGTTTGAATTGCGCAGTTGCATAATAAAACATAGATGACCAATGTGGTTAGGGCGGAGAAAGAGTCGCCAGCCTTGATGGCAAAAAGAACAGCAGAACTTCAAAAAGACAATATCAAAAGACGGACTTTTTGAAATTAGAAGTTAGAACTTTGCTTCGTTTTGCGCTCATCGCTGATGAACATACACATTGAAATCTTGCTCACCCGCCAGCTTGTAATAAGTCCGCGTACAAAATTCCAACAACAGCAAAGTTTGTGAATACGGCGAAAAACCGCAGTTTTATCATTGTTCGTCTAATTCGGAAAGTACCCTGGATCTCAATTAGAGAGGACAACGATCTGTGACGTTAGATCGCAAACTCGATCAGTCCTGAAGGCTGCAACGCGCTTTATGGGAAATCCGTCTGGGGAAAAATACAAATTATCAGTTTGTGTAACGGTTGTCATTAGGCTTTTGGGTCTGAGCTGCTGCAGCAAAACAGTACTGATCTACAAGACGCATAGATCCTGATGAACCCCTCGCATAATGTGGCATGAGGATCTACGCCTCTTGTCCACATTACAACCATTTTCCGCATTGCATATTTCGGCGCTATGTTCACATTGAACATATATTTTTAAACATCATTTTCATTTGATCTAATATCGACTGACACATGAACGTCCGAGAAAACACAGTTGGATTGCCGGTCAGTTCAGATTCAGGAACTTGTTTTCGTGTCACTTGTTTACTAGCGTTGCCTTCTTTTCTGTTTTTTTTTTTTTTTTTTTTTTTTTTTTTTCCCCAATAGCAGTTCTTTTCTCATTGTCTGCCTAATGGCATGTCTCTCCATAGGCTCAGACGTTCGTGACGCATGTGGTCTGTTGGTGTCGGCTCAGAGCTCTCAATTACATGTAGTAAGCCGCGGTGGCTTCGTGTGCTCGAAAATCATAGACGCAAAAGGATACGCAGAAGGCATAGATTGTCATGACCTTGTGGAGGCGTTTGGGTGGGGGGAGGGGGGGGGGGGAGGGGTACTAAGTAAAAAATAAAGTTTTGCATGTAAGGGCGTAAGCTCCAGAATCACAGACCAGCACCCAATTTGATACCTTTTCTTGTGATAGGAGAACCTCGCTGTTGAATCTTAGGGACAAACACGTCAACTTGTTCTACATAGCTGAACATGTATGTATGTTATGTACTTCACCGCTTTAATCCGGCCGCAACCGTAGTGCATATAGGTTACGGTTTCGTGTAACTGCCACCACCATCACCCCAAAGGGAAAAAAAAAAAAAAAAACGAAAGGTGACCCATGAACAGGATTTTAGGATTCGATCAGATGAGGCCGAGTAATCTTGGGAACTTGAACCGTTCAGAAATTTCCTAAAGTACATTAAAAAAATTAAAAAAAAAATTAAAAAAAAACTTTTTGATAATTACTAACAAAGAACGAGAGACCAGTAGGCCATATCAGATGTTTCGAATTACGTTGCATATTCAGTAAATGACGCGCCTTCGTGGCTGCACAAAACGGGTATTGCCAACCAAATTTAGTGCAATCAGTGCATTGAAACCCTAACTGCGTAAATAATTTGAGCTATGGTTGCCGTTGACTGTCTAGATTGTGCGTCACGTTGTCACAGTTGTGTCACGGGTGCAATGCACCCGGAATCCGTTTAGTATCTCAATCTTCAACCCTTCATTCTGTCAAGACACAGATTCTCATGAGCCCTCATGAGAATATGTACCTCCTGCTGTTCTGGTATAATTCATACTAAGTGCCTTGTAAGTTATATATACATGCCCCTTAGGAGGAGGACGTCCAGAGGGGTGTAGCCTTCGACTGCTTCTTTACGCCCTTGTTGTCGGAAACTTCTTGTCAACATTTCTTTTTTCACTTGCAGCTTGTCAGACCGTGTCTTGTCACCGGGACTCTTAGGACTGATGTTGGTATGAAATAACAGATCTACCCAGAACAGTTTTATAAAAAGACACCGGGTGGGTTACGATTATTCGGCTTTAGGAAACCGAGCGCGAGAGAGTCTCCTTTTTTAGGTGGCTATTCAGACTAGATTGTTTGCCCGAGCAAACAGGAACTGAATATGACCCAGTATAGTCGCCCAGAGAGGAGTGGAGTTGTGTTTGTGTATTGCGTAGTTGGGTGCTTCGAAGGGTGACGCAGGTATGTCATCTTAGTAGGAGGACAAACTCCCCCGACTCCTCCCCTTTGTAATGCTCCAAATGTGTTTCTGCAAGAGAGTAGATCCTACTGAGCCCCAGCAGCGCATGGTCTCATGAGAATTTGTCTCTCTTTCTGATGAAATTTGTTCGTGTATGTCCTCTTTTTGCGGTCGCTGGGCGCTGCCTGTGTAACTATGCTGGATACCCAGCTTTTCAGATAGTCCAGCCTTTCCCCGACCTTGTGTCTAGTTACTTCCTACACAGTAAGTCAGGTTGAGTGAAAGCGAGGTTTTACGCTGAAAATAACTTCACATTAACGTGTGCCGGTATCGACTGGTTTTGAATACCATATGGGACTAAATATATGGAAAATAATGGTGTGGTAGTGTCAATAAACAACGCCTGCTCACTTTTCCCCTTAATCGTAAAGTAACATCTGAACACCATAAACTGAAGAGGTGTAGTGTAATTTTGTGAAAGTTGCTGATTCTATCGTATCATGTGATAGGTCGGTTCAACTACAAATATGTAAGGTCGGAAATGCTCTTCACGTTCCTTTTTCCTATCCCACCTTGTCCAAAATTTCAAAAATAATTCCCCAAGTTTCATCTTAAATATAACTGTATGTAGCAATGACCAGAATGATTAGAAGCCATAGACAAATGCCGTAACCAGAGAAATGAACATGACAGGTGCTTGGGTCCATTAAAGGCCTGTTTCTCTTGTCGTTCCGACTTGCATCTAATTCTCATTCTGAGGAGAGCATAGGTGTTCATCTATGACGGTTCACCTCGTTATCAGTTTCCGCCGTGAGATGGCCTTAGTCGACTGCTCGGCGTTAAACCCAAATAACTAACTCATTATCAGTTTGTCCGAGGATAAACTACGACTGACGTTTGTCCTTCAAGAAGTTTTAGGGGCGGTAACGTCTCAAATATCGAAAGAGGCGAATTACTTGACAGTCGGCGTGCGTAAATCGCGCTCACTGCCTCCGTCAGAGGAGAAAGATGCAGATTCACGTGAGAGCAAAGGGAATCTACGCCTCTTGAAAAATGCAAGGGTTTGACAGAAGGACGTTGACACATAGCTTCTGGCAAGATTTCACGACTCACAATTTCTTTACTGTCGATTATTGCCAATCCCCAAAATACTTGAGAATAGTTGCAGGCTAAATCTTGAGCAGCTGTTTTGTTTGCAGTACACAAGTATACATTTGGTTATCTTCGTTCGGCAGAGGTATTCGTGACAGCAGTGTCCGACAAGGACAGATGGGGTTCGCCTTGGGTAGCTATTGTGCTTCAGTCGGGTAATATAACCCCATCTCACAGTCTGCCTTCACCTCTTGAGTCCTATCGGAGTCCTAGCCATAAATAAATCCTCGTATTAAAATCCCGTGCAGGGCCCCAGGAGAGAGAGAGAAAACAAAAAATGTTGGTCGAGGAAGAGGAAATAAAGCAAGGGTTGCATTTCCTGGACCCTTAGCTCTCTTGGTCGAGCGGTCTCCGAGCGGCGTTTGATAGGAACAGCCTGATACGAATCCCCGTGCCCCTTCTCAGTCTGGTAGTCTTGATTTAGATCGTCTTGCAAGAGACGTGGATTCTTATGAACTCCTGCGGACACCAAGGGGCTCACAGGAATCCACGTCTCTTGCAGTTGGAAGTTGTAGTCCTGTATTCGTGGTTACAAATCCCTAGTACCTTCGACGTTGATGTAAGGAGACCTTTGCCTGCGAGAAAGATCGTTTATTTAAGAGAGGTAGGCAGAACTCAAGGAATCTATGCCGCATGCAAGGTGGAAGTTTTTATACTTAGTCTTGTTTGATCAGTAGGTAGTGGGTATTTGTGTAGTCGCGTTGATAAGCGTTTACCTGGTTAGACCAGTTCTGATTGCCTATCTGTCGGGTAGGACACGTTCTCTGGCACACCGCCCAAATCCTCGTACGGCGCCTTCTTTTTGCAAGAGGCACAGATTTTCATGAATCCATGCTTGCGTAGGGACGCGTGACGATCTATACCTCTTACCGACCGAGAGCGGCACTGGCTGTTGCTTAAGCAGAGGGTGTTAAGTGACGACTGGGCAGTAAAGTAACTTGCGGTCTCAGTCTCACTTTGTCGTTCAGAGAGCCATTTAGTGAGCAAAAAACGCGTACCGCTCATTGCCTGTAGGTATTTCAACTGGTTTCAGTTTGATGGGCTTTATCTCCAGCTTTATTGTGGTGGTGATATTGATAATGAAGTATTGAGTTGTGTCTAAAGCGTAATTCTATGGGGATGATTATTAAAGTTGGTTTTGCTTTCATTTTATTTGGCGAATATAAATAAGCATTAAAACATATGATGAAGCAGAGTCTCTGTGTACTGATCTATGATTTTGGACCATACGGTTGTAGGCAGTTAGGTCCAAATCACAGATCAGGACACCGCTTACTAGCCAAAACTTCGAGTGTCGCTTGCCTGTGTCGCCATAGACGCTTACGCAAGCAACTGAAAGGCCCAACTCTGTATGACTGCACACTAACAAAAGAGGGCCTCTCTGTAGGGCGTCTCACTTCTCGAGTTTCACCCAGTATCTGTCTTGCTTGTCCCTGGATGAATTAGGTCTCAAAACTGAAACTGCGCACTTCCTTATTTGCACAATTTTCCTCGTCCCTCTAGTCTTGTTTCATGGTTACGCAGCCACCCGAAATATATGGCACTTAAGTCACAGAACGAAACTTTGATGACTGGGTGTAAATTGGACAATATATAATTATGCATGTGCAAGAGGCATAGATTCTCGTGAGCTTCTGCATTCGCAGGGGCTCATGAGAATCTATGCCTCTTGCCGATGGAAGGAAAGGGATGAACTGGTGATGTGTAGGGGGAAAGGATTGAATTTAAAGTCGATATAATAGGGTTGGGTTTTAATTATACTAGAATACATTGACTGCATAAAGGACCCAGACGCAGCAGCTATTCTTACTACGTCATCGCGGGTCATGTCCCGGTAACCTGGGATTAGCTGGTCGTAATGAGGAAATATTTATCCCTTTGCTCATTTCCTCTTTGTGAACCTAGAATGTAACCTTTGTCTCTCGCGTCTCGTGGGAAAACAATCATTGTGTGTCCAGACCAGTACTTGATATGACAGGTTTTATAAAGGCAACATTTTACAAACAGTTCTTGTTTTCCGTTCGCAGTCTCATTCAGATAAATCATAAATTATTCTGCATACTTTGATGAAGAAAGCAACATAGTATTACTCAGAGTTTGCTTACACACTTGTTAAACTTGTTGTATGTTGGTGGGTTGTTCGTGTGTGTGTGTTTTACACTCGTAGTTGTTCAAGCCCAAAATCTGCCTCACATTATGATTATTTTTATGTGGGAGGGCCATGTAACAAAACAGCAATAGATCGTGTTACTGGCGTTATGCAGTTGTACATGCTTGCAGCAGTAAACAGTACTGGTGTCTGCATGCATATGTATGGGAGTTAATCCCTTTAATGCCAGTTGATGCAGTTCGTGTTCCTGTAATTTTCATTATTTGCACCCCAAACATCGCATGAACATGTATTAAAGTGATGTCAGTTAAGAGGCACAGAACCTCATGGGCTCCCACAACTGCGCTGGCTTATGAGGATCTGTGTCTCTTGCAGTTGGATCTTGTTCACGTTTTCTCACCAGTCAAAGGGTTAATCATAATTTTCTTACGTATTGTATCACTGGAGTGACATTGAAACTTTTCTGTCAGCTCTCCTCGTCTTACCTGATTTGATCAATTCATTTGACGCATCAGGAACACTATTACGCCTACGCTTGTTTACGCAGCTCTTGTTGGATCTTTACTTGATATGACCAAGCATTGATTTTTCTGAGGTGTATGTTTTCAATATGTTATTGTGACAGCTGTGATTTTGATATTCACTGTGTCTGTTTGTAGGATTGTGGTGGAGAAGGTTGAAGTTGCTATCTGATATTCCCATTATTTTATCAACTGCGTTGTGTGTGTGTGCAATAGTTATGATGTAGTTTGTTGCAAAACACACAAAAAAGAGATTTTGTTCCAAACCAACAAAAAGAGGGAAGGGGAGTATTTGGACTCGCAACATTTTGCAGTAGTGTATTTCAACGTGTTTCTAACGTCAACAAGGCTTAGTAGGCACATGCTTCTCTTCTGCGCTTGTACTGTGCTTGTAGTTTCTGTGTTTGTGTGAAACTTTTGTGGTAAATGTAAACGTTTCGGAAAGACAAGGACATAATTGGTTCGTGAGTTACAAATATTTATTTATTTATACTATTTTTACAATTAAAACGGCTTTTAACAGTTATTTAGGATTTTCTTTCTTTCTTTCTGTGATAGTGGATGCATGCGAGCAGCAGCAACGTAATGGAAGGCAAGTTGCTGCAGAGGCTTTGCTGGCAATGGACTCCCCGAGCACCAGTGCAGAATCGCGAACCTTCCTGCAGGGCATCCTCGCCTCTGAACACAGTCTGCACCACCAAGGTAAGGTGACAAAATATAGTGCTAGCCATGAAGTACATTTAGTTGAGCAGATTTTATCTGCGTGTAACGCTTTTTGTCAAGGTTATTCCTAGTACAGGAATCAGCTCGACAAAAAAAGGTGCTACCAACAGGCAGAGGCAAAGCCCCGGCTTATCTGTCAGAGTGGCATATTCAGAATCACATGAGCGTCATAAGGCTGATGAGAATCTGTGGTTCTTGTTGACCATGAACGGAGTTTCGTCAAAGTTATTGTGTATTACGTGCAAAGTACACAGTCACAGTAAAAAAAAAAAAAGAGAGAGAGTGTTGTAGGTCATATGAGGGACATGTATCATCCGCAGCTACACTTAAGACTGATAATAATATATTGCGTTGGGTTTCACTTCTCACATCACATCCCAAAATATCGTCTGTTTCCAGATGAACTACAATGATAACCTTTGTGCGGCGAGTTCACACTCAACTTGCATGTACAGGCATGCACTAGCTTGCCTCTGTTGCTGACCCTTTTACATTCTGCCCCTTTATTTCTTGTCTTGGCTCATGTAACTGTAAGCTCATCTAGTGTGTGCGTGTGTACGCGCACGCATGTTTGACCCAGTAATATTAGGAAGAGGAAATGCCCACTACCATGTTCAGTTGCCGACCGTGAAAGCTCGTCAGACATCTGAGGATGTAAATTTGGCCAGGAAGAGCATAGATCCTCGTCAGCCCTAGAGGATGCGGTGGCTGAGAATCTGTGCCTTTTGTACATGGATGACTTTGTCGAGAATAATTGTCTAGTTTATCCCAAGCCACTTGTAGCAGGAAATAAATGACTGCTACTTGCTACTTGAATTTGCAGCTGAAGCTACAACGTAGTACTATTAGATGAAAGCACAACAGAGCATTGTGAAAATCACTCAGCACTGTCATGTAGCAAAAGCCTTCCATTTGCCAGAGATGAAAACTACAATTTGAAAGTGCAGAAAATCGAACACCTTTCTTTCGGTGTCGCATAAATTTGTCACTTAAAGTAGGGTAGCTGAAACGTGGCATGGGTCTGCATGTAGAAAGAGGTTAGATCCAATCGTCGTACTTTCAGTTTGACTCGAGCGTGCGCCACACTGTCCTTTCGTCACTTTGGGTCTGGTTAACAGGTGGTGCGTTTACCAGGCCATGAAAAGTGGGATGCTGAAATATAGATTTAACACACGTGTTACGTTTTATCCAGGATTTTATTGAACATATTCTGCTGTGTACATAGTATAGATAACGCACGTTGGGACACATTTTGATTTTTTTTTTTTTTCGAGAAGGGGGGGGGTGGTGGGCGGGGGATATCTCGAGTGTTTAAATTTATATCCACCAACAAAAAGGATACGAATTTCTTGAATTAGCTTTAAAATGCATGCAGTAAACAGTAGTCTACTAAATGCTCGAAATGCGAAGGCAGAACTGTTCTGTTACCTCATTTGAGCGATATAGGTCCCGGTACACAGTGCTGTTTCCGTACTGTACAGTCTCTTAGCCATAGTCAGTCCCAGGCATCCCCTAATATTTCAATCCCCTAAAAAACACTACTGCCCACCAGCTGCACATTTGCCATGCACAAAATAACAATAAAAACAGCACATTGACAGTCTCACTTCTTGGCTATGAACCCGATTCCTTACCAACCCCACACCCAAGCACAGCTGAAATCAGCGTGCCCCTCAAATCACTACGTCAACGGCAACTCAACATAGGCCCACAATTGTCCACTGGATAAGCTCAGGATGGTATGAATCAAAGCACCAAACATGTCTCCTCTCATGTAACTAGAAATTTCCAGCAAATTCTAACATTCAGTCCTACTACAACATTTCAAACAAGGCAAAAATTATTTTTAAAAACACCGGTAATGTGACCTGAATTAACTGCAACATGTTTCGAAGTACGTCTCTCGAGTGATCATCAGCGCTCGTAGCTTCGCGGGGAAAAGGGCAGCGAGGGGAAGGTTTTACAGCTATTGCCAAACCGGAATCTCGGAGCGGGAACAAGCAAAAGGAAGGTTGAGCGGGGTCAGTACATGTCCCCTTCATGTTAGGCAGGGACAAGGGCAGCTTCTTTTACGGGCTTGCAGAGCCTGTCATCAGTAGATTCACCCGACAGAAAAAAAAAAGGATTGTGACAAGCTACATAATACTTATAATAACTTCCACCCTTTGATTTTATTGAGAGACCACACGCTCTTTTTTTGTTTGTTTGTTTGTTGCTAGATCCGAAAGATTTAACTTCTTTTTTAGTAGAGCGATTTGCAGAGGAAATTCCAACAGGTCACAGTTTACCCCATGACAAAATAATTAAAGTGTTAATCAGTCTAGTCATATACAGCCGATTATCATCATTTCTGTATATGTTAAAATTTTTAGAGGGGAAAACAATTATGACATCACCCACGGTCAGCACGAGTCCAAAATAGGTCATATTAAAACAGGAATCGTTTTTGCAACATGTGTCCGTTTTTAGTTTTAGTACACAAACACCTAGTCAAGAACAAGAGCGAGAGGTTCAGGTAAAACAGGAGGGATGTCGCGGGCTGGAAATGAAGTATCGTTATGTAAGGTCTTTGTACAAAGAATACAGCTCTTGCGTAAACTGTATTTATTAACGGATTAGTAAGGGGCTCAGGACCCACCCGCAAATGGTACCGATCCTCATGCAGTGGTCCCCCACCCGGGTCTGCCCTGGGGGACTTGGGTGGGGTTCGGTATTTTTTAGTTCCCAGGGTCACCCTGGTCAGCCCCACAGGGTGGGTTTTCCTCTCTATTCTGGGGCATGTGTCTACCCTTGGTCCATTCACCTGTATTTTCCTATTTTAAACTCTCCCTACTGTCTGCGCTGCCTGTAGCTCTTGATATTGGATGTGTGTTGCTAAATGGTCTTAGCTTTATTTAGGCCCCATATCGTAGGTTTATTTAACGTATTGGACCGGCTGGCGACATACATTCAATATTTTGTTTATTTTTTTCACAAGCAGTGCAGGCACGTCCTGAGAAAGCCTTGTTGCTGTCGGGACGTTAAGCAATGTACATTCCAATCATGCAGTGGCTCATGATGATCTGTGCCTCTTGAGCACGGAGTAGGGGCTGTTTATTCATGTGCTAGGATTTGAAGTTGGACAGGCCATGCACTGAAGTTGACACAAACGCGAACATTGGGTACAGTTTGAGCAAGGGGTGTGGAGGGAAAGGGGCAGTCAGGCCTATGTTGGCTTGTAACCGGAAGAGGACAGTTGCCGAGTGAAAGTAAGGGGTTGTTCAATCAAGACGTGAACCCAGCTGATGATAAACTGAAGAAATGTCACAGAGTCTCGTGACACCAGCGCGCAGGACAGTAACAAGTTTTGTTGAAGCCTGCATCTGTGGTTATACTAAGAGTAGGTGATAGAAACATCAGTATGGACTGTGTGCTTTTGGAAGGGCTTTCACACTCACGCTACTGTTTCCCCAGTCTCTTGGTTTCTTTTTTTTTTTTCCTGTTTCGCGACACTGTTGGTGTTACACACACACACACACACACACACACACACACACACACACACACACACACACACACACACACACACACACACACACACAGAGAGAAACTGAGAGAGGGATGCGGGCATACCGGCGCCTGAGTGTTCGAGGTCGACAAGTGCGAAGCCCTTCTCTCACATGTGTGCTTTGTTGAGCTCCAGACGGTTTAGTCGTCAGGTTGGCGTTTACAGAAACTTGCACGGTTCATTTTCTCTCTTTCTCTAAACAGAACAAAAGAAAACAATGAAATGACTTCCGTGTGTGTCCACTTTCACTATTTCCCTTTTGTAATATTATAATGAGTATTTCAGTCTGCAGTTTGCCTATGGCATATGGCAGTCACATGATAATGTGTTGATCTGTGAATTAGACCTTGCGGCTGCAAGCCGTTAGGTCTAAATCACAGATGAGTACATGTTTGTCAGTGTCCCTTTCGTTTATAGATCTAACCCACATTTTGTACAGTGTACCAACCACGGTGAGTCACTTAAAAAGGATGGAAATGCTATTTTCACTTTATGAAAATAAAGCCCCCACTTAGTCGGTAACAGCTTCATGGCAGATGTTGTCCACATAAACCACGGTTATACAGTTACGTACAAGTCACTTATCACAAATAGTGCCTCGAAGACTTTGTGTGTCTGATAACGTAATAAAACCGATTATGTCTACTGTACATAATGGTTAATACCTCTTGTCGGCAGGAGGTATCCCCCCCCCCCTCCCCTAGGAAGGCAGAAGATTGTAAGTCCATTTTTGTGAAAAGCTAGATTCTCATTGTACATTAATATTACAAAGATAATGTCGCTTTTCACAGAAGTGAACTTCTTGTCTTTTGCTTTCCTAGGGCAGCATTGATTTTCATGAGGGACACACTAATCCAGTCTCCCGCATTGTCATGTCCACTGGTGTTGTTGAATTTTTTTTTTTTTTAAAATGTGTTTCGTTTTGTTGAAATTAAAAGGTATTGTTGAAAGGTTTTGATGTTTTGGTGTATATTCTTCGCTTGTAATGACATGTGTTGCTGTTGTGTGTTGCAGCCTCCTTACCGCCAAGTCCGGCCGACAGCGGGGTTTCCGACCTTGACAGTGCTTCAGACGACGTCAAAATTCGCATGCAAGGTACGTCGATTATTTGTCAATTTCAATAATTTTAGTGACGCAAAGCCGTACTGTTAAATATCGCTGATTGCGCCACCAGGTTTTAAACTCGTAGACTATCCTGCGTTTGTAGATACGTTTGGAAAATATTTTTCGTGTATTCATGTTATTATATGAGAAGTATTTTCGTTTCACTTGTAGGGGTCCAGAGTTGATGAATGTGTCAATTACTGAAGAGGAAACGTTATGCGTCAATGTTACATGAACTTGTTGATGGTCACTTGTGTGGTTTGTTCGTTGCGAAATATTCACTATTGTTTTCTGTTTTGTTACAGCGTTCGCATCCAGCAGTGCACAGTACATATCCCCCTACTGCCAGCCTCCTCCTGCCCACCAGCCCCTCCCCGCTCACTTCAACTCCGCCACACACATAGCCATGCGGCCAGGTGAGGATGCTTTCTTACCTTACTTTTAGTTTACGTGTTGGTTATCAGGGTGAATCTGTGTGTGTGGGTTGTTGTTGTGGGGGGGTGGGGGGGGGGGGGGGGGGGAGGAAGCTCATCTGGCACTACCTGTACTGTCTTTCATCATTTTGTGACGTATTTTTGCGGTGGTTGTGCTTGTGAAAACAAACGTGAAATATTTTTCACGTTTGGCATTCTGTACATATTGTTGTCTTTATGGTGATAAGTGTCATAAGTTTTATTGTTATGCCCTCTTTCCGAGTTCATATGTTGTTTTATGAACGTGAGAAATAGGTCAAGATGGGGTTGTGCGCTTGCGGTGTACACACTGCAACCCTATCATTCTGTCCGTAACAGAAACGGTTTGTTTTCTGGAGGTATGCATAGCCCTTTCACTGCCATTGGACGCAATCTGCGTTCTGAAATCTTCATCAGTTCAACGCCTAGGAGACCCAGTTGTCCAACGAACATGGAGACAGTGATGTCAGCAAGAAGCATAGATCCGTATGAGCCCCCCCGCAACTGCGGGGGCTAATGTGGATCTGCGTCTCTTGCAGTTGGATTGTGTTCACTTTTTCAGCAGTAAGGGTGTTAACTCATTCTACCCCAACACCGAAATCCCCAAATTTTGCCGTTGTCCTCTGAAGACTGCACTCTAGTGCAGGACACAGATCGACCATGATAGTTCAAGGGCGATGCCAGAATAGCTTGGCGCCCATAGGCGCCAAGCTATTCAGGCATCACCCTTGAACTATCATGGTCGATCCTTATCTTGCTGTGGTGTGTCTGGGGTAGAATGAGTTAAAGAAAAGTCTCACCTACCAATACAGGGTCTGCCCCATCTTTTTCACCAGCATTTCAAATCGTGCTTGTGAAAAATCAAAACAAAAACATTTCGGGGTCCAGAAAATTGTGACAATTACGCATGACTTGTGTTATGACGCCACCCGAACAACATAACGGAACGCAAAGATTATTTTTCGGACCGACAGTGTAGGTCAAGTAGATATGCCCTTGCACGTTTGACACATTTCAGTGTTTTTGTTTTTGAAAAGATCGTCAGCACATGTTTTCACGCATCCAGTGTCTTTGTTTTTGTAAAGATCTTGTGCACTTACTTTCTCGCTCCACTATGACATCACCCCGTAATGCCGGTTCAAGGTGTCTGTATTGAATTGGTGTTGAGATCGAGAGGTTACGTTGGGCGTAGTTTTACTGTTGCCGTTTTAAAACCGAGCGACTCGCAGTATGTGGCTGTCTTCAAATGTCAGCGTACGGGTCGCGGTATATTGACCGCCCATATAGCGCAAAGGCTGTGCCCGACCTAGAGCCAGTTCAACCAGGCACAGCCCTTTCGCTGTGATTGTCGATCCATCTTCCGCTGTCTAGCGTGGAGTGTTGGAGCGAAACGGCGAATGTAAACAGCTCAATAGCGGCTGGCATTTCAGCGTCGTAAAATTCTTCTGTTGGCGTATTCTGTGTCAACCTGATTCCTATCGCAATGCGCAAAAGACCATCGGACCGTCCACGTCTGCCGTTGGCCCGCGCATGGCCGTGCGCGGGCCAACAGCGACGGACGTCGGCCCGATGGCCTTTTGCGCATTGGGTATGTTTGATTCTCTGATGTGCGTGTTCATCTCGGTTATTCCCTTAGAATATCTTTTTTTAAACACCACATGGCTGTCAGCAGGAGGAACGCGTGCGTAAAGAGCGCTCGCAAGAGGGATAGATCTTTATGATTCCCGCAAGCCTGTAGGTGCGCATCAGGATCTATGCTTCTTGCAAATGGGTGACCCTGAAATGTTCTCAGCTTTGACTTGCTTACCTCAATACCTGTCTTCTATTGTGATGACCGATTTACACTTAGTTCTGGTGTTTTGTTATTAATTGATGATGCGCCATTACGTGAATCTCATTGTCCTGGTCGATATTTCGTGACAAGTTGGAGACTACCTTTTACGCTTGTTTGTGAGCACGAAAAGGGGTGGGGGGTGGGTGGGTGAATCTTACCCTCTCTACCTACATAGCCACATATGTACTTCTGTGTACTCAGGCAAAAAGAGCTGGTTGTAGCATATCTGAAAAGATGCTGCATCACACTTGGCATAGTTGCATTGCGCTTTAATTGACCAAGTTCACCTCGTTTTTCGAGGTTTTTATCTGTCCCCCATAACCCGCCCACAGTAAAGCAAACGATAAACCCGCAAACTAACCACACAATTTGCGCAGCCTTTCCACCCCACCCCGCTCTTCCTGTCAGCAGTGGCCTAACGTTGCGTGGGTGTCGGTCAGAGACCCCAGGTGTCGTCAGAGAGTTCGCGGGTTAATCCGTCCCTGCAGAGAGTTCAGAGGCTAACCAGTTCGAGGACACCCTCTGTCACCCGTCGTTTCCTTTGCCCTTTCGCCGTGCAGTTTTTGACAGGATCCAGTAGCAGACTCAAATCCGTACGACACGCTCAGTTAAAGAGTAGGGATGCAACGAAATGAAGCTGGTTGCTCTTAGCACGAAGCGTGGAATCTCATGCGCCCCTTCGGTACCGCAGGGGCTCATAAAAATCCATGTCTCTTGCAATGGGAAGCTGCCCGACGTCAGACCGTAATTGGCGACTTCCCATCCCGTCTGCACTGCATGAGCTCTTAGTCTGTCGTTAGATGGAAATTCTTCTCACCTGCTTTATCTGAGGAACACAGATCCAAATGCGTGCTGAACCCGACTACGCACAGGCTTAGTGAATCCCGCGGGCCGCAAAAGGCTTTTTGAGCATCTTTGCCTCTTGCAAATTAAAGGAATCTGTAGGTGTGAAGTGTGGTAGGAAGAAAGTGTCGGAAGCGACATGACCTAGCTGCCATTAGTTCACCACAAATGGGGCATTACGGGCACCAGTAGTTACTATCGTCGAGATCAGAGTAGATGTGCGGTATAGGTCTTTATGGCTTGAGGTGAAAACTAGATCTGTGCTGGTACGTGATTTTGGACCTAATGGCTTTCAGCTGTAAGGTCCAAAATCACAAACCAGCTTGCATGATGACACCTTTCAACTCTTCTCTGGTCTCTCAAACCTCCAGGGCAAGTGAGGTCATTTTGTGATGGGTTAGTTATAATGATGATTCATAATTTCAGAAGAGCTGGACAATACAAAACAAAATTTGATAGTACAATTGATCCCTTCACAGTCTGTGTTTTGTCTTGTCTTCGTGAATGTGTTTGAAGCATCACATATTCAAAACATTGTTTTGTATGAAGCATTATGCATTATTTTGGCATTGATGCAGTTGGAGTTGTTTTGCCTAGTGCATTTTCTTTTGACCTTCATGCATGATTGATTATGTTTGTTGAGTAATATTCTAATAATGCTTACATGCTCATGTAATAAAGTAAATGTTTTGCTTCCCCATCGCCAGTACCGTAATCTGACCTTGCCACTTGCAAAAGAAATAGCGGTGATCAATACTATTTTCAGCAGCCGCAGGGGCCTATGAGGATCCATGCCTCTTGCTGACTGAGATCAATTCAGCTGTGCCGAGGCATGAGGGTATTATGGGGGTTAAGAATACAGCTACTATAGTTCAAACCATGTTTTTCCTAAAATTCCTCACTTGTTTGTGAAAGCATACAATAATTGTGCATGTAATGCAGGGAATGGTTCTTGCAGAATAAAAAAAAATATGCTTTGGTATAAATATTTGTTTTAACCCCCTGTGCATGCGGCCACTGGTACTGCAAACAAAATTTGTGGCTGGGTGTACAAAGGGGCTTAAGTGATTCTCACTGATTGATTATCAGTGTGTATATTGCATTTGCTTTGTATGTGTGTGTGTGCAGTCGAGTCCATGTTCCAGCCTTCCAGCCCTGTATTGCCAACTACCCTCCCCCCTCCCAGTGAGTCCTGTCACAGTAGCACCCCGCCCTCCTCACCTGACCGACCAAAACTCAAGAAAGGTAAGCTTCTAGTTTGATTGAATTGCTAAATATAATAAATTGGAGTTAAGGGAAAGAGAGATGCAGACAGATTGTGTTGTGCGTGCAGTCACTGTACCGTCTGCAGTACCAGTGGCTGCATGTACAAAAAGGTAATAAATCAGTCAAGACAGAAAACGGAGCCAGTGGGCATTTGGATTGATGAATACTGGTAGCTACTGTCGCATGAAGGGATGGAGAAGAAAATTAGCCCTTTGGCAGTTAGTAGTGCTTTCATCATGGTGATTACTGTAGGAATCGACAAAATGCTCTACCTGCAAATGAAGGGTTAAAGAAACTTCATAGTTATGTGTGTTGATGTCTGTGATTTGTGTACCTTTTATAAAGGTCAAACAAGCACAAACCACAACATATATGTGTAATTTTGCTGTTGTCATAATTCATTATATTTTGGTTTGCAGGGAGGAAACCTAAATGTGCTGCTGACTTCCCTGTTTGTACACAACCCAAACGGAAAAGAGAAGGTAAATACTCATAATAATCTTTTCTCTTTTCTTTTCTTTTTTTTTTTTTTTTTTTTTTTTTTTTTTTTTTTTTTTTTTTGGGGGGGGGGGGGGGGGGGGGGTGGATGAAACTGTGCATGCCACAATATCAGAAAAATGTGCGCGTTCAGTAAATCTATTTTGAACATATTTTTGTACATACCTTTCCACATGTTTTGCACAGTCTATTGTGTTGTATGTCATCCACAGTTTAATATATATATTTTTTTAATTTTAATTTTTTAAAAATAATTCCTGCTACGGGCCTGTGTCTACGATTTTGGATCTTACTTCTGAGCCGTAGGGTCCAGAATCACAGACCATCCCATTTTACACAAACGCACTGTTTTATGTCTGCATTCAGGGACAGATAATAATGAATGAACACATAATGACAGATAATAATGAATATTCACTTTAGCCGAATTTACTTTGGTGGTTATGGGCCATGCTTGTGTATCGTAACATTTTTTAATACCTATTCATTGATGTTTTCCAGGTAACACGACATACCTGTGGGAGTTCCTGCTGCAGCTGTTGCAGAACCGTGAGACGTGTCCGCGTTACATCAAGTGGACCAACCGCCCGCGTGGTATCTTCAAGCTCGTCGACTCCAAGGCTGTGTCCAAGCTGTGGGGGCTGCACAAAAACAAGCCCGACATGAACTATGAGACCATGGGACGAGCACTCAGGTATGTGGTTCAGGCTAGCATTGCTGTTGTGTGGGTTTCTTATAAAGATTGAAAGCTCGATTTTGGGGGCTTATGAGGCTCTATGCCTCTTGCTGAAATCACTTTGTATCCATGTTCCTTGGACGGATGGAGGTCTTTGGTGTTGAAGTTACCGTGACTTCAAAATATCTGTCAGCGTCGGTTGACAGTGATGGGGTTAAAGATTGTCTCAGGCTGTGACGCTTATTTCAGTCTGTGCGTCTTGAGGTGCATATTCACACTCAGTATAATACATTGCCAGACGGGCCTAAAACTGTTGAAGTAATGATGTTTGAGTTTTCCCCCCAAGTAATAAGCGGTTTTGTTTGCGTTGTTGCAGGTACTACTACGCACGGGGTATCCTGAACAAGGTGGATGGGCAGAGACTGGTGTATCAGTTTGCCGATGTGCCCAAAAACATTGTGGAAATTGACTGCAGTACATGCTAGACTGTGGTGTCCATATGAGATACATTAACTATTGATGGGTAAGGAAAAGGGCTTACACCCTCCCTATTGGTGCCTCTCACTAGTGTTAACAGTTTGGGGTGGTCAGCGTAGCATTGACAGCTCAGCTCAAGTGCTCAAGCTGCCTGCCCACTGATGGTATAAAACCAAACTGTGATGATGCCTGGTGTAAGATGAACACTAGAATGTCTTTCGTCTTTCGCCTTTCACCATCAACCATCTACTGTTAAAACCAGGCATCCATCCAACTAATTTGGTATCCATTTGACAAGACACTGGATGTGAGAGGAACACTCGTTTACTTCACCAATGCCTGCCTGCCCATTGGTGCCTGTGAGAGAATTGTGATCAGTCTACGAACGGTTTGAGAAGAGAGCTACAAGTTAGTCTGCTGAAATGTATGCTGCGGTGCCTTACACCGAGTTGAAAATTGTGGGAAGACAAACATGTTTTCACCAACTTGATGGTGCTGTTCGATGGGTACCAGTGAACCAGTACTAAATATGCTGGTCTATGATTTTGGACCTTAAGACCAAAGGCTGTAAGGTCCAAAACTGTAAACCAGCACTTGAAAACCATTGCAGAGTGGTAGTGCCGTAAGGGGCAAAGTACAGAAGAGCACACAAAGACATTTACTGTGCTGGTAGCAGCAAGTACAGTCTGTGGTGTGGCCCAATTAGGGATGCAAAATGAGAGCAAGTCAGGCATATCCAGCACTGCCGAGTCGATATGTTAAGAAGTGCCTTTTGGGGGGGTTCAGAGTGTAAAACGGCTTACAGATTTGGACAGCTGGGAGCATCGTTAAACTCGGAAGGACAAGGAGAAACCAACTACTCTGTTGAAGACGCGTGCCTTGCACTGGGTCAAGAAACGACCACCTGAGCTCATGAGACTGACCTATGCTTCAAGGCAAGCTAAAACTAAAATCAGTAAAACTGCAAAAGATCAGCCCAAACCTAGACGTTCATAAACATCTGTGGTGCGTGTATATTGACTGTCAAAACTGTGTACCTTGACTGACAACAAACTGTGCACCTGGAGTATGTGCACACTGATACTGAGCCACAGTTTTGAGAAACTTTTACAGACGGATTCTGGAAATCAGTTTTGGATCATGCTAATCCCAGGGAGTGTTAAAACTGTTATGTCCATACCGTTCCTTTTCCCTCTCGTTCCCTTTTTGTCATTCCTGCCTTTTGAAGTGCTGTGCTCTTGTTTGTACCATGGCGGTTCATGCATCACATCTTTGTGCTGTGCTTTGTTGTTTGTCTGTGTGACTTGTTAACCCTTTGGCTGTCCTTAGCATTTTTTGTCACAGTGATACCTGCAGGAATCATCGTGACAGAAAGCGCTACTGACAGCCAAAGGGTACAAAAAATACTACACCTCATTTTGCTCATGTTACTGTTGTTTCAAAGAGGGCCATTAGTGCTTCAAATAAACGAGACACTCATTCTGATATAGATTTTGTATTTTTGACAAAGGTTGAATTTCCTAGGAGTTGTACTCAGAAGTCTATGCTACTTTTAAAGAGAGATATACCATGATAGTTCAGCTGTAGTGCAAGCTGTTGGCACCACACTGGAACTATCACAGTCAATCACCTTCCTGTTGTGTGTCGGGACTGAATGGGTTCATAAAATATTGATGTTCAGCCTACGTTATACTTATGTCCCACATTTCTAGCAAGGGATAAGTACATGTAGCGTGAAATACATAGCAACTCTTGTCTGAACACCTGACAAGTAAAGCAAGGGTGTAAAGTACAGGTGCGTTGTTAATGGGATACCAGGTACGGATAACGGATATAACATTAACGTAAATTGTAACAACTGGCTTTCTGTTTGTGAGAAAACCTACGGTCTTTTTGTACCTACACTCATTAACTCTTTGGCTGCATGAATCATCGTGACAGAAGCGCTACCAAAAGGTACAATTGACTGATATACACATAGTTATAGTTTTTGCCATGTATATAATTATGTGAGCATTAATCTGCTGTAAAGTAGTGTTTACAGACATTTATTGAAAGGACATGTACTGGACATGAATAAACAACAGCTGAATCTGTCTATTGATCTACCCATGGTACTGATCCAAACTTAGAAAATCTATAAAAATTCAAACATAGTGAGCTGTTGCTCACATTTTGAAGACATTGATACTCGGGAGACAGATCGACCTGATATTATTAGGGTTGTACCAGATAAGCCTGGCACCATCCTTGAACCATCATGGTCAATCCTGATCAGAGTTGAATGCATTAAATGCTGATACCATATATACAATTAGGTATGTGCCAAAAGTGCCTTCTTGTTTTAGACACTAGATCTAAGCAATTTCCCCTGTCGATCCACTGTGGACCTGTTCTATAGTTACAAATTCAATAGTGTAGGTGACCCATTGTAGCATTGAATCAATCAACAGAGAATTCTTCATTCATCTCATGCTGTTGCAGCATGGGTTCTGTACAGAAATGAATATTGTGGCTAAAAACAAGCATGAAAATTAGTGTCCTCTTCTGCCTTCTTGACGTTCAAGTTTTCGCTCGCCTCTGTAATTGCTAAACTTCTTCTAGCATTGAATTGGAACTGCTGACAAGATGGACAAATTGAAGTACTCCAACCGTTTGATGCTTATGAAGTTTTTATGTTTTTAGGAGGAGAATTTCCTGCGACTGTGATATGATAGAATGTCAGTAGTGTCTTTTATGTGTCTTTATGTGCTAAATGGCCTAGAGCAACCCAGTGAGCAAAGGTAGTGGGGCTGGCATTGGTCCACGCATGGCTGTGCGCAGGCCAGTCGCTCCAATGACAGTGCACACTGGGACAGAGGCGTTGAGGACAAAATTTGATTTTGTAACTGCCTGCTTTCTCTCGGCCTCTGTCATGACTTGTTGCCGTGTTGGCAAGTGAAAACAGAACTGATACGATTCGCTACATGTACGTATCACTATCAGTATTTTGTGTGTCGCGTTTGTTTTGCAGTTGAGGGCATTCACTCGCTCCGTGTGGCATAGATTAACACCCTTGTGCATGCAGCCACCAGCACTGAACAATGCAGGTGGCTGTGTGCGCAAGGGGGTTAAGTCTGATTCCTCGCATGTGCTACTAGGCTGAGTTTTTTTTTCCAAGTTCATTCCAGAGAAGAAATTTCACGAAGTTGACTGACTCAGTATATCACTGTTGTAGTGACTAACATTCCCTTCAGAACTGACAACTCGATCAGTTTCTATGCGTTCCCCTATCTAGATAGACAGCATTTTCCTGCGGATATGTTTCTCGACGTTCTCGATCTGCCGACTGCTGCCAGTTGGTTGATTGAAAGAAAAATGATAACCCATTCAGCCCTGACGCACTACAGCAGGAGATGGGTCGACCATGATAATTCAAGGGTAGTGCCAGATTAGCTTGGTGCCTGTCGGCACCAAGCTAATCTGGCACTGCCCTTGAATTATCATGGTCGATCCATCTCTTGCAACAGGTGCATAGTCGTTAGATGACACCTCCAAAATTTGGGAAATAGGTGCGCCGGGCTGAACGAGTTAGTTAAGCCATGGACAGATTGTGTGATTACAGTTTTAGACCTATATGTGTCTGTGTGCGTGCGTGCGTGCATTTCTGCACATGTAAGAAAAAAAGTGTGATAATGCATCTTCAAGTGTTTTGAATGATTCAGACCATCATATGTGTGTACTGGTCTGTGATTTTGGGCCTTATGGCCGTAGGCCGTAAGGTAAAAAAATCAGGGACTAGCACTCATAGGTAGACAGCTTGTAGCAACTGCATTTGGTACCAGCTGTTTATAACGAGATCAGTAGGTAAACATTTTTTTTTAAACATTTTATATTTTATTTTCAGTCCGACGCTAAGCGCTTTTGCTGTTTCATTCAGTTCATGTACAGATTTGTGGTAACCTGTGCTGGTGCCTTTTGAGAATTGTGCGTTCATGCCTTCATTATGTGTGCCCTCGTCTGCGATTTTGGACCTTTTGGCTTTGTGCCATATGGTCCCAAATGGCAGATCAGCACATGCATGGATATGACTTGTTGAAAATGTTTCTGCCTCATCAGTGATTTGAATGTTCACACGGTATTACATATGTGCAGACCGTGCACAGCTGTGTATGTATACACACAGTGCATATTTTTTTCAGTCTGTTTTGTGTTTCGCTTTGTTCTCTTGTAGGCATTTTTTACTTTACTTTTATTTGCTAGAGATGGAAAAGAATTTACAAAGTATGTAAGAAACCCCGTTGGGATTTTTTTTTTTTTTTTTTTTTTTTTAAATTGTAGGGCCTTCTTAGTTTGCTGAACATGCCTTGACCAACTAGTGTGTGTGTCGACTGGGAGGGTTGTTTGTGTGTGATGGGGGGGGGGGGGGGGGGGGGGGGAAGATGCTGATCATTTACTAGCTTACATTTGCTTAGCTTTACCACTGTGTTTCAGTAATCAGTTCATCGCTCGGCATACAATAGTAAGATTATCAACAGTCATCATAGGATTGATTGTCATGAATTTTATCTAGTTGCTTTCTTCGTGTATGTATTTGCGTGTGTGTGTGTCTGAATGTGTTTGTGCGTGTGTGTTCATCCATTCTGTGAGTTTGAGAATGTGTGCCAGTGTGCGCGCATCTGTATCAAATGCGCGGTCGTTTGAATGTGAAACTGACAAGATGTACTGTGTGCTTGATTTCTGATTCTGATTCACAGGCAGCGTGATATTTGTGGATTTTTGTTCAGATCTCTGGGTTTGTTTCGTTTTATTTGTTGCACTGGTGCTGCCGTGTATAAGTGTGCAGTGTCCTTTGTACATTGTACTCGTGTTGAATCGTTACATTACAATACACACTGGTTGTCTCCCTCCATTCGCTACAGCTGATCAGTAGTAGCAAATCCAGGGAGACAACCAGTGTGATTACAATATTATCTCTTTCAGCCTACGATTGAGAGAAAGGCGACTTGCTTAGAAGCTGGATGCCCTTACTCTGTGTGCTAGCTGTGGGGGATGTATCGACCATAATAGTTCAGTAATGTGGCGAAAAGTTCAGTAATGGTGGGGGATTACCTTGGCACCAGTACGACTTGTATAGTTTGAGGGGAGAGCCAGATTAAACTGGCTCCATCACAATCATGATTCGAGTTTGCCGCCACGGTAATCTGACACTCCTTGTGGAGCTGTCATGGTAGATCCCAACCCGTATCATGGCTACAGATTGCATCGTGAGATTCAAGCTTTAGCTAAAATGAACGTTAGCCCATACCGAGTTGGGTCAATTCATCTCCCGCAGCAGGGTGTAAGGCTTAATATGGTTACCCTCTTGCGCATGCAGCTGCCGGTACTGTACGGTTCCCGTGGTTGCATTCTCAAAGGGGTTAATTAATGACGTGACGTACACAGGTGATTGTGTGTAACTAAAATCGGCGCAGAATGGTCTGATGCTGTCAAGTGTACTTGTACAAACCCCGCCCGACTGTCTGGCTTGACCGAGAAGGCTGGCCGACAGCAAGTTGTTAATCCGATTAAGGAAAATAAAGTAGCTATTTTTGATGTGATTTCAACTGGCTTTTTGAGTTCGCTGGATGTGTGTGTGTGTGTGTGTGTGTGTGTGTGTGTGTGTGTGTGTGTGTGTGTGTGTGTGCCAACTGTGAGAGAGAATACATTCCAAGACGAACATTCGCATGTACACGCACACGCACATTCCTGCAAGTCTGACGAGGCTTGAGAACGATATATATATATATATATATATATATATATATATATATATATATATTATATATATATATATATATATATATATATATATATACCGACACACACTTAACACTTCAACATTATACCATCGAAATATGCAGATCAGTGAAAGACAGTTTTTTGTTTACGACCCGGACAGGAACATTCTTCAGGGGCCAGAAACAGGCGCTACCGTGGAGCTGTCGTTATCGATCTGTCTTTTTTTTTTTTTTTACTGCTGCTACAGGCGTAGGCCCAGAGATATGTTGGAAGCTGTTGTCATCCTCAAAGGCTATCGAGCCGAGATCGGCCTAGGCTTATTGTGACGCTGTATATCAAGGGACAGTATCGATCCCCTCAGTAAACAGAGGAGATAGGTATTGCACGTACATTGGCGTACAGCGTGAAAACGTATTTTCGAACGAGGCCCGCACAAGTTGCCGCAGGAAGTGAATTTGTAGCTTAGGTCTCGACAAATAATAACACCGGGCTGATTTGCCTCGCAACATCATGAAATACCGTAAGGACTCCCAACGAAACATCATTCTTAATGTGCTAGTCATGAGCCCTCGTACCGTGTGTATCCGCGGTTCATCCACACTTTATAATCACATTTCGCAACTTTGCGAAGAGATTGTACAAGTTATAGGGGACGCACAACCGGCTGTCGGATTTTGTTTTTCGTGCAGGCGCACGTGCTGTTTTGTCGGTTCCACAGGCGGAACGGCTGAGGATGGACTGATTTCTTCAGTGGGATAAGCCGCATGTACGTAAGTTTTGTCTACCGTATTGAAAATACGGTAGACTTTAGGATGGGGCTGGTCGGAGCGCGCGTTCCGTATCGGAATGCAGAGGACATAACAGGCGGGCGGGGCTCATGGTCTAAAGTAACCAGACTAAAAATGACGTCACGTCTAGGCGCCACTCTAACCTTGCTGTGTTGAATGTCGTTTTGTTGCGAAGCGCCCCGCGTATGTATGTGCCGTGTGTGCGGTATGACGGTATGTAAATACGAGACTCTCCGACTGGATTTTACTGGACGCACAAACTTGAAACTTGGCGAAATACTTTATTCTGAGTCAGTGGGTGGCTCAGTACTGAAGAGCCTCCCAGCATAGTGGATGTCTGATTGAAGACATAAGAGACCGATGCGGATCAAACTTGAGTCGGTTGACCCCGCCAGATTAGACTGACGGTCCGCAATTGCACATGCATTTGAAATTTTGGCCGATATGGCTAGTTTGCAGAAAGACATTGAATGAGTTCGTTAGCCAGAGGTTTGTACCTCTTCAACTCAGTTTTTGGAAAACAAAAAACTGAATAAAAGTTCAAAAGTAAGACTCCTTGTTCATCAGAAGACTGTAGTCAAACAGTCACGGTGACGGCGGTGACGTACTAAGCACCAAACGCGTCACTGAGTGTTTTATCGTACAATGTTCCTCAGTAATTGATGCAAATCAGCAGCACGTCAGGTTTTTTTTTTTTTTTTTTTTTTTTTTTTTTTTTTTTTTTTTTTTTACATCAACTTTTTGTATATTTGCGAACGTATTGTGATAAATGTGGAATATGCATGCAAGCTCATACAGAAGAGGCTTTGTGGGACCTCATGGGCCAGTCAGTCGGCACCTTATTTCGGTTTCAAAATTGCCCGCTGTGGCTACCGCCAGCCCGCCACAGACGTATCGTAACCCGGGTAGGAAGCCGCGCCCTGTGTCTGCCATCTGTGTTTGTATGTGCCGCCATTCTGCCGTTTGTGTTTGTGTGTGCCATTGCCGTGCGGATCAGGCAATATAAGGGGAGGGGGGGGGGGGTTAAAGGGAGATATACTGAATGAGTTCGTAATCCAGCATTGTACCTCTTCAACTTTTTCAATAATAATGTCTTCATTTTCCCCAAGTTTTAGAGCAGCTATTTACTCCCATCACTGAAACAATCAGCTCTGGAAGAGCGTGCCTTTTGAATGCCGAGTGACGTGAAACATCAAATTCGTCACAGTGTACACGGCTCCGTGAGACCAGCGATGCCATGACGTGAAGCTTATAGTGACGTCATTTTGCTGCTCTTGCTATTCTTCTTCAGTCTTCAGAATTCCTGTCAGTTGCTACTCCAGACCACAGACCCGGCGTACTAACGGCGGCCGGTGGCTGTGCAGTCCCGGCGTCTTTATTTGTGTGCGATGGAATGTGTGTTGATCAGAGGTTGGCTTAGAGAGGCGGGAAATGGATCAGAAGGATAAGATTAAAAACATGAATAACTCTGAATGTTCCCAAAAGAAAAACGCACGTGAGCTCCAAACAGATGATACGGTACGGACTTTGGGATGAAATCCATATCATAATTAATTCCGCAGTGGATGAACACATTTTTTGGGGTGATCACTGGCACCTAGAGTATTAACAATTGTAAGGAACATACAAGTAAACCGGCTTTCTCAAAATTTGTCAGTTTGTTGTCAATTGGGCAACTAGCTATAAAATATCATAAAGGAGAAGGTGTTAATTATTACTCATTTATTGCCTGGAAAAGGTCGCTCTAAAGGTGTGTATTTATTCTAGTATTGAATGGAAATAAACCAGGCATATCAGCAGGGCCGCACAGGACACAACTGTAATGTTGCCAGGTAGAGATGCTACACTGCCGAGTTCCCATGAAGCGGGTACCATCTTGCCCGACCCACTATCACCTCCCCTGATTGAGGAAAACTGACGCAGATCAACTCCGCAAGAGGCGTAGATCCTTATGAGCCCCGGCAATTGCGGGGGCTCATGAGGATCTGCGCCTCTTGCAAAAGGTAGCATTTGACTGCAGTAAATCGGTGAGATACGCTTTGCTCCGAATGACGCAAGAGAACGGTAGTGCTGACGCGGGGTTACAGTAAAAATAGAAAGTGATTTCGGAAGGAGAAGAGGGGTAAAGTGGCGAAGGTGTAGTAAAAGAATAGTGGTGCTGAGTGGGTTAACTTCGCTATTTATTTTTTTTATTTTTTCTTTAAATTTTTATTATGAAAATGAAAACTCTTCCACAAGAAGCTGTAACTGACAGTCCCCCTCCCCAGCCCAATTGTCTCTTATCACGCAAGGTCAGTTCACCCTACTACTGACACCACTCGTGTGAGATAGATCGACCACAATAGTGTAAACCGACCTGCTCCAAGGCGGGCTTTGATTGCTAATATTTGCCAGTTAAACGGGTTATCAATGCAATCTTGCCTGAACTAAATCAGACTTCTCAACCCATAAATTGAGCGGAAGACAAAACGTGAGAAGTTTCTGTTGTCATAGTCACTTAATTGTGTGCAAGCGGGGAAACCGGCTCTCAGTCTCAGCCGGGTATCCCGTTCAGTGACGAGAAAATTTGAACACCACCCAACTGCAAGAGGTATGAGATCCTCATGAGCTCCCGCAATTGCGGGGGCTCATGAGGATCTATGGCTCTTGCTGGCACCACTTTGAATCAATATTCACGGAACATCTAGGGTGTTTCGGTCTTGAATCAACTACAGTCAGATGGCACTGAACGGGCTATGTGGCTTATCCAGGCGAAACCACTGGGTTTGTTCAGATGATGTCCGTTAAAAGTCAGTCCTGGTAAATCAAAGTGGCACAGTTGCACTGCGGCGGAACTGGTTAGGCCCGGCCGTCCCGCATTATCACCCATGTGCCGTGGATGTTAAACCCCGCACTTACTAAAATACTTCTATTTGTCAAGGGAGAAAAGAACAGAAAAGTTTCTCAGACTCAACTCATTCTCATTTTACAGCATTAAAACTGCGTAATATATATATATATATATATATATATATATATATATATATATATTATATATATATATATATATATAAACATTTTTTTTTTAATACACTCTCTGCATTTTCAGTCAGCACAAAAGCTAATACAGAGCGGATACAAACTTAGGAACTTATCCCCTTCAGCACCAATTCCATCATATGGCTGATCAGGGGTTGGAGGAAGTGGGGAGGGGGGGGGGGGGAGGAGGGAGGGGGGGGGGGAGAAAAAAATCATCAGCAGGAACAACAGCGTCGCGGCATTACAGCTATGCAGCCAGCACCATTTTTTTGTGACCCACTTTCTGCCCATACTTCCACCAGCAAGCGGCATAGAGCCTCATGAGCCCCCGTAGTCGCGGGGGCTCATGAAGATCTAAGCCACTTGCTGGTTTCATTTGTAATAGTTTGTTGTTTTTCATACGGAGATTACTGAGGCATAAGCTGCAAAACATTTGCCCGGCTCACCAATACAAATATCGGTGCCAGATGCTTGCACGTACCGTTCGCTGAGGAGGTCAGAGTTCACTTCTTTCACTTCCAGTGCCAGCTGTAGGAGACGGATCGATCGTGGCAGCTCAAGGGCAGCGCCTGATGAGTTGGAGCTTGTGCAGGCGCCAAACTAATTAAGCACTACCCTTGAACAGCTATGGGTGCTGTATTTCTGTGCTCCGTGTACGCCCTTGTACAATGTGCTGACTAGACTGACGATTCTTAAGTTCGGTTTTGGAAGTGCAGAGGTGAAAGGTTACGTTCTGGCATGAAAATTTGGCTCACACACACGCTTTCTTACGATGCGCGCACGCAGATTTACGTCATAGCATTGCAGACGTCAGACGAAGCCCCCGTAACCTCCTCGGGGCCCATACAAGCTTTAAGTTAACTGTCGGAGCAAGGCGAACGCTACCCATCTGCAAGAGACATAAATCCTCATGAGTCGGAATCCCCGCAATCGCGGGGGGTCACGAGGGATTATGTCTTTTGTTAGTCTTGTGTTTTTTGGTTGGTTTTTGTTGTCGTTGGTGGGTTTATTTTTATTTTATTATTTTATTATTTTTTTTGTTCCTCATTTTATCTGCGTTCTTCACACGAATGCCGGTCCGGCAGTGTGCAGAGGTTTCAGACGCGAAATCCACGTCCACTGGCATTCATGGCGTTCGGTGACTATACATGTAGTTAGTTCTCGCTTATCCCAGATCGCACTGAGCAATAGGGGCGGCGTTATCATGTGCAGATTTTAAAAGACAGTCTTCACACTTTTTGAGTCCTTCTGATTACTCCCCCCCCCCCCTCCCCCCGCCTCCCCACAAGTGCACAGATATAATTGAAGTCAGCGGGAGACGTTAGTTTAACCCTTTTAGCCCCAGGGTCCCGTTTCTCAAATTTTGGACTCGGAGGTGTTGTCTAATAATGATTATGTACCAGTTGTCGGCGCCAAGCTAATCTGGCACTACCCTTGAATTATCATGGTCAATCCATCTCCTACCGTAGGGACTCGGGGCTAAATGGGTTCATCCTTTCACCATACACTGATTATGTTTCCTCCTGCAGCCCGCAAAGACTCTTGTGGATCCGCCTAGAATCGCTCCGGTTCACGGAGACATAAGGTCACGGTCGCAGTACTGATTTACGTCAGTGCGTCTAAAGAATGGTGATGGTTTCTCAGGAAGAGCGTTCAGTGTTGCTAAGGAACTGGGAAGCAGTCTCAGATGATTTGTTCCGCCTCATAGGTTCGAACATAGGTCGATGGGGCCGATCTGTTTCAGCAAGAGGCATAGATTATCATGAGTTCCTGTGGCCGCAGGGGCTCATGAGAATCTATGCCTCTTGCAACTGGCCAGGGGATTGGCTAGGTAACTGAATGCGGCTTGCGTAGTGTAGTTTGTGCTTTACCCCGGATCGTACTCTGTGTGTGACCTTCCTAGCTGTGTCTCCTACAGTTGCGTCCTTGGGATGGTTTGTCGGAGATGGTGCTACGATCACAGCATGCAGAGAGGATGGTTGAGGGGTTGATAAATGGATGATCACGGATGTTTCGTTGGTCGGTTGGTTGGTTAGTCGACTGGCTAACTGACTGACGGCCGGCTAAGTGACTAACTAATTAATTAATTAGAAACATATGGTATTAACCTACTTTTCTTGGAAGGTGAAATTATATTGGAATCATTTAGAGCCTAGTGATTTGGGAACCGGGTCATTCTTCTATGTGACTGAGTGTGACCAGTCGCTAGGCGAGAGATAACTGGTTGGTTAGTTGAGTTACGACTAGCTAACCGATTGATTGATTGATTGCTGATGACTGATTGATTGATTGATTGATTCGTTTTAGGCCAAGATCATGCGTTCACTTATTTTTTGCAGTCATTTTCAAGTATAAATTGTTTACTTCATCTGCATTTCATTTTATTTTCTTGTTAACATTTACCTTTAGGCCGTCGTGCTAACGCTTTGCTTGTACACAGTCAGTGCTACCTTCTCCTTGTGTTCTAGTCATTAAGGGGACCTGCAAGAAAAGGTTGATAGTTCGCAATATCGCAATATCAATATGTCTTAGTAATAGTTTGTCGTACGATAATGCTAGACAAAGAGGACCCCGGTGCGCAGCAAAGGCGATCGGACCATCGTCGGCCGCCGTTGGCCCGCGCACAGCCGTGCGCAGGCCAATGTCGGCCGACGATGGCCTTTTGCGCAATGGGACCTGCGAGGTGACCTCATTGAGGAATACAAGCTGCTGAGAGGGAGAGCGTCGATTCAAAGCAGGTCTACGAGCCACCCAGGAAGACGTCAATGAGTCAAGAAGATGCTGAGTGGGACTTCGCTAGCACTTCTTCAGCCAACGTGTGGTGGACCAGGCGGCCTGTGGACGCGCTATCTCCGCGCCATCCGCTATGATGCCTTCGACCCATTCACTGCCGAGAAAAATTGAACACCACACCCAACTGCAAGAGGTATAGATCCACATGAACCCCCTCAGTTGCGGGGGCTCATGAGGATCTATGCCTCTTGCTGACACTACTTTGAATCCATGTTCCTGACATCTAGGTTATTATTATTATTATTATTATTATTATTATTATTATTATTATTATTATTATTATTATTACTTTATTATTATTATTTTTTTTATTTTTTTGTCTTGAATTAACAAAGATTGCAGAAACACAGTCTGCGGCAGCTGGCACTGAAAGGGTTAAAATCTTTAACGTGTCTTAACTCTTTCTACCCCAGACACACCACAGCAAGATAAGGATCGACCATGATAGTTCAAGGGTGATGCCAGAATAGCTATTTAATGCGCTTATTATTATTATTATTATTCCTCGGGCCGACGTCGGCCCGAATTTCTACGCGGCCGGAAGAATGCGCTTGTCCAGAGTTGCTTCCCAAGAAGCAAATGTCCTCGGGCCTACGACGGCCGCGGTGACTGCCCGCGCACGGCAGTTCAGTCGCGGGCCCACTGCAGCCGTCGTGGGCTGGAAGACGATTTACTATTGGGGTTATTCTGAGGCTCCAGTGACCCTGAAAACAAATATTTGACTCACATGCTTTTTTTCTTTCGGGTCAATATCACGAGTGTCTTCTAGGGCTTTCGACTGAAATATGTACGTGAATACCAAGATATAATAGGTTGCACAAATTAGATGAAAGAGACCTGATCTAGCTCATTCTACCCCAGACACACCACAGCAAGATAAGGATCGACCATGATAGTTCAAGGGTGATGCCAGAATAGCTTGGCGCCTATGGGCGCCAAGCTATTCTGACATCACCCTTGAACTATCATGGTCGAGCTGTGTCCTGCACTGCAATGCGGTCTTCAGAGAACAAACGGCAAAATTTAAGGATTTCGGTGTTGGGATATAATGAGCTAGGCAAAAAGTTCGCGAATAGTTCGCAAATGTCCATTTGAAATGTTCTTGGGACGTCTTGCAGCGATGCTGCACAAAATGACTAACTTTAACGTGTGAAGTTTGAATGTCGTAAATGGCTAACTTTAACGTGTGAAGTTTGAATGTCGTAAATGGCTAACGTTAACGTGTGAAGTTTGAATGTCGTAAATGGCTAACGTTAACGTGGGAAGTTTGAATGTCGTAAATGGCTAACTTTAACGTATGAAGTTTGAATGTCGTAAAATGGAATTATTTCTGCTCTTGAAGTTTCTCCTTTGCTATTGAAGCAGGAGAGTTCCCCTTTGCGCACAAGGGGCAGAGACTCCTCTGTTACCTGTGCCTACTCACATGGTTTGTAAAAAGAAGGGTAGAAAAGCTTTAGTCAACATTGAGAACCCGTTGTCTCTGCATGGAGCAGATCATTTTCAGACTAAAATTCGGCGCGTAATTTTGGACCTTACGGCCTAGAGAGTCTTAGGTATAAAATCAAACACTAAAGGCACTGTTTGTTTGTTTGTTTAATTGGTTGGTTTGGTTGGTTGCTTGGTTGTTTTTTGCTTGTTTGTTTGTGTTTGTTTGCGTTTGTTGTTGTTTTGTTTGTTTGTTTGTTTGTTTTGTTTTGTTTGTTGTTCTTTTGTTTGTTTTCTTGTTGTTGTTAGGTTTGTTTGTTTGTTTGTTTTTCTTTATTTCTTTCTCTCTTTCCTTGATTTGTTTTTCTTCTTTCTTAAACCAAGATGAGGATTTCATCCCAAAGTCTACCGTATTGTTTGAAGCCCAAATGCGTTTATCTCTTAGGAACATTGAGAGTTGTTTATATTTTTAGGCTTATTATGCTGATCCATTTCCCTCCTCTCTAAGCCAACCTCTGATCAACACACACGTCGGCGCACACAAATAAAGACGGGCACACGGCCCTTCCCGCCATTAGTACGCTCTGTGGGCTCGTGTAGCGACTGGAATCCATCTCCTACTCTAACCCACCCTCTGATCCACATACACTGGCACACAGAAATAAATACGGACACACTGCGATTCCCGCCATTCGTAAGCTCTGTGGTCTGGCGTAGCATTGCTATTCTGAAGAAGCCGAGTGGTAGCACGAGCAGCGAAATGACGTCACTTCTAGCTTCACTAGTCCCACGACGCCGTGTTCATAGTGACGACTCGATGTTATACGTCACTCATCGCAGTACTAACATTTGACGTATCAGAGAATCAACTTTGCAATTTTCTTGCTGATTTTCACGCCTACGGCTTACAGGTCGCTATTTGACCTAATCCTACCCCAGGGCCGGGACAAACAGCAGGCTTATGCAAACATGACTCCGAAAAAGTGGTGCAGAAAACCGTCTGATTTCACACCTAGGGCATACAGGTCACAATTGACCTAATCGTACCCGACAGCCGAGACAAACTGTAGGCTTATCAGTGTAAATACCGTATACGAAAAATCATGCGATTGTTAATGAGAAGATTGTCTTTTCGTAAAAAAAAGATTCAATTATTTTAAGATTAACCCATATAATGCGTGAAATTAATCCCCAAAACGTGAAAATATTTTTTTTTCCAAAAATATCTAATTATCACTCAAAACGTTCTAGAGGTACAATGCAGGTTAACGAACTCATTCACTATGTCCCTTTTATCTAGGTATACACAAAATATCTAGTACAAACAAGAAATATTACGGACTACAGTGTGTAGTCAACCGGTTCTTGTGAAACGGCCATTTACTCGCCAGTGAGCATCTTAATCAAACAATGAAAGGTCCCGAGATTATTCTTTTAGGGACAATATCCTAAAATTTCAAGCGTGTCCGTCCTCAAACGCGGGCTCTAGTCGCTGTCACATCCTCTCTCTCTCTCTCTCTCTCTCTCTCGCTCTCTCTCTCTCTCTCTCTCTCTCTCTCTCTCTCTCTCTCTCTCTCTCTCTCACTCACACACACACACACACACACACACACACACACACACACATACACACACATACGGCGCTTTGGCGCCAAAAAGACGTTCTCCGGCCAGCATGGTTTGCGTAGTTAGACGTGACGTCATTTTTTTCGTGTTTAGTACTTCTTTGCCAGAATTTCTGCGCCGCACGCCAAAAACGTCATGTGCATGCTCCGGAATGCGCTCCGACCCAGCCCCATTTCAAAGTCTACTGTATTTTTTTAAAACACGGTACCAATAACAGCTTACGTTCAGTCCAGACTGGACTAGTATCACAATATGAAGGCCTGACATCCTCGGGGTTTTCCTACCCGACACAGTACTAAGTACTAAGTATTTCTGCCACTGCCAGCGACTTGCATTGACCACAATAACCAGTGGTCTGTGCATGCTAATAACATTTTAGCGCTGACTGAGCACGCAGAGCCGGGTCGTCCACGCCGCGTTACTGAAATGGTTATGGTGGTCGATCCTTCTCCCGCAACTGTGTGCTGTCTGTAATTTTGGACCTTACGGCTGGAAGCCGTAAGGTCCAAAATCACAGATCAGCACGCATTATACATTGTACCTTCTTGGATTCTAAATTTTAAAAATAAATTGACGCTGGAAGCGATAGATGCTGTGTACAGTCATAAAAAAGATTAAGGTCTAAACATCGCTGAGCTTACAAATCTTGGTCGGGCGCCATCTTCAGTCACGACAATAGTCATGTCGGAGACAATGCGCCGTTTATATTTTTTACACAACAAAAGAAGGTGAGAAATCCGACTGAGAACGGTCTCTCCATCTGCAAGCGGCATAGATCCTCTTGAACCCTTGCATTTTCTGCAGGGTTCATCAGGATCAATCAAGTTCCTCTTGCTGGCGATGACAATTTCCAGTTTACTCTGGTTCCTCAGTCCAAGTTGGATTCTCAGGCTTTCAAGCCAACTAACAAGAAGACTACATACGTGTGAGAGTGCATAAGAACTAAAAGCCGGCTCATGCTCTAGTGGGGCTCGTAGGGTCAGGTTTGGTGGTTTTATTTGTTTTAAATGACACTCAAGGTTTCATACTAAAGATTTTAGAATCCAGACCACAAAAATGGTAGTTTTTGGGTCTGGATTCTAAAATCTTCAATATGAAAGCGTGTAATATGCAATAAAATAACAACAATGAAAAATAAGCACGCTCATAGGCGCCAAGCTAATCTGGCACTACCCGTGAATTATCATGGTCGACCCATCTGCTGGAATGCGTCAGGGCTGAATGGGATAAATCTATTATCTATCTATCTATATCCCGTGGTCTTGCCGACCGTTGGGGCACCACTGATGACTTGACAACCAGCTCCCTCCATTCCTCTCTGTTCTCTGCCATTCTTAAGTAGTGTATCGTCCAGCTTCAGTCCTGTCCACTCTGAGATATTGTCCTCCCATCTTTTCCTCTGTCTTTTCCTTCGTCCTCATTGCACAGTTCCTTGCATGATTGTTTTGGCAAGCCCTGCTGATGAATGGGATAAATGTTCTGGTTAAAACCCATTCTCGAAATAGACATACAGGCAGAGATGAACTGCATGTACTTATCCTTGTCAATGAGGCAAGAAGTACTTGTCCTGTCTATGTGTTTTTCTAGATTTGTTCTGAACTATGACGATGCTCCTATCTCCTGTTCAAGTGCAGCATGTTAATTAGTTAATTATTTGGGCTTAACGCCAAGCAGGCGACGAAGGCCATCTCACAGAGTAAAGTGTAGCAGGGCTGAAATACTACGCAAATGTATAGATCCAACCTGATAGTTTAAGGATGGTGACAAAATATCTTTGCGCAACTAATGGTAGACAGAGGATAGTTTGGTGCCTGGAAGTTCCAAGCTATTCTGACACCTCACTTGTACTATCATGGTCGACCTGTCTCTAGCTGTAATGTTATACAGCCTTCAGAGAACAACTCCCAGTTTGGGAATTTCGATGTTAACTCATTGAAGAGCCCTCGCATCAACTGCTGCGAATGTGGCGTATAGCGTTGTCGGCGACAAAGCCGTATACGACACTTCCGCAGCTATTAATGCGAGGCGCCTGGAATGATTTAAAAGCTCAGTCTGATCAAGTCTGAGGTCGTGTGAAGGCAAAAGACTACGTCCATTTTGTGTGACAAGATTGCATTGCATGGTGATGATGTCTACGGGCCCTGTGAAGGCTAATGATTGTACGTCTATGCGAAAAGCAAGATTTTCACTGAATTACAATGAAAATCTCGCTTTTCACACAAAATGGACTTCAATGACTTTTGCCGTCACAGGCCGCAGTCTGCATCTTGACTATCGATTACTTCCGATTTGTGGCACATCCTGAGTATCGAAGTCTATGTGTAAAATCGGCTTGGGGGTAAAACCCCACAAAACAAACTGAACTTGACCCATCGTGAGCTTTAGCAGGGGTCGCGGTCAGTGGTTGAAATCTTGGAACGCTGCACTTGTTAACCTGGGGCTGCCGAGAACCTCGCATATTTCACCCTATTCGAAAAGCTCCCGTGTCCCTGATGCGGGACATCGTCCATTTCTCATGTCGGCAAAAGTAAGCCGTATGAAATTGGGTTAAAACAAAAAAGCCGGTCTTGCCGTGTAGAGTACGTAAGCGCGTACTTGACATCTCAGGCTACACTCATAGGTTTTAAATGCGTTGAAAATAGGACAGTGTGCTGGTCTGTGATTTTGGACCTTACGGCTGAAAGCCGTAAGGTCCAAAATCACAGACCAGCACATATGTTGACGACTCGCAGTCCTTGTGATAGATTTGTCAGTTGTGTCTCATTGTTTCGGGTCACTTTGGCCGAGGTTGGGTCGACGCCGAGGTTGGCACCCAACAGTAGTATCCTCTTGCTGGTTCTATTATTGCGTAGTGCAGCTAAAAGCAATCTGTTCTATGGCAGGCTTCGACTGCCGAAATTCGCCGATACGCGACGGGCAACTACAACGTTGTCTTGCCTCGACTAAGACCTTTCTACCGTTCTGTTCACAATCCATGTGAGCAGGCACATGCACCAGAAGTTTTCCAATGCCTTTTGAACATAATAATAATAATAATAATAATAATATAATAATAATAATAATAATAATAATAATAATAATAATAATAATAATAATAATAATATATAACTCTTCTATAGCGCAATACCCCCACAAAGAAAGGCTCAGAGCGCTTTACATCTAGATAATCTAACTAAGTTGAAATTAACTAAGGTACCGACAAAATACAAAAACGCAATGATTCATAGCGGGTCCAAGTGCACACTGACACAATACTAAAATAATAAACATAACGGAAGGAATTCTCTAGTGTACAAAGGAAAAGAAGAGCAGACATTCAGACTTCATCATTATCTAGTTTCATTAGCCCTTTCGTCCAGCAATACTGTAGGACATACAAAGAACAATCATAAAGGAGACATTGCGAACTATTAACTCTTTCGAGACCTGCCGCATCCGGATTCGCGGCTTTACGCCGCGAATCCGGATGCGGCACGTCTCGAAAAGTTAACCCTTTATTGGCTGGAGCAGGTCGCTTTAAAGTACCATTACGCATAAATCTGAAGACACATCAGAAACTTTCTGCACCATTTGTGTTTGTTATGCCTAATGAACTTTAACAGCAGTTTGGACACGCAGCAAAAGCACACGCGTAATCGCACTTATTTATTTTGCGCAGCCTTTAGCGTGACAATCTATTTGCAGCTGTTTCTCGTACTGAAAGCGTTGTATTTCTAGAACGGATTGGAGTCATTGTCAGGTTACTTGATAACAAAAGACGACGTGTGCTGAACTGGATTGTCCTGTGTCTAGATGAACCATAACTAGACCTGTGTGCAGCGTTTCGTAACCATCTGTTACAGAAGTGTATCTTTGAACAGTTACGGCGGTAGTGGGCCTTTAAAGTGCACTTGCTCCGGGCCATAAAGGGCTCATAGTTCGCAGTATCTTCTTATAAATGTTCTTATTTTGCCTGACAACAATGCTGGACATCAGGGCTATCTTAACGTTTAACTCATTCTGCCCCGCGACACACCAACAGCAAGATATGGCTCGACCATGATAGTTCAAGGGTGGTGGCAGAATAGCTTGGCGCCTACAGGCTTCAAGCTATTGTGCCACAACCCTTGACTATCATGGTCGAGATATCTCCTGAATTGTAACGCAGTCTTGATAGGATGACTCCAAAATGTGGGCATTTCGTACCTCGGGCACAATAAGTTAACTCATTCTACCCCAGACACACCACAGGAAGATAAGGATCGACCATGATAGTTCAAGGATGATGCCAGAATAGCTTGGCGCCTACAGGCGCCAAGCTATTCTGGCATCACCCTTGAACTATCATGGTTGATCTGTGTCCTGCACTGCAATGCAGTCTTCAGAGGACAACGGCAACATTTAAGGATTTCGGTGTTGGGGTAGAATGTGTTAAAGTGTAAATGTCGTTATATGTCATACTTGTCTGCAGTCTTCTTCTCTTTTTATACGTAAAAGAGTTCCGCCGATACGCACAAGGGTCAGTTGAAAACCTCTCTGTTGCCTGTACCTACTCACATGGATGCTAAGAGAAAAGGTGGGCAAGCCCTAGCTGAGGCAAGAACGTTAACTCATTCAGCCCGACGGCCGTGTTTCCCAAATTTTGGAGGCGTCCCCCAATGACTATACACCAGTTGCTGGAGATGGATCGACCATGATAATTCATGGGCAGTGACAGGATTAGCTTGGCGCCCCCGAGTGGTGCCGAGAGCCTTGTTTGTTTTTTCGGCCAGTGGAAGAAGGTCTTGCGTCGCGGATCGCCTTTTGTGCCAGGTTGAAGGTCCCAAACAAAAAGTTGGAACCCCTCCCCACCCCCCACCCCTCATCCCCCATCCCCCAGGTAACTAATCCGCCCCTGCTTTAAGTTATGAGTCATGCATAGTTTTTGTTTTAGTGTACATTCCACACTAACAACTAGAGGCGAAAATGTTATTATGGAATGTAGGTGCGGTAAATTAGGACATTAACCACCTTACTGCCTACTGGGGACATTAACCGTCTTACTGCCTACTGATGACATTAACCGTCTTACTGCCTATTGAAGACATTAACCGCCTTACTGCCTACTGATGACATTAACCGTCTTACTGCCTATTGAAGACATTAACCGCCTTACTGCCTACTGAAGACATTAACCGCCTTACTGCCTATTGAGGACATTAACCGTCTTACTGCCTACTGAGGACATTAACCGCCTTACTGCCTACTGAAGACATTAACCGCCTTACTGCCTACTGAGGACATTAACCGCCTTACTGCCTACTGAAGACATTAACCGCCTTACTGCCTACTGAAGACATTAACCGCCTTACTGCCTATTGAGGACATTAACCGTCTTACTGCCTACTGAGGACATTAACCGCCTTACTGCCTATTGAGGACATTAACCGTCTTACTGCCTACTGAGGACATTAACCGCCTTACTGCCTACTGAGGACATTAACCGCCCGCCTGCCTACTGAGGACATTAACCGCCTTACTGCCTACTGACGATATCGCTTGGTGGAAGAGAGGCGTAAAGAAGCGTCTTTTCCGCCGAGCGGTATAGTCAGTAGCAGACAAAAGGGTTAAGAAGCGTAGAGTCAGGAACATCACACAGGTTAATGTAGATGTCGCAAGCACCATTGCTGAGACACGATATTTTAATTACCGACACAGATTTTTGCTAAAGGTGCACACCATAATATGGGGCTCATGGAGTAAATTTCGATATTTTTAGTAATAGTCATATTCTAATAATAATAATAATAATAATAATAATAATAATAATAATAATAGCAATAATAATAATAATAATAATAATAATAATAATAATAATAATAATAATAATAATAATAATAATAATAATAATAATAATATTGAGGCGCCTATACTTTCAATAATAAAAGCTCTAGGCGCCGAACAAACTAATGACTAACATACTTACATACATGCACCTTGCATCCTACAACACATATAACCCATTCAAACCTGACGCCCTACAGCAGGAGATGGGTCGACCATGATAATTCAAGGGCAGTGCCAGATTAGCTTGGCGCCGACAGGCGCCAAGCTAATCTGGGACTGCCCTTGAATTAACATGGTCGACCCATCTCCTGCAGCTGGTGCATAGTCATTAGAAAAGTGACGCCTCCCAAATTTGGGAAATACGGCCGTCGGGCTGAATGAGATAATACTCTCCAACATACACACCCACACAACAAGATGTACAAGAAAAAGAAAAATAACAAAATGGACACACCAACAACAACAACAACAACAAAATGGTCACACAAAAAGACATATCATTAACTAATCAAAGATACACCACACAACCCTCACCAAAACAACATGTTGACAAAAAGAAGAATTATTACAGTGAATGCTTGTTCACAAAATAAATGAGTCTTCAAAGACTGCCGGAAACTATCAGGTGACTCAAAATGTCTGAAGAACTGAGGAAGTGTATTCAAAAGCAATGGTCTTTGATGTGAGAAAGACCTCTGTAATGATCATAATCTGAATGAAAACGCCAAAAAAATGAAGTACTCGCCCGTCATCAAAGTACCCTCGCCACTTTGGAATGAAAAATTATGCCTATAAATGGATGCATAAATTACGGTCTTGTCTTTCCTGAAAGCAGTCAATAACAACGGAGTACACATTTATGTAAAAGGATTAGAAAATCCCATCCAAGCTATAAACACGCTTAGATAAAGGATAATTTCAACGCAAATAAACAAACTAGATATTAATTTCTTTTATAAGCGCGTTTTAGTGTTGTTGTTTTTAAGTCTCTTCTGTTTACAGAAGCGGGGAGCTGGGTGGCTCGGTGGTAAAAGCGTTTGCCTCCAGACCAAAAGGTCCCGGGTTCGAATACAGCTTGGGTCAAAATTTGCTCAGACCCTTTTTCGTTGTCCCCGTCTTTGAAATCACCCACGTGGTGGACAAAAGACGTTAAGCCCTAAACATTTTCTGTTCACAGAAGCGACTTTTTAGGATGGGTCGCGGCGAAGCAAATTCAAAAGAATGCCCGTGACGACTAAGGCGGGCTGGTCTGAAAATCTGACAACTAAAGTAACCAGATAAAAATGAGGTCATGTCGAGTTACGCTAACTTCGCTGTACAACGTACTTTTGGCGGGAAACGCCGTGTGTGTGTGTGTGTGTGTGTGTGTGTGTGTGTGTGTGTGTGTGTGTGTGTGTGTGTGTGCGTGCGTGCGTGCGTGCGTGCGTGCGTGCGTGCGTGCGTGCGTGCGTGCGTGTGTGTGTGTGTGGAGTCTGATGTTTGTGTAAGCTTGAAACTTGGGGAAGTGCTTTGTTAGGGGTGCCTAGGAGAGCCTCCGAGCATATTAAAATTGGGTGTCTCATTCAAGGGTTAAAATGCCGTTTATAGAAATTTGGTTGTACCGCATTAGAGTCCGTAATTTTTGTCATATTTACTTGAAATTTTGGATATAGCTAGATTGGGGTAAGACATTGGATGAGTTATTAGCCAACTTTGTACCCTTTCAACTTTCAGTAAAAATGAAACAGTAAAAATCCTTGGCTTCTGGACAAAGTCAGACAGTGGCGGTGACGTAAAAGAAGCAGCTCCATCATCACGCAGACATTGACGCAATACTCTAAATATGACGTAATTCTCTCTCTCTCTCTCTCTCTCTCTCTCTCTCTCTCTCATACACACACATGCGCGCACCTCCAAGAGGCTTAGATCCTCATGCGCCCGAAGGGCGTATGAGGATCTATGCCTCTTGGAGATGTTTGGAGCGCGCGCAAGCAAGCAAGCACACACATCGACGCGCTTTCAGAGAACATGTAGGTGTACTTAGTATATCATGTAGCTAGGTAAAGTCAACCTGATTTCACACACTTTATAGCATGACTGAACATGTACCTTGAAATGCTAGTTTTCTCATCATTTTCTAAAGTCTTGCAGCGAAAGTGAAACTCATATCACGTAAAATATAAAATTACGTAAAACAAACAATACGTCATGACCGGCCGTGAGATGGCCTTGGTCGCCTGCTCGGCGTTAAACCCAAATAACTAACTAACAATACGTCATGACAAATGACGTTTGACAAACCAATGACGCGTAACTACTGCGTCCCTTACAGAACTCACTGACGCATTGGCAGATATGCGAGGCTTTTTCAATGGGAGATATTTCAACATCAGAATCAGGTCAAAGACAAAGGTAGAGACCATTGCCACCGAGGACAGCTTTCATATAGAAGAGACTTTGTGGGTTATGGTTCATCCCATCTTGTTTTTTTGTTTTGTTTTGTTTTGTTTTGTTTTATTTATTTATTTTCATTTTACACGTTGGACTGTCGCTTTTTCGTCTGGATTTTATACAGGGCTTCATTTCGTGCTGGACAATAATGGAATGCTTGGCATTAGAACTTGACATTAACTAATCAAAATTAATCAACGTGGTTACTGGGAATCGGTAAATGACGGCTGACAGTTACCCTTGAGGAGGTTTTATTGTTCCTTTCCTTCTATTTTTTTTTTTTTTTTTTTAATTTATGACCGTCACGTAAATATATCAACTCGTTAATTATACTGACATTATTACCGTGTTTCCTTGGCTCACGTCTATGCCCTGAAAATCGTGTGACCGAGTTTCTGACTAGGAATTAGGGTAGCATCTATTAACGCACACCCTTAGGTTTCTGGAGACAGATGGACCGTGGGAGTTGTAGGGTAGCATTCGATTATCTCGGACCGACGTCGGCCGCAGTGGGTCCTTTGCGGACGGTGTTGGCGGCACCTCTAAAAAGTCAAGCTAGTCTGATGCTACCTTTCAAATCGCACGGTCCGGCGTCTGTCCACTGCTACTTTTTAATTTTTTGATGAGATTAATTCGAAAGTAAACGAAAGCTGTCAGCGCCATGCAAGTCAGTCACGTGCTTAAAAAGGATTATAAAAGCTTTTAAGAGTTAACGAGGACCTGCAATCAGCGTGTCTCCGGACCAGAATTAATGCAGCAAACAATATCACCATGAAATAACCCCAAACCTGGCAAGCAAAGGTCCTCGGGCCCGACGTCGGGCGCAGTGGGCCCGCGCACGGCTGTGCGCGGGCCCACTGCGGCCGACGACGGCCCGAGGATCCTTTGCTCACTAGGCGGAATAAAATGGACAGAACAGTTCACTAATTTTTCACTAAGGTTTGACACACATTCAGTAGCAGAGTTAGCTGGTGACATCCAAACTCAATATCAGTTATTCCAAGCTATCCTGGCACCGTGTGTACAGTAAACTTAGGCTATATCAAATCGCCATGGAACCCGTTCTTTTTGTTGTTGTTCTTGTTGTGGTTGTTACATTAGAAGTTTGTTATAAGTGTTGGGTCTCAATCCCGGTGTCGACCCAACCTCGGCCAAAGTGACATGTGCTGCTCACAAATAGTAAGGTATATTAACTTTTCAGCTTGAGTTACTAAAAGTCCTAAGATTCGGTATAGTCAGGGGTATATCAGTGATTAGCTATCCCACTAGCCTACCATTTCACAACAATGGTGTGACACTGATATAGTGCTCACAAAAAGTAAAGGATGTATTACTGTTAGCTTGAATTATTAAAATGTCCCCAAAAGTTTAAACATTAATCAGACCAAGAAGGTGACTGCAGTTTGCAAGATGTAAGGTGTTTTCCGATATTTTAGTAACTGAAGCTGAAATTATGAGGTCCCTTTTTTTGGGGGGATCACTATAGGTAGGTCCCACACCAATGTTGTGAAATTGTAGGCCAGTGGGGTGGCTAATCACTGATATAACCGTTATTATACCCATTCTAAAAACGTTTAGTAATTCAAGCTGCCAAGTTGATGTACCTTACTAATTTTGAGCATTATAGGTCACTCTGGCCGAGGTTGGGACCCAACAATAAGTGAAACAATATGCATAGAAAAAGTGTGGTCGAAGCGTCTGAGAAAGTAAATAAAGTCTCAACACAGAAAGAAAGACGCTTAACTCATTCAGCCCGACGCACGTATTTCCCTAAATTTTGGAGGCGTCATCTAACGACTATGCACCTGTTGCAGGAGATGGATCAACCATGATAATTCAAGGGCAGTGCCAGATTAGCTCGGCGCCGACAGGCTGAATGGATTAACACATTCTGCCCCAGGACCGAAATCGCCAACTTGTGAAGTTGCCCTCTGAAGGACTGTATTACAATTCTAGAGGCAGATCGAGCATGATAGTTCAAGGGTGGTGCCAGAATAGCTTGGCGCCTATGGGCGCCAAGCTATTTTGGCACCACCCTTGAACTATCATGCTCGATCCATGTCTTGATGTGGTGTGTTGGGGCTGAATAAGTTAAAAATGGACAAGTACAACACTTATCCTTAATAATAAGCACATTTTTTTCTTGGTTTGAAATTTCTTTGCATTGTACACACTTGGCAGTCACCTATTAACTCTTATCATTCGGAATACACCAGTGTGTGAAATAAGTTTGACTAAAATAGCTCAAGGGTAGTGCATTCTGGTACCAACCTTGAATTAAAGCCATTTGTCTATATCCTTATCTGTAAGTACTATAATGTAGCTTGCATATGGCAGTGTACAATTTTGAAGCTTTTAGCCTCCGTATGATATGGGTTATGTCGTCCCTCTGAAAAAAAAAAGTGTTGTCATATCCGACATTTTGTTATATCACGTCTTGTTATAAGCGAAGTCAACTTTGCATACTGTATTATAATTACGATGGGGAATCACTCAACGCTGATCAGGCAACAGTTTGATCTCTTGACCCCTTCAGTCATTACGGCGCTAAATCAGTCCGCCGCCAGCAGACGACAAATCAGTACAAAGCGCAAAGTGCGACACGCACTCACATCACTTCCAGCACCACTCTTGAACAGTCAAATTATTCTGAGGTGTAATGTAGTTTTCAAAGGGTTACTTCCTTATCAAATGGTTACTTCCCTGTTAGGGAATTTCGACCTTCTGCCACCTTTCAGGCTTAATGGGTCAAGGTCGAACACAACGTGTAAGTAACTGTCCTTGTAAAACCAGCAACCTACGTCACTACTTTGACACACCCGCTTGCGCGCTTGTAAAAAAATATGTGTGCTGGTCTCTGATTTTGGACATTACGGCTGACGCCGTAAAGTCCAAACTCACAGACCAGCAAATTTATTAATTACCGCAAAAGGAAAACTCAAGCTGGCACCTGACGAACTCGCATTAATTTCACAGACATGTAAAATCCAGACAAACGATCCACCCAATTAAAAGCGACGAGCGTGGAAAATGATATTTTTAAAAGGTCTCCGTTAATTACATGACAGTAACTGCAGTGCGCAATCATGCGGTTTTGACAGAATTTACTGCAAATGAAGTTAAACATATCAAAAAGGAAGCGAAAACGCCGGCAAGTAAAATCCAGACAAAAGAGGGAGTGTTTTTGTTTGGTTCAGACACAATTTGAAAAATAATTGCAACCGTGACAGGACCTTAGTTGCCTGCTCGGCGTTAAACCCTAGTAACTAACTTGAAAAATAATTGGCTGTACGTCTGTGTGTCTTGCAAATGCGTGTTTTGAGAATAAAACATGAGAATTGTGTGCGTGTGTGCGTGCGTGCGTGCGTGTGTGTGTGTGTGTGTGTGTGTGTGTGTGTGTGTGTGTGTGTGTGTGTGTGTGTGTGTGTGTGTGTGTGTGTGTGTGTGTGTGTGTGTGTGTGTGTGTGTTATGATATGTGTCAACTACCGGCAAGCGAAATCCAGACATAGCGGGTGTGCTCACAGCTGACATACCTGAACTAAATAATTAACTTGGCAGCCTAGCTTGTCTCAGTCTCTCACTCCGCGCTCATAATATCCATGTTTGCAACTGCAAGGTGTCGACTAAGGATCTCCACAACGGTCGGTCTGCGGCCTCCTATCCAGCTGTGGGTAGAGCGTTCGATTCTCGTCCAAAAGGTCGCGGGTTCGAAACACAGCCGAGGTCACAATTTGTTGAGGCCTTATTTTTTACCGAATAAGGAACGCTAACCAAAAGAAACGTTAAACGTTTTGGGCATAACGTTTTTGTCCTTCACGAAGGTGATTTCAGGTGAAATCATCTTCGTGAAGGACAAAAACGTTAAGCCCAAAACGTTTAAAGTTTCTTTTCAGGGTTTTTTTCCCCTGCTTCTTTTCCATGTGAGGAGACTACACTGAAGGATTGAAAGTGTTTGCACTTTACCTGTTTTTGAAACACATTTAGAGAGGACCTGTACAACACAATTTATTAATAATTGTGTCGTAAAGTATGTTTCTTTGTATTTTTGGATTTTCTGTGCATTTCACACGCTTTGCAGTCACCTTTTGGTCCGGATTCCATAATGTTAACCTTTGAGTGGTTTTCGTCTCCTGGGGTCAGCTGCCTGAGTGATCTTAGTCTTCCACAATCCAAAAGGCCTTGCTGTAGTTGCCTGCACAGAACTAAGCTCACTTATGAGCGGTCCGTGGCGCAGTGGTAAACGCGCCTGCCACCAATGCTAGAGTTGCGAGGTTCGATACCGGGTTCCGGCGTCGGATTTTTCTCCTCTAGTATGTGTCACCGTTAATTCGGGCGGACCGTCGGGGGTTCACTCTCCGGGTACTACGGTTCTTCCTCCCCCTCCACTTTGGTACCGGTTTCATGCCATTTTATAAATTTCAAACACAAGCGATCAACATTTCCGAAACCCCAGTCATTAGCTGTGCTGACCCCTCGCACCACGTGAATGTCCTGTGTTTGTCGTGTACTGTGTTTGTCTTCAGAGTGAATGCGTGTGTGTCACGTGAGCGTGCGTGTTGGGTTTATTACACGGCGCTTTGAGCCGATTCGCAGAATTGGGTAAAGCGCCTATATAATAACCGGTGTTATTATTATTATTATTATTATTATTACTTATGCAACTGGCCCCAGTAGTGGCCCACATTCGCATAGAACTATCGTCATCTTCAGGAGACATAGAGCCTCATAAATACCTGCAGCAAACGGGAAACTAACAGCACTTTGCATTGGACATCTTTGTCTAGACGATATCACGAGGATTTTAACCTTTTCACTGCATTTGGACGCAGACTGTGTTTTCGAAATCATTGTCAATTCAACTGCCAAGATCCCAGCTCACCAAGGAACGTGGATAAAGAATGGTTTCAGCAAGAGGCATAGATCCCCATGAGCCCCCGCAGCTGCGGGGCTCATGAGGATCTATACCTCTTGCAGTTGGGTGGGGTTTATTTTCCCACGGCAGCATAGGGGTTAACTTAACTGACGTCGGTGTGAGAACGGAATGCGACTGTACTCTGCAAGTGAATGACACACTGGGGGAATCTTGCCAGTAGGAACAAGAGCTACTTCACTGTAAACGCAAACCCGTTTCGTCAAACAGTCCTTCATACAATCAATCCATCTCCAGGAAGCATAGATTCATATGCACCCAAACAGCCGCCAAGGCGTATACGAATCTATGCCTCATGGTCCCCTTGATCCCCTGCAGCTTTTTCTTAAACTGATGAACCTCGGGGTCTTCGCGTAAGATTGTTTTGGCAAACCCAGTCTTTCAGTTGGCTTTGAGTATACTATAAAATCGGCGAAATATGCCAAGTCCCAGTCATTACTTAAAGTGATCTGCTTCAGGGTGTGGCTTTGATGGCTAAAACTTGCCAATACCACGGGCTCTCAGTGTACGCTAAGACTGTTCTACCCTTCCTGTATATATGACAGACACAAGTACTAACAGAGGCTTTCTACTGCTCCTAACGCGCAGCGAGGGAGGCTCTCATGCGTACAAACGAGTACTCCATTTTTTTTACGACATCACACTTCATAAGTTACACTTACGCTTACACTTAAGGATTTATGGGTGTAGCTAACCTCTACACTGTCAAGTGATCGTCAAGTTTCTCGTCTAAAACCACTGCACACTGACCTACATTCAAGTGAAGAACACACATCAAATGGGACCAACAAATAGACTGACATAACGAACTTCGATCTCACAAGAGACATTAAACCCTCATGAGCCCCCGCCACTGCGGGGGCTCATGAGGGTTTAATGTCTCTTGCAGCTGCGTAGCGTTTGCTTTGACCCGGCAGTGAAGGGGTTACGCCTGGCGGTCTAGCCCGGTTTAGAATATTATTCGTGGACCGTGCAGGTACTGTGCACACAGGCAGCCTCTTCCACCTGTCCACCACACGTTGCCTGAAGAGGTGCTAAGGAAGTTCCAGTCAGCAGCGTCGCTTTGAGATCTTCGATGTCTTCCCGGGTGACTCGTAGAACGGCACTGAATTGACGTTCTCCTTCTCAGATAGAAGCTTGTATATACCGGCGTGTCTCAAAGAGGTCACCTCCCAGTCTCCTTTGCTCAAGCTAGCCCTTTTGTCTAAAATTATCGAAAAACATTCTAGGAACATGTATAGGAGAGATCAACTATTGCGAACTATCAAACTTTTCTTGCCTGGAACAGGTCTCTTTCATGACGGAGCATGCGAAGAAGGCCCGTGCTGCAGTTTCAAACCCCGTTGCCAACAAAAGGTGACTTCCAAGCGTGTACTGATACAAAGAAATAACCGATACAGACAGAATTACGCTTTGAAAGGACGAGTGCGAAACAGTTTCCTGTTTCGTGTGCTCGTCTTTCAAAGCGTGTTTCTAAACTTTTTTGTGCTCGTGCTTTACAACGCGTTTCTTTCTTGTTGGTTATATCCTTGCCAACTTCACTATAGACTGAAGACAAACAAGAACACTGGCAACAAAAGAAAGGAAACAAGAAAGACAGTGGGTGAAGCGTGGGCCGAACTTGGGTTGAGCTCTGGTGGAATGGATGGTCGAAGTAGACAACTCGTCCAAAACGTTTCTAACATTAACCAAGGCCGTATTTTCCAAATTTTGGAGGCGTCATCTAACGACTATGCATCAGTTGCAGGAGATGGATCGACCATGATAATTCAAGGGTAGTGCCAGATTAGCTTGGCGCCGACAGGCGCCAAGATAATCTGGCACTACCTTTGAATTATCAAATAAACTTTGTTCCAAATACGTGTTGCCACGTACAGGAAAATTTGTCTCCCCACCTCAGGTGCAACTCGCAATCACCCACACTCACGCAACAGTTTACAAACAACAAATGCCGGACAGTGGCTCGGGACGGGTGAAGCCCGTCGCCAAGGCGTCTCCCGGCGCCAACGGCCCCAGCCCGACCTGAACCTCCCTAACACTAAGCAAACTAAAGACAGCCCTATCATACTCATAGTATCTCTTAAACACGTAATATAATGTTTTTTTGTTTTTTTTTAAACTTTCTGCTTGACTGAGACTAGTTGCACAAATGAGAAATACGCATAACGTAAAAAGAAATTTAAAAAAAATATATAAAAAGAGGTCGATCCATCTTCAGCTGTGGTGCGTCGGGGCTGAATGAGTTAAGAACGAGACATCTCACAGCAGATGCGCTTACAGTTTCGTATCAGCAATGGTTAGGTTAGGTTAGTTCGGGTTTAACGTCCACTTGCACCGAAGTGATAATGCGGGGGACGGCCCTGACGGGCGGGTTATGGGGGACAGGGAAATCTATTGCCTATGGAGTACGACCTGAAGACTTGATCAATTCAGGCGCACTCCAACTGTGCCACTTTGATTTACCAGGACCTTTCAACGGACATGCTATTGAACAAGCCCGTCTTTTCCCCCTGGATTGCGAATCCAGCTACCGGGGCCGGGACGGGGATTGGAACCCACGACCCGGCGACTCCCTTCGCTCTTCTGCTCCGACGCTTAACCGCCTGAGCTATTTCGGACTCTCTACCAGCAATGGACCGCCGTGACGTCCTTTAGCCCATTCAATGCCAGTGGTCGCAAATTTTGTTTCGCAACTCTTTTTGTTAATTCAACACCAAAATAATAGCTACGGCCGTCTAAGGAACATGGATGCAAAGTGGTGTCAGCAAGAGACATAGACCCCCATGAGCCCCCGCAGTTGCGGGGGCTCATGGGGGTCTATGTCTCTTGCCACTGATCTGGATGCTGTTCACTTTTCCCTGCAATCAAGGGGTTAACAAAGACCTAATGGCGAAGAACAATCCAAACAACAAAAGGCGACCGCCAATGGCGTAGAGCCTATCTTTAACTGCACACTCAACACAGAAAATGAGAAGATCTGTTTTCTTGTTGCATTGCCCTTTGCCAACATCACCAGGACTGAAGATAAACAACGAAGATGTAGAATCGAAGAAGAAGAATGGCTGGAGAAAAAAAAAAAGAAAAAAAAGAAGAAGAAGAATACAGCGCACTTCCTTCGTCACTTACCAGTCCTGTTTCGGTTGGCCGCTTTCCCAGGTGCGTCAGCGTGTTGTGCAGATTTTGGCGTCCTGTCAAAGGTCACCCTGTGACCCTGCACGGGGAAGGTGAAACAGGAAGTCAAGGTGAGTGCAGCCTGCAGGCGTGTGCGCCACACCACCCAAAGCGAGTAAAAGGCCCTCGGGCTGCCGTCAGCAATGAGTCCCCCCCCCCCCCCTGCACACGACTGTGCGCAGAGGGTGGGAGGGAGGGGGCAACTCATTGATGACGTCGGTCCGAGGACCTTTTGCCCATGGATCCAAACCAACTGTTAGTCGCGGCGGGCCCACTTACGCTGACCGACATCTGCCCCAGAAGGAAAACCGGGAACATTCAGCCGATGTCCGCACTCATAAAATAAATTCGACGGTAAAGAGCTCCCGGCGTTAAACCTGCACCCTTCACTCCTGAGAAAAAGCGAACGCAATTCATCTGCAAGAGGCCTAGATCCTCATGAGCCCCCGCATCTTGCGGGGGCTCACGAGGATCTATGCCTCTTTGTTGACACTCTTTTGAATCCACGTTTCTCGAACGGCCAGGGCTCGACCAACAATAAGGAAACAGACTGCATCAACTGACAATGGACAGGTTAACTCAGTCATTCAGCCCGACGCACGTATTTCCCAAATTTTGGAGGCGTCATCTAATGACTATGCACCAGTTGCAGGAGATGGATCGACCATGATAATTCAAGGGCAGTGCCAGATTAGCATGGCACCGACAGGCGCCAAGCTAATCAGGCACTACCTTGAATTATCATGGTCAACCCATCTCCTGCTGTAGTGCGTCAGGACTGAATGGGTTAATGTTGGCGTTATTGTTTTGGCTCATTGGATAGCTTCACCCCCCCCCCCACACACACACACACTAATCCCCATTTCATTGTTCTAAGAGTGTGGATATACCCCTCACTGAGATCTTTTTGCTCTACTGCATCCTGTTGTCAAACCTCTGATGAAGTTACCAACTGGGCGTACGAGCAAGACAATACTACATTTTTTTAATTTTTGTTTTTGCATCACACGAGATTAAAATAATAATATAAAAAAAAAACACTCTCTTGTTTTGTTTAGTATGTTCGAGCAATGTACTTAGGGAGCCTTTCCAAAATATCGAAACGGGGGATGGGTGGGTGGGTGGGGGTATCCATTTTCCCGAAGAGGGGGTGGGGAGGTGGGGGGAGGGGAGAGGTGGCGTTTCCCCAAATATAGTATTTTTGGACCGGGGGGAGAGGGGGGGCTGGGGTTCAGAACCCTTGCACCACCCCCTTCCGCCTCCTAGATCCGCTCCTGCAGTTACACTCAAGACATCAGCTTATGCACGCTGATTTTGACAACAAATTATTAAGTGCACTTTTTCCTGAAATAATGGGCGCAATTCAAACACGGAAACAAGAAAAAGACAACGGCAGCCACAAAATCACGCCCTAAACTGTTGACTCGCGGCGTGTGATAATGTGTGCTTTCGCTGTTTACTCCCATTGTTTAGCCGGAGGAAACAGGCGAAGACACAACCTCCCCACCTAAGGGATCCGATCTCTGCGAGCAAGAGTCATAGATTCTCATGAGCTCCTGCAGGATGCAGGAGCTCATGAGAGTCTATGCCTCTTGCTCATGAACATTTGTGCCTCTTGCGGAGGGACTGGCCTGGACGAGCGAGTGAAAACGAGCGAAAAACAAATGCACCAAGAAACTGCACCCGCTTATTTGCTGCCAAGGGGTCACAGCGGTCGCCAACAACTCCACGCGTTCAGGACGATCGGCGGCCCGCCTCTGACGTCACAGCTATGTGCAACTGTCTCAGTCAGTCGCGCAGTCGGGCGGTGCAGTCGTCAGCTTCCATGCAGTCATGACACCGGCATATAGTAAGTCCCTGTTGACTTGCTCGTTTTGAGGTGCTGAGATAATAGACAGGAGGTGGGGGATGATGATGATTAGAACAGAGATGTGGGCTGCCGCAGGGGCCCCCACACGTGACAGTCTGTGGCTCTTGCCGTTTTTTGTACGAAAATTCCAGCTTTTTTTCCCCCAAGGGGGCTTAGGAACACCCGTCTGTATACCAACTCTCCCCAAACAATTCAGTCAAACGAAATAAGTACACTCTCATTAGCGGCATCAGCAGTCTTTGCCTAGTTAGTATAGATCTGTTTCCTGCAGACTGGGCTGAAACTGCCGGAATTATTCACAGTCTAGAGCGAGTTCAGAATCTGCGAGCGCCCGCGGCTTCGCAAATCTTACTGCCGCGCACTTTGACGTCAGACAGTTGTATTTTGGGAAGTCTGCACGTCCCTGAAAGAATTGGTGCCAACTCTTGTGTTTTGTCTCGCACTTCCGTTCTCTCGCAGCCATCTTGTTCCATCTGCAAGAGGCATAGATTCTCACTGAGCCTCTGCGGCCGCGGGGGCTCATGAGGATCTATACTTCTTGCTTGACACCTATCTTTTTACCTCTCTTTTACTAAGGATTCAGTGGGGGTAATAGCCTATGATTTTGTTAATCCCTTTCCAGCGACAAAGAGCGCATTTCCCGAAGGAGCCAACAATTGTTCAGTTTGGCCTGATATTGGCTGATGGTCAATAGAATTGGTTTGCGCGTCGTCTGCTTTTATTTCAAGTTAGAAGCGCAGATGATACTGGCAATCGTTGCTGACGACTTAATGGTGTCGCAATTCCGAAACTGTCCAGGTGTCATCTCTTTTTGAGTCACACAGTCTGGCAAAGAAAAAGGATAAATATAGCGAATTGTTTCTTGTCTGCGTGTCCCTTCATTAATATTTTTTTTTAATTCCACTAAATTGTGTAATAATTGTCCTTTCTAAGAGTGTTTCTTTCTCTGTTTGGATTTTATTTGTCATTTTTTTTTACCTAGTGAAACTAAATACATAAAAACATGAGTAGAATGAGCGAGTGAATGGAAAATAAAAATAAAAAAATCTATAGACAATAAACTTCAGATGTAACAAAACTTCAGGGAATCTAAAAACTGCTGTGGTTATATCCGAAGCTTGCTATAAGCAAAGTAATTTGCATTGAAAAAAATGTGATCGGAACCTGTGAAATAGCCTTGTTTATATCCGACTTTTCTTATGTCCGACTATGTTATTGCGAAATCGACTGTAGTTCCTTACTTATGCCTGTCACCCCTCCCAGGGTATAGGCCGTCGACGAGAGGCCTCCAGCGACTCCTGTCCTGTGCTTCTCCTTCGATTTTACTCCAGGTGGTTCCCAGTCTCTTGATGTCTGCTTGGAGGTCTCGACGCCAGGTGTTTTTCGGACTGCCTCTTTTCCTCTTTCCCTGGGGGTTCCATGACAATGCGTGCCTAGTGATACTGGAAGCTGGCTTTCTCAGACTGTCACCAATCCATCCCCATCTTCTTCGTCCAATTTCATTCTCTGCTGTTATCTGCTCTGTTCTCTCCCAGAGTCTGACGTTGCTGATTTTCTCTGGCCAGTGGATTTTCAAGATTCTTCTAAGGCAACTGTTTATGAAGATCTGTACTCTGTTGACTGTGGTTTTAGTCAACCTCCAAGTCTCTGCTCCATATAGGAGAACTGCTTTTACATTTGAGTTGGAAAATCCGGACTTTGGTTGTGATAGCTCTCTGGAACTCCAAACTTTTTTTCAACTGGATAAAGGCTGCTCTGGCTTTACCGATTTGTGCTCTGACATCTGCATCAGTGCCGCCTTTTTTGTCGATGATGCTCCCGAGATAGGTGAAGGACTCCACCTCCTCCAACGGGGTGCCAGCAAACAAGACTGGTTCTTCCCTGGTTGCGTTCAGCCTAGTTGTCTTTGTTTTCTGTTTGTGGATGGTGAGGCCCACTTGGGACGAGATGTCAGCAAGCCTTGTGGTCTTGTCCTGCATTTGTTGATGAGTGTGGGACAGTAAAGCCAAGTCGTCTGCAAAATCGAGGTCGTCAAGCTGTGTCTACAGTGTCTGTTGTATTCCGAAAGTCTCTCGGTCAAATGCTTTCTCGTAATCCACAAAGTTGACGTACAGCGGGGAGCTCCACTCAAGAGACTGTTCCACGATGATGCGGAGAGTGGCGATCTGGTCTGTACATGATCGGTTTTTCCTGAATCCTGCTTGCTGGTCTCTCAGCTGGTGGTCGACGGAGCTCTTCATTCTCTCCAGGATGATCCTGTTGAATACCTTCCTGGTACTGACAGCAAGGTGATTCCTCTGTAGTTGGAACACTTGCTGATGTCGCCTTTCTTGGGAAGCTTGATTAGGTACCCCCCCTTCCAGTCAGCCGGCATCACCTCCTCTTCCCAGATCTTTCCAAACAGTGGGTACAGCAGCTCTACTGTTGTCTCTAGGTCTTCTTTCAGAGCCTCCGCTGGGATGTCATCTGGCCCTGCTGCTTTGCCGTTCTTCAAAAATGCCACTGCTCTTCTGATCTCTTCCCGGCTGGGTCTGCCACAGCTGATGGGTAGGTCGGTCTCTGCTGGCTGGATGTCTTTTGGGTCGGGTGGGGTGGGTCTGTTCAGTAACTCTTCAAAATACTCGGCCCATCTGTCGAGTTGGTCAGCTCTGTCTGCAATACGCTTGCCTTCTTTGTCTTTTACTGGTCTTTCTGTATGGCCATACATGCCCGACAAACTTCTGGTAATGTCGTAAAGCTGTTTTATGTTGCCGCTGCCTGCTGCCTTTTCTGCCTCTTCTGCCAGGCTGTCTGTGTAGGTCCTCTTGTCTGCCCTGATACTCCTCTTCACCTCGCGGTTGGCTTCCGAGTATTCCTCCTGTACCCTTGCTTTGGCTGCTCTCGTGCGACTGTTGTTGACAACTGCTTTCTTCTGCTTCCTCACTTCTATCTTCTTCAAGGTCTATGCCGACAGCCAGTCCTTGTGATGGTATTTCCTGAACCCTACAGTGTCTTTGCAGGTTGAGTTCAGCGCCTCTCTAACTGTCTTCCACTGCTGCTCTGTGGTGACCACCTCCTCATCATTTACTAGCTCCTGTAGCGCTTGAAACCGGTTGGACAGCACCAGTTTGAACTCTTCTCTCATTCCAGTCTCTCTCAGGTCTACATTATAGTGCTGTCTTCTTGTTGTCTCTGTGCGTCTTTTCTTTAACTTGAGCTTTATTCTTAAGGTAAGCAGATGATGGTCTGAGGCGATATCTGCTCCCCTCCTCACTTAAACATCCTGAAGGGATCTTCTAAATTTCTTGCTAATGCAGATAATTATGGTCTATTCTATTTGGTTCTCTGTAGTATGGTCAGGTGAGACCCAAGTTGCTTTGTGTATTCTTCTGTGTGGGAAGATGCTGCCTCCAATGACAAGTCTGTTTAGAGCACAAAAGTCTACAAACCTCTCCCCGTTCTCACTCATCTCCCCTAGTCCCTGTCTCCCCATCACCTCTTCATATCCTGTGTTGTCCTCTCCTATTTTGGCATTAAAATCGCCCATGACGATGGTGATGTCTCGCTCCGCACATTTGTCCACAGCACTCTGGAGTCGGTCGTAGAACTCTTGTTTCTCTTCCTCGTCACTGTCATTAGTGGGCGCATAACACTGGATGACGTTGAGCTTGATCTTTTTACTGGTTCTAAAGGCTGCTGTGATAATTCTTGGCCCAAGAGGTCCCCAACCCATCAGCGCTCTTCGCTGTGCCACTGGTGACAGCACGAATGCTACACCTTCTGTATGGGGGGCATTCTCCTCTTCATGACCTGAATACAGAATAGTCTCCCCACTTAACAGCCTTTTCTGGCCAGACTGCGTCCATCTGGCTTCACTGATACCTAGCAGGGAAACGTTGTACTTTTGCATTTCCGCTGCTATCTGGGCGGACTTCCCGCTCTGGTACATGGTCTTGACATTCCATGTGCCCATGATTGTGTCCCTGGATAGAGAGAGACGCGGCTCGGTCCTGTGGCTTCCGAAGACTTCCGGCTTTCACCACACGACATCATAAATCTTCTGGTAGAAGAACCTTCCTCCTCCAGGAAAGGAATTGTTGTTGTCTATTCGTCGGCGTTTCTGTAGCTATTTCCTTATTTGCAGGGTGGGGAGCTACCCCCACGCCCAACCCCCTTACTAGGAGGACCAGGCGTTTTCTGTCGGGGTCTCCTTCCCTTAGACCATGTAAGTTGGTTCACGGCACCTTATTTCATTCGGTGCACCCTCTCGCGCGGGGGACCCCCTGTCCACCACCCAGGGGACGCGCCTCAACGCCATATGGTCCCAGCGCGAGGGACTGTAGTTTGATGCATAAATAACAACTACAAAAGAGATCAAAAGACGTACAACCCAGCGCGCAAAGGCCATCGGGCCGACGTCGGCCCGATGGCCTTTACCGTAAATCGAACGTACAGCGGACCTGTCATTAAAGTACCATTACGCACAAATCTGAAGACACATTTCAGCACCACTTGTGTTTATTATGCCTTGTCGACACACCTAATGAACTTTACCAACAGTTGGAACACGCAGCAAAAGCACACGCGTAATAGCACTTATTTTATTCTGCGCAGCCTAACGGCTTGCCAATCTACTTTTAGTACTGAAAGCGTTGTATTTATAGAACGGAGCGGAGTCATTGTCAGGTTGCTTGATATCAAGACGATGTGTGCTGAACTGGATTGTCCTGTGTCTAAACGAACCACAACTAGACCTGTGTGAAGCGTTTCGTAACCATCTGTTACAGAAGTGTATCTTTGAACAGTTACGGCGGAAGCGGGCCTTCAAAGACTTTTTTGTTTGTTGTTGAGTGGATGGAGACATTTTGCCCTTCAAGATTTCTCTTGAGAGAGCAATTGCCTTTTAACCCATTTAACACCACGGCCAAATTTCGTAAATTTTAGGTGTCACGTAACAACTATGTACCAGTTCCAAGAGATGGATCGACCATGTTAATTCAAGCGTAGTGCCAGACTAGCTTGGCGCCGTTAGGCGCCAAGCTAGTTTGGCACTACCCTTGAATTACCGTGGTCGATCCATGTCCTGCTGCAGTGCGTCAGGGCTAAAAGGACTAAGACCACTTTTGTCTTGAAAAACAATATGGTTGCTCGTAACAGACTTTCACAGTTCTGGCAAGCTTCCGTGATGCGTGAGTACACCTGCTGGAGTTGAATCGGACATGACAGCTCCAGGTTAGTGCGTGTGTAAACTAAAAGGAGGTCCACGATTAAAGAGGTTACCGGCGGCGCCAGATTTCGGATGTCGGTGTGTTTACGCTTCACGACGACTGACGTTAAGGGTTGAAAGAATGGTACAAAATACAAAAGAAATATATTCGTGAAGGGAAGGTGGACAGGGTTGCAGTATTGGTCTACGAAGCACACTGGTTGTCCCCCTAGATTCGCTACTGCTGGTCGATCAGTGGCGGTAGTGAATCGGGGAACTTAGATAGCCAGTGTGCCTATGATTGCGATAAAGGGAATGGTGGGCTGCGATTTGTTGTAGACTTTTATCCAGATTCTTCTTTCACCGAGGGATGTCAGTGGAGCTGATATCTTAAGTTTCTTTATCACCCCCTTCACTGCCGATCCAACTGCAAGAGACATAGGTCCTCATGAGCCCCCCGCGACAGCGGAGGGCTCATGAGGATCTATGCCTCTTGCTGAGAACAATTGGTGGTATCCATGTTTCTTGGACGGTTTTGCCGGGTTTTTGGTTTTTGGTCTTTGAATGAACAAAGGGTTCAGAAACAAAGATATACGTACAGTGACACGGAGACACAGCTTGTCAGGAACCTCTGTGGCTGCAGTGGTTCATGGCAATCTGTGTGCAGATAAAATAATTAAAATAAATGAAGAGTTTGAGGGAGTGAGGTGTGTGTGTGTGTGTGTGTGTGGGGGGGGGGGATAGGAGCGCTGAGCAGCAGGTCAGGATGTCTGGGAAATGGTGCCAAAAACAGCATGCGATCGATCGCTCGGCAAGTCTGGACACCGACTCTGACATACATCCTGCTTTGCCGCAAGCCTCTGTCTGTCTGCGGCCGGCATAGACCCTCACCGGGCCCGTGCAGATTGACTTCGCAGACACGATCGATTTTATACTTTTTAAAGAGGCATAGAGCTTCATGCAGCACATCACGCAGGGCCCTAGGGGATGTTTGCTTTTCGAAGACAGACTGCGTGCTATTTTTTTTTTAAATCGGCAGTGCATCATGCACACGGGCAGTCGACATGCGTTTTCTGCTCCGTTTGTGTGTGTTGAATCTATTGAATCTAAACTGTTTGCTTGTTTTTCATGTGTTCACCGATCGATGATTTAGATCGTACGCCTTTTGTGCCGATCTGTGATTTTGGATCATACAGCTGGAATGCCGCCATTAGATCAGTCCAAATTCACAGCCAGTACACATTTATGTCTCTAGCAGACGTGAAGCTAGCTGCCAAATTCAAACCGGATGTCACAGTCGAGAAGATCTCCGACGCAGAACTGCGTCATCTATGCTCCTAGGACGGCGGGGTTTTGCTGATTGATCGATCGGCTTGGGGTGAAGCATCTGGACACAGATCCGACTGCTGACGATTGCTGTGACGTCACGGGGGCTGGAAACGGCCAAGTGTCTGTTTCCGGAAACTGGTGTGGCTAAATTGGTCACACGGTCCCGGGGTGAAGCCCTGCCATCTTCCTCCGCCAGGGCAACAGATGGAGAATTCGTCGATGGACTCTCTTCCTGTCTGCCAACAAAGTGCATAAAATCTAATAAATGTTTTTCTCTGAGCGGCATTGGACCAGGAGACGGGTAGGTCATGATAGTTCAAGGGTGGTGCCAGAAAAGCTTGGCGCCTGTCGGCGCCAAGCTGTTCTGGCGCCTCCCTTGAGCTGTCATGGTCAGTCCGCGTCATATCATCTTTCGTACCGCTGACTTGAGGGGGACCCACGGGAACTGACAGCGGTGAGTATAATGACTTGGTCTGAGTGCAAAGATCGATGCATGTAAATGGACCCGTTCTATGAGATGCGTAGATTCTCGTGAGACTCTGTGGCTACAGGGGCTTGTCTATCCCTCGTGCCAAAATGGGACTGTTAATGCTTCCAGTGCAGGTGCCAAATTCTTTTACGTTGTTATTCGGTTATGCTGAGCTTTCGTCTGATCGTAGAAAAATATCTCAAATATGTAAAAAGAATAGACCCAATGACCCTAAATACTGTACGGGCTTATAAAGATCTACGCGCCTTGGGCGTGGAAGGACTTGCCGCTAAGGTGGACGCACGCTGCTTTGACGGACAAGTCTCAATAAGACACTGGTAGAAACTTCGCAAGCCCGCCTTGTACCCTCCCTCCCCCACCCCCACCCCCACCCAAACCCCTCACCACACACCCCGTCAGACCGGAAAAAGACTAAAGACTGTCATTCCGGGTTCAAATATATTAAATGTACAGGACTGAGACTGTACTTTGCGACACGTTGAGGGGGAGTGGGGGTCGGAGGTGGGGATGGAGGGTGGGGGGGGGGGGGACGGTCGGGAGGACGGAATCGTCTACAAAACTGAAAGAGTCATAGCATAGATTTTCGCAGGAATCATGTCTATGTTTCAGAGTCAGTTTGACGCGCAGCCCCGCCAATCCACACATTCGAACACCGCATTGGCATAGGGACCGGGGGAAGGGTGGGAATGGGGTGGGGTGGGGTGGGGCGGCAAAGAAAATTAAGGGTGGAGGGAGGAGTAATTCATGCCTCCCCCCTCCACCCCCCCCCCTCAAATATATTCATGTTTAGATTTTTATTTAGATTTTGAGGCTGGAAGACTACCCGTCCCCACCCTCTCTCCCCCCCTCCCCCTCCCTCTCCCCTCCTCCCCCCCCCCCCCGAACCCGGCCGGGGCCTCAGCTTTTTGGGGAGGCTCTAGAACCGAGGCCCCGAATCCAACCGCAAAAAAAATCCTTGACACATTAACTGACCGGATGATTTGACGGTGACGCATATGATATTTGGGATCCTCACGCCTTCGAAATGCCGAAGTTGCTTTTAGACATTATGGCACACATTGGAATTGAAACGGATCCGTTGCTTGGGGTAAGTTGTTTTCGTCGTCAGACCGGAAAAAAGCTCCATTTTTGAACACGTGCTGCTTTTTTCTCCGCCGCCGATTTGTCTTGGTAAAAGTATTAGCTGGCGGTGTAGAATTACTTAGTATTTTCTTTTTCTTCCCGTAAAGAACCTTCTGAAGGAGTACAGTATTTTTATATTTACTGCAAGAATGAGGCGTCAAAGAAATTATGAACAAGAACATGAAAAACGTCATCTTAGTGTCGAGTGACGTAAATGTTTTCTTGTTACATGTACCATCATTATATGCATAAATCTATTACTATATGGTAATAGACTATATTATATGCAAATGACGTGGAATCTATTTATCCTAAATTCTTCAATTTCTTGTGGACAAAATGGCGGAACGTCTAAAATCTTTCATATAGCAGGATCTGCCACTGGCTTGTGCATTGACTAGCACCTTCTACATGGGTTTATGGTCACCGTAAATGTAGTATCCATGTTTATGGTGGCATATGAGCTCCAGGTATGTTGCTTTTCTGGTTCCTTCCTTTCGTTTTTAAGTCCCTTCAATTTATAGAAGGGACTTTTTAAGACGGGATGCGGTAGGGCGAATTTAATAGCATGTCCATGATGTCAAAGGCGGGCAGGCTAAACCTCTCACAAATGAAGTAACAAGATAAAAATTACGTCATGTCTATTTACGCTAACCTCGCTGCTGAACGTACATTTGGCGCGAAGCGCCGTATGTGCGTATTTATGTATGTAGATGCGTATGTATGTCAGTAAACAAGAGAATCTCCGACATTTCTGTACACACAAGCTTGAAACTTGGCGAAATACTTTCTTAAAGGGGTGGCTAAGAGAGCCTCCGAGCATATTGTAATTGAATGTCTCATTGAAGACGTAAACAACCGATTATAGGAAGTCGGTTGACCCAGATTAGAGTCCGTAATTTTTGTCATATTTACTTGAAATTTTGGATATAGCTAGTTTGGAGAAAGACATTAGATGAGTTCGTTAGCTAGCTTGTATCCTTTCATGACTTCTTTAATAAAAATTAATTCTTTTTAGAAAAGAATTAAAACAGTAAAAAAAAAAAACCTTGACTTCTATTGAAAATCAGACAGTGGCGGTGACGTAAAAGAGGCAACTCCGTCACCACGCAGACATTGACATAATACTCTAAATATGACGTAATTCTCCCTAGCTCTCTCTCTCTCTCTCTCTCTCTCTCTCTCTCCTCTCTCTCTCTCTCTCTCTCTCTCTCTCTCTCTCTCTCTCCCCTCTCTCTCTCTCTCTCTCTCTCACACACACACACAGACATGCACGCATCTCCAAGAGGCATAGATCCTCATGCACCCGGAGAGCGCATGAGGATCTATGTCTCTAGGAGATGTTTGGAGAGCGCGCGCATGCACGCACTAATACGCACACGCACGCACACACACACACACACACACACACACACACACACACACACACACATACACACACACACACACATCGTCGCGCTTTCAGAAGGGTATGAAGTTGACCCGATATAGCTAGTTTGTAGAAAGACATTGGTTGAGTTCGTTAGCCAGCTTTGTACCCTTTAAACTTCTTCAGTATTTTTTTTTTCTTTTCAGAAAAGAATTAAAACAGTAAACAAGATGGGATGAACCATAACCCACAAAGTCCTTTCTATATGAGAGCTGTCCTCGCTGCCAATGGTCTCTACCTTTCGTCTTTGACCTGGTTCTGATGTTGAATCATCTCCTATTGAACAAGTCTCGCAGATCTGCCAATGCCTCAGTGAGTTCTATAAGGGGCGCAAGACATACGCGTCATTGATTTGTCAAAAGTCATTTGTCATGGCGTAAGTTTTAATTTTTACGTAATTTTATATTTAACGTGATATGAGTTTCACTTTCGCTTCATAGGCTTGAGAAAATGGTGACAAAGCTAGAACTTCACGGTACAATTTCAGTCTTGCTATAATTTGTGTGAAAGCAGGTTGACTTTACCTAGCTACATGATATACTATGTACACGGCTCACCCGCATGCTCTTCTGAAAGCGCGTCGATGTGTGTGTGCGTGTTATTGCGTGCGTGCGTGCGCGCGCGCTCCAAACATCGTCAAAAGGCATAGATCTTCATGCGCCTGGAGGGCGCATGAGGATCTATTCCTCCTGGAGATGCGCGCATGTTTGTGTGTGTGTGTGTGTGTGTGTGTGTGAGAGAGAGAGAGAGAGAGAGAGAGAGAGAGAGAGAGAGCCGCGCGCGCGAGAGAGAATGACGTCATATCTAGAGTATTATGTCAGTGTATGCGTGGTGACGGAGTTGCCCCTTTTACGTCACCGCCACTGTCTGACTTTCTCTAGAAGTAAAAGTTTTTTTTTAGTGTTTTAATTCTTTTCTAAAAAGAATTAATTTTTACTAAAGAAGTTGAAAGGATAAAAAGCTGGCTAACAAACTCATCCGCTTTTACCAAACTAGCCATATGCAAAAGTTCAAGTAAATATGACAAAAATTACGGACTCTAATCTGGGTCAACCTACTTCCTATAATCGGTTGTTTATGTCTTCAATGAGACATTCAATTACAATATGCTCGGAGGCTCTCTTAGCCATCCACTTATGAAAGTATTTCGCCAAGTTTTAAGCTTGTGTGTGCAGAAATATCGGAGATTCTCTTGTTTACATACATACGCACACACATACATACATACATACGCACATACATACCTACGCAGATACGGCGCTTGGAGCCAAATGCACGTTCAGCAGCAAGGTTAGCTTAACTAGACATGACGTAATTTTTATCTTGTCACTTCAATTGTTAGAGGTTTAGCCTGCCCGCCTTTGACATCATGGCCAGGCTATTAAATTCGCCCCACCTCGAGCCGTCCTAAAAAGCCCCTTCTATAAATAGAAGGGACGTAAAAACCTTGACTTCTGGAGAAGGTCAGACAGTGAGGGTGACGTAAAAGAAACAACTCCGTCACCACGCAGACATTGACACAATACTCTAAATATGACGCAAATCTCGCTCTCGGGCGTGCTTTCTCTCTCTCGCTTTCTCTCACACAAACATGCGCGCATCTCCAGAAGGCATAGATCCTTATGCGTCCTACGGGCGCATGGGGATCTATGCCTCTTGGAGATGTTTGGAGCGCGCGCACGCACTAACACGCACACACACATCGACGCGCTTTCAGAAGAGCATGCAAGTGGCCCGTGTACTTAGCATATCATGTAGCTAGGTAAAGTCAACCTGGTTTCAAACAATTCATAGCAAGACTGAATTGTGTCGTGAAATTCTAGTTCTGTCACCATTTTCTCAAGCCTATGAAGCGAAAGAAAAACACGCAAAATATAAAACTACGTAAAAACTAAAACTGACGTCATGACAAATTAATTACGTTTGACAAACCAATGACGCGTATGTCCTACGCCCCTTATAGAGCTCACTGGCGCATTGGCAGATCTACGAAACATTTAAAATTTCAATAGGAGATATTTTAACATCAGAATCAGGTCAAAGACAAAAGATAGAGACACTTGACAGCGAGAACAGCTCTCATATAGAAGGGATTTGTGGGTTATGGTTCATCCCATCTTGTTAATATTTCTGTCGTTTAGCGCTGCGTCAGGACCCCTACACGTTTTTAACATAGCAGGGATTCCAAGCGCTGTTCACCTTCGTATGCGCTTGGTCTACGAGCTAACCCCCCACCCCCTCCCGGTCGGCATGGTTCTCTCTGTTAGTCGCTTGTGAAATACACGATTGCCTATCCTTCCACCCGAAAAGCATCTTATCAGAATTATGCAGTGTATAGGCCTGTATGGAAAGCCGTTATCTATAACCGTGAGCCGTTTGTACAATTCAGTGATGAAATCGTGTTGCTTAGTAACGCATTGTCCTTCAATCCCTTCATTCCCAATGGACGCAGGCTGTGTTTTTGAAATCCTAAATTCAACGTCAAAGATGGGAAACCATTTTTTCATTCTCAGATGGTTTCAGCAGAAGGCATAGATCCTCATGAGCCCCCGCAACTGCGGGGCTCATGAGGATCTATACCTCTTGCAGTTGCGTGTTGGTCAATTTTTCTCGACAGGGAAGGCCGGGGTTATGTCCCCACTGTCTCAGGTGCCCCAGATGCAGAAATGTTCGGATTGCCACTCGTATAATCCGCACTCTTCTGCGGAATACTCTACTGGGCTTTGATGTAAGATCAAACTAACCTGCTTAATACTCAATACGTCTCCAAAGGCTGGCCAAGTTATTTTCAGATATTATAGGCTGGCTCGTGTAACTCCTTTCTGAAATCTTGCCATCTCAAATCCAAAAAGTCACATCTGTCCAAGGAAGACAGACACAATGTGTACTCGCTAAGAGGTAAAGATCCTCATGAGCCCCCGCAACTGCGGGGGCTCATGAGGATCTATGTCTCTTGCGTTTGCATTTGATCCGGACATGCAGGGATTAATGTTCCCGAGGCATAAAACATAGCGTCTGCGTGTTCTAAAAGTGACGACTGCTCAGCGAAACGTCAGTGGTCGTTGTAGGTTTAAGGCGTGTTTCCATATGACGCTTTTTCAAATATTGTCGAGATTTGAACATGAGAAAAAAATGAAAGATGAAGTTGTTCAAACCTAAAAAAAATTGTTACGCCAAAAGATTCTTTGTTTATTCAAGTGCAATAAAATTAAACAATTTCAATCTAAGAAGAAAAACTTACTTTGATTTGTTAGAAAATCATTGTTGATGTCATCAGATGTGAAATTGTATAACACATCTGATTTAACTGGGCCTTACGCAAACAAACATTACCCCCCCCCCCCCAACCCCCCCCCCAACCCCCTCCCCCCAACAACAAAAAAAAATAAATAAAAAAAAAAAAAAAAAAAACACCGTCTAAATGCCTTATGCATCTGTAAAAATCAAATCAGGCACAATCGAATGCGTTTTGCTGTTTTTGCTGCGAAATTACAAAATACTGTTTTTTGTTGATAAACTTTAACACGAAAAGATATTGTGGCATTAAGCCTCACCTATCTGGTTTGTGGGCATTAAGAACAATTCGGACCAATTTTCATTTAGTCTTTGGTGAGAGGTACACAGCCCACACAATGTTTATTTTTTTTTAAAAGAAAACAATTTTCTTAAACTGTTAAAAATAAAATGGTAAAAAGAAGGATATTTTTTTAACATAAAAGAAAAAACCTATAACAAAACATGCAGCATTTATATCTTGTCTTTGAAAGTACGTTAGGTCAAGTATCGACACAAACGGACCTCGAATTCCTCACACTTCAATGTAAAGTTTAAACGTTTGGATTATACACAAGGTGTTTGTGCCCGATGTACCAGACTCGTCACCAAAACATCTCCCCGCAAGCATGGGGAGGGGAGGGAAAAAATTAATAAAAATAAAATTAATATAAAATTTTAAAATATAAAAAAATCGCACGCACACCATTACACAGAATATAGTAATACTTGCGTGCGCACATTCATTCACACAGGACAGGCATACATATCCATGGTTAATGAATGAGTTCCTACTAACAGTGTGTAAACTGAGCATGATTTGCTCCTATAGCAAGTAAGTATTGTAGCTACTTATGATTGCGATGCGGCTAGGTATTTAAAAGTCTTTCCTTAAAACATGATATCGTAGGAGTGGTCTTTACATAGGATGGAAGTGAATTCCACAAAGTTGCCCCCGAGAATGCTAAACTGGTTTTAAATAAGTCAACTCTGGTTTTGGGTACGACGTACATGCTTTTTGTATCTCCATAGCGGGACTGAGACCGGACTAGCAGCTGGGTTAAGTATTCGGGAGTTCTGTTATTTCGAATCTTGAACATGAGAACTCCTTTGTTATAAACAAACTGATTCTTAAGAGAAATAAGTCCCGCTTTGTGCATCTTATCATCAGTTGTCAGAGAAGGATCCGGTAAGATTAACTTTGCTGCTCGTCTATGTAAAGAGTTCAGTCTTTTTAAATGTACATCGCGGTAACCATCCCACACAGTCGAAGCATAATTAATGTGGGACTGCATATGGGCATAATAAAACAATTTTCTGCTTTCAAAATCAGTGAAGTGTTTCGGCTTGGATAGCATGAAAATGTTCCTTGAGACAGTTTACACACTTGATCTGTGTGTGCTTGCCACGTGAGCTGATCATCTATGATAATCCCTAGCAGGCAGTGTTCCGAGACTTGTTCTATTGTATTACCTTCCAGCGACAGGTGCTTTTGTCGTGTCGCAATTACCATGGACTTAGTTTTAGCAAGGATGGATAATCATTTAAGTTATATTCACACCATGCAATCACCTCATTAAGACTTTGCTGTAGTTTTTTTTTTGGTAATCACATTAAGGTTTTTTATTTGCCGTGTGGATTGAAGTATCGTCGGCAAACAAGTCACACTAGACAGATTAGGATGTTAGATGAAGAGGTGTTTTGGCATCCTGTCTCGGAAGACAATGGAGTATATGCGCTTGCTGGGTCAGTCACTGGAGTGACCTCTCCAGGGCGCAAGCCTGGGCAAAGTGTATGGAGATCATGGGGTGCCCAGTCGTCAAGATCCCCCTCTCGGCCTCGCTGATGTATCCAAAGGAATGCAAAGCAGTACGTTTGGCATCAGTTTGGCTGCAGGAGCTGCCAGAACAGTGCGTGAATACAGGCAACTGTCTGCCTTCGGGGCTCCACTCCTGATTTGAAGGGTTTACTCCCCCACATTTGGCCGTTGGATCCAACCTGATCTCCTCCGTCCTCTAGCCGTTGGCTGTCAGAAACAGCTCATCCGCCTAGTGGTGCAATGTGAACACCACCCCCTCACGTGGTTTAGCCCACCAGCTGAGGTGGTTTGCCAGGGTGTGGCGCTTGGAGCCAACACGAGAGAGATTAAGGAGATGGATGAGGACCAGTGATGCCCGTCCGTCCTATGTAGGACGCAGCTGCCGAACAGCAAAGGTGCTACCTCTATCCAGAGCCCCCCTACACCCCAGATGAAGAGGTAGATCGTTGATATATAAGCAGAATAGTACAGGCCCTAAGCCCGAACCTGGGTGCACTCCAAACCTTACCTCCTTCAGTTCTGAGTGTGATCCATTAACTACTACTTGTTGCCTTCTTCCCTTTAGTTATGAACTAAAAAAGGAAACTGCTGAGTCATTTTTAAAGTAGTGACTAAGCTTGTTAATTAGAGTGCCTTGGTAAACAAGGTCAAACGCCTTAAAATCGAGATATGTAACACCCATCAACTGAGAATTGTTTATGTTAGACAACCACTTATCAGCAAGTCTGGAAAGTGCCGTATGACAGGAATATTTCGGACGAAATCCAGACGGAAGGGGATAAAGCATGTTACGTGAGAGAAAGAGAGAGAGAGAGAGAGAGAGAGAGAGAGAGAGAGAGAGAGAGAGAGAGTGAGAGAGAGACGGTGTGTGTGTGTGTGTGTGTGTGTGTGTGTGTGTGTGTGTGTGTGTGTGTGTGTGTGTGTGTGTGTGTGTGTGTGTTCTTTCCTGTTTCCACAATTCCGTCAATGACGTTACCAACTGAGAGGAAAACAAATCTAGGAATATTTGTAATCTACCATTCATACGATCGAATTTATTGTGAGCTTATCTTGACTTTCTGTAAGGACCTGCATTCATAATGCAAAGAGAATTTCATAAATTTCATAAAACGTTAAAAAGAATCAGTGTTGTTACCAACCTCTCTACTGTTACCCAAGTCAAGTTACAGCATAGAAAGTAACAGGAAAGAAAAACGCCGGGTTCTCATGGTTTAAAATTTTTTAATCCCATTACTAGAGAATTAATGTCATTGCTCACGAACATGCCTCAAGTGCCTAACACAGCAACAGTGTAAGGGAAAAGAATAATGTTGATATTAACACACAAAAGAAGCAAGCAACAGGTAGAAAACATGAACAAACTTACATCAACTCTCAGGGTTTGAATGAACCTAATTCTGTGCACATTCAACAAACCACGTAGCTGATGCCTCGATAGTGTGAAGTAAAACACGACGTGTATCCTCCAAAAAACATCGTTCTTTCAGCTAAAATTTGATGTCATTTTGCTAGCTTTTGTTTGCTGGTAACGGCAAGGACTAAAATCCGTGGGACAGACACATTTAGCTGAATTAATCATATAAAATGGCGCTTAATTTTTTTTAATTCCGAGATATCAAAATGCAATGCTACAAAAATGCTATGTGAATTATTTGATAATTTTTGTATCAAGATAAATAGCTAAAATTCCTTATTGACAGTAACAGAAAGGAAGGTGGGACACGCACTTTTTGGTACCCCTAGGTCATAGAAGCATCTAAATGAAAACAAAATAACGATACTTTTGGCCAATTTTTAATTTCCTGCAGCTAAGCATTGACCGTTGATATATAATTTTGGAGAAAATACCTACCAAATCGTAACTACAGCAGTTTAAAGTCGCCGGACACGAATCTTGTCTATTTTTGAAAAAGCGTCATATAGAGACACGAAATCGGCGCGGTAGGCGACATGATAAAAACAAGATGAGGATTTCATCCCAAAGTCTACCGTATTGTTAGGAGCTCACATGCGTTTATCTTTTAGAAACATTCAGAGTTGTTCATATATTTAGGCTTATTATGCTGCGTCTGCCTCCAATGCCAAAGGTGCGAGGTTCGATACCGGGTTCCGGCGTTGGATTTTTCTCCTTTGGTAAGTGTCACCGTCTGGGCAGTGGGCAGATGTTCACATCTGCACGGGACATAGACGACCCCGGCCCCCACGAGTCCCCTGCTGCCTTGCAGGCCTGGCCGCTTGGCTGCGGAAAGGCTAAGGGAGGAAACCCCTGACATAAAAGCCCCCGTGTCTCCGGGGAAGGCTTTTGAGCCAGAGACTAAGACAAGGACAGTCTGATATAAAACCTACGACCTGAGGACCTCGATGCCACCGTCCCAGCTTGCTAGGCCATGGCAAACGAACCAAGGGTTTAAAGGGTGGGGCCAGTACTGCGCACACTGCACTCCACCAAAAAGCTCCACCGCGCAGGCTTTAGGAAACGCCCACGGACTATGACACTGAACTTTCCAAGTCCTGTAGCGATGGGCAAGGGGCAAAACGGCAGGTGAAAGATGTCACTGGAAGCCTCAGTCTCAAACCTGCATGCAGGCGGTTCAGGATATTGGTCGCCTGATGTTGACCTGGGGATGACAACGTCACTCGGCACACCCTGAACGACCAAGCAGCCTTCTCTAGGGACAGCACTGCTTGCTCCACACGGAGAGGGGCCTAGAAAAGGTGGCCTAACCAAAGCTCATCCCCTCGTAACCCCAGTTGGCTAGCCGCGGTCAACGGGCATCTTCTCATGCGGTCAGAAAACAAGAAAAAACAACGGATCCACTCTCATGACGACCACGACCGGACTCAACTTAGCATGCTGGAACATCCGAACCATGCTCGACACAGCAGACAGCGGACGCCCTGAGCGTCGCTCCGCCCTCATTGCCCATGAATTGCGGAGGTTAAACATCGACATCGCCGCGCTCAGCGAAGTACGCCTCCCGGAGGAAGGCAGCCTCCAAGAACTTGGCGCTGGCTACACCCTCTACTGGTCAGGCAGGCCTGCATCAGAAAGACGGCTCTCAGGCGTGGGCTTCATGGTGAAGACCCCCATTGCGACTAAGTTGGAAAACCTACCAACGGGTCACTCCGACCGCATCATGTCCATGCGCCTCCCACTGAGACACCAGCAATACGTCACCCTTCTAAGTGTGTACTCCCCAACCCTCCTGGCAGAGCCTGCAGAAAAAGACAAGTTCTACTCTGACCTGCGCAGCCTCATGCAGAGTACCCCTGCAGACGACAAAGTCATCATCCTTGGCGACTTCAACGCCAGAGTGGGCCAAGACTCTGAAGCCTGGAAAGGAGTCCTCGGCAAGCATGGCGTTGGGAACTGCAATGACAATGGTCGCTTACTGTTGGAGCTCTGTGCAGAGCAGCAACTTGTCATCACCAACACTACTTTCCAGCAAAAGGACAGTCGAAAGACCACCTGGATGCATCCTCGCTCCAAGCACTGGCACCTTATAGACTATGTCCTAGTTCGTCAGAGGGACCGCAGTGACGTCCTCCTCACCAGAGTGATGCCCAGCGTAGAGTGCCACACTGACCACCGCCTTGTTCGCTGCAAACTCAGGCTCCGCCTCAAGCTGAAACCCAAGAAAAAGCTTGATGTTGCCAGCCTTCAGCGTGACGACAAGAAAGCTGCCCTTCAGGCCGATTTACAGCGCATGCTCAAAGACACAGTTGATCCAGCAGACTCCTCCCCTGAAAAACTCTGGGAACAACTGAAAACTGCTATTGTAAAATCTTCTGTGGAAGTCGTGGCCTTTGCTAGAAAGAGGAACAAAGACTGGTTTGACGAAAACGACGTAGAGATCCAGGAACTTCTAGCAAAAAAAGAGCCGCCCACCAGGCCCACCTAGCCCAGCCTTCCTGCCCTGTGAAGAAGTCTGCCTTCCGCCTCATCTGCAGCAGTCTCCAGCTCAAGCTTAGAGAACTCCAGAACGAGTGGTGGTCCAGACTCGCACAGAGGACCCAGCTCTGCGCTGACAACGGTGACTACAGAGGCTTCTACGAAGCACTGAAAGCAGTGTATGGCCCCAGGCACCTGGTACAAAGTCCCCTGCGAAGCGCTGATGGACAGGCACTCCTCACAGATAATACCTCCATCTTGAATCGCTGGTCGGAATACTTTCAGGACCTCTTCGGCGCTGAGCGCACTGTTCAAGAAACAGTCATCCTCCAAATCCCACACCTTCCACTAAAGGTTGAATTGGACGAACCGCCCACCGCCGAAGAGACCCTCACAGCCATCCACCAGCTCAAGAGTGGCAAAGCAGCAGGCATTGACGGAATCCCGCCAGAGATCTGGAAACATGGAGGCCCAGCACTGCACAACAAGCTCCACGACCTCTTTCTCTGCTGCTGGGAAAAAGGAACACTACCAAAGGATCTCCGTGATGCAGTCATCATCACCCTGTACAAGAACAAAGGAGAGAAGTCTCCCTGCTCTAATTATCGTGGAATTACCCTGCTGTCCATTGCCGGGAAAATTCTCGCAAGGTTGCTCCTGAATCGGCTGGTACCTGCCATCGCTGAAGACCACCTACCAGAGGGCCAGTGTGGCTTCAGAGCCAACAGGAGTACCACCGACATGGTCTTTGTGCTGAGACAGCTTCAGGAGAAGTGCCGCGAGCAGAACAAAGGGCTGTACGTAACGTTTGTCGACCTAACAAAAGCGTTTGACACTGTGAGCAGGCAAGGTATGTGGCAGATCCTGGAGCGACTAGGCTGTCCCCCAAAGTTCCTCAACATGATCGTCCAGCTCCAAGAGGACCAGCAAGGCCAGGTCAAACTAAACAGTGACCTCTCAGAACCATTCCCCATTCGCAACGGCATGAAGCAAGGCTGCGTGCTGGCACCGACCCTCTTCACCATCTTCTTCAGCATGATGTTGAAGCAGGCCACAGTGGACCTCGACGATGACGACGCAGTGTACATCAGGTATCGTCTCGATGGCAGCCTGTTCAACCTCAGACGACTGCAGGCCCACACGAAAACCCTAGACCAACTGATTCGTGAGCTGCTCTTTGCTGATGACGCTGCCCTCGTTGCACACACAGAGAGAGCCTTGCAGCGCATTACGTCCTGCTTCGCAGATGCCGCCCAGCTCTTTGGACTTGAGGTCAGTCTGAAAAAGACAGAGGTCCTTCATCAGCCAGCACCCAAGGAAGAGCATCGCCCTCCCCACATCACCATCGGCGAGTCCGAACTGAAGTCTGTACACCAGTTTACCTACCTCGGCTGCATCATCACGTCAGACGCCAAGCTGGATAAGGAGCTGGACAACAGGCTGGCAAAAGCGAACAGTGCTTTCGGGCGAATATTCAAGCGGGTGTGGCACAATCAAGGCACCAAGATCAGCGTGTACAGAGCTGTCGTCCTCACCACCCTGCTGTACGGTTCCGAATCCTGGGCCCTCTACCGCAGCCAACTACGACTCCTCGAACGCTTTCACCAGCGCTGCCTGCGTACCATCCTCAGCATTCACTGGAGTGACTATGTCACCAACGTCGAGGTCCTTGAACAGGCGGAAACTTTGAGCATCGAGGCTTTGCTGCTGCGGACACAGCTTCGCTGGGTGGGGCACGTCTCCAGGATGGAGGATCATCGCCTACCCAAGATCACTCTGTTCGGCGAGCTCGCCACTGGACACCGAGACAGAGGGGCACCAAAGAAGAGATACAAAGACGGTCTCAAGAAGTCACTTAGTGCCTGCCAAATCGACCACCGCCAGTGGTCTTCGCTTCCTGCGGACCGTGACACCTGGCGCTCCACCATTCACAAGGCAGCCGTCTCATTTGAGGACTCTCGCAGAGCTAACCTCAAGGACAAGCGGCTCAGGAGAAAAAACAGAGTTGTCGTAACTCAGAACACTGACCAGACCTTCCCCTGCAGCCACTGCGGTCGAACCTGCCTGTCCCGGATTGGCCTCCGCAGTCACGAAAATGCCTGCAGACGACGTGGGCAAGCCCTATAGAATCTTCGTTCGCGAAGTCAAGCCAAGCCAGCCATTATGCTGATCCATTTCCCTCCTCTCTAAGCCAACCTCTGATCAACACACGTCGGCGCACACAAATAAAGACGGACACACGGCGCTTCCCGCCATTAGTACGCTCTTAGGGCTCGTGTAGCGACAGGAATCCATCTCCTTCTACTCCAACCCACCCTCTGATCCACACACTCTGGCACAAGAACTAAAGTCAGACACACGGTGATTCCTGCCATTCGTAATCTCTGTGGTCTGGCGTAGAGAATAGCTATTCTGAAGAGGAATAATAGCAGGAGGAGCGAAATGACGTCACTTCAAGCTTCC
>BTPG01000005.1:72946052-73143552 GCA_036245525.1 Semisulcospira habei
TCAAAATGACACGTGAAAACTCTCTCGGTAGGTAGCATGGACGACAGGCAATAGTCAGTGTTTCTAGGTCAACACTACACGTTTTTTACAATATCTGCACGTCTGTAGCCCAGCGATCGTTGACCAGAAAACACACACCCCCTCGCCCATGATATTACCAGTAGCGTCTTGAGAGCGGTCGCCACGAAAGATGGAAAAGCCAGGTGGCTGAACAGCAGAGTCGGGGACCGTCGAATCGAGCCACGTTTAAGTAAAACAAAATAAAGAACAGTCCTTGAAATCTCGTTTAGTCTGTAGATGGAACAATAGCTCGTCAGATTTATTTCGAAGAGATCGAACGTTTGAAAGAAACATGGCGGGTAGCGAGGGCGTAAATTGCGACGGCGGAGTCTCACAAGAGCTCCGCTCCTTCGACCATGTTTCCGCACGTGCCGGCCACGATCTGTGTCAAAGTGAAATGCTGTGACCCAGTTTGAAATTTGAAAGTTTACATCCTTAATACGAGCATTTCCACTCAAGTCACATTCATTCAGCGAATCTCTGATGTTGAGGAGCACATTCAGTACGGCCGTCGTACCTGTGGCGAAAACTAAATGTCTCCTCCAGCAGAAACGCCAACTGACAAGCATTCCAACCATAAGCACACCTGACATCATTAGAAAATGTTATGAAGAGTGTGTTATGTCGTGTGCAAATAGAATGTTTAGTCTTTAAAATTTCACATTGATGAGTTATGACGTCATTAGTGACAGTACCATTACAGGATATTGAAAGTGAAATGGGGAGCATCTGCAGAGGACACAGCTGAAAGCCAACCAATGTGCAGTGTCACTAAGGTCCGTGTGCATGAAAATCAGGCCTGTCTGGTCTTGACCTACTTTTCGTTTGTCAAAAGCACCTAAATAATCAACATGACCAACAAACATGAAATCAAAAAAATTCTTTATTTTTAGGTTAGCGGCCATATTTACCTGATCAAATGGATATGGGTGTGTTCTTTATTTCTGCATCAATCACAGAAGCATAAAAAATGGTTTGAAAGTAATTCACATTAAATCAAATAAGATTTATTAAGAAAACGATGTGCACCGGAAGTGCTGGTTCTCTAATGAATTTTTCGAGTCAAATTTCATTTGAGACAGTATCCACACTGACCGAGCTGACCAGGCGCTTATGATTACACGTCAATTCGTCTTTTTTTCCCGGACGAAGAGAGCAGTCAGGGATTAAACAGGGATTAAATACAAAAAGGCATGCCGTTCTCAGGTTCATGCTCTCGAACGAAATTGCCTCCGTGTCACAATGACTTTTCAAACTCAAACTCAGAAAAAGAATCAGCAAAACTTTCAAAACAGTTTTTTTTTTTTTCGTACTTTTTCATTCTCGATTTCCTAGATTAGATCTATTCTTGTAACGCAAGTGTTTTCATACGAGTCATACATATTTCCTAAGACAGATTTGTAGATGGCTTAGTGTAAGCTGACACCGAGACACCTTGTCTTGAATGTCGTTGAAAATCGTCAATCGCGTTCAAAGACTAGTTAATACAGGAACGACCCGACACAAAATAATAATAAATATTAAACTAAAGATTAAGCCACACACACACACACACACACACACACACACACACACACACACACACACACACACACACACACACACACACACACACACACACACACATACACACACACACAGATAATAATACCCAACTTGAAACCAAATATTGACAGAAAGAAAACAGCAGCAGCAACAGGAAAAGAGTTACCCCGTGGCTTGCGAAGGCGCAGGCTGTCGGTAGCGGTTTGTGTCGCGTTGATTCCGACAGGCTGCTGCTGACGACACCGTATCTACGCGTCTTTTCCGCGAGCGGTGACATCAGTCACACAAAGGGGTTACACTAACCATTTAGCAAAAGGTCCTCGGTCGACGTCGGCCTTAGTTGTCCGTGTACGACTGTGCGCAGGCTAGCTGAGGGTGACATCTGCCCGAAGGCATTTCGCATACTGATCATTTACAACAACAACAAAAAGAGAGTGAAAAATAGAGAAATGAATGGAAATTATGACGTACAGAGAAAGGCCCGTCAAGATTCAAAAATGCAAGATTAAAAAAACAACAACAACAACAACAACAACAAAACTTGATTGTGTCGTACATAGTTAGCATTAGCCAACGTGTTTGTCATCCGACCGTACCTCTTATAGGTACCATCGATGGTCCGTCCATCAGCTAGGACATGCACGAAGTGGTACGCATTTGCCAACGATTCTGAATTGGAAGTAGAAGGAAAAGGTTAAAGGCATCGGTTTACACATCCAGTTTTAGACGGCTCAGTCTTCAGATGAATCGCACTTGATCACGTTTCAGTCTCTCAAGTTGTCCTCCTCTTTGAGATGAGTTTCAATTAGATTTGAATTCCGGTTGAGCAGGCAAAAGACCCTCGGGTCGACGGCGGCCGCCGTCGGCCTGATGATCTTTTGAAGAACGAAAGTGTTTGACTTTATAGCTGTACTTAAGGAAGAAAACTGGTTCTGCTCTGTGTCCTTGGTTTTTTTTTCCCCCACTTTGAAAACGTTTTGCTTTTCAAACTTTGAACAACTGAATCACGGACTAGCAGTTTTCTGCTTCAAGGGGTACACCAAGTATCTGCTATGAGCAAAATACTAGCCCGCTGTGTCCCCTTTAAATTAAAGCGATCTGCTCCAGGGTGGTCCGTGATTGCCATCATTTGCCGATAAAGCGGTTTCTCAATGTTGTCTGGCATGAACTAAGACTTTTCTAACCTTCTTTTTACAATCCCCGCCGTGAGACGGCCTTAGTCACCTGTTCGGCATTAAACCCAACTAACTAACTAACTAACTAACTAACTAACTAACTAACTAACTAACTAACTAACTAACTAACTAACTAACTAACTAACTAACGAACGAACGAACGAACGAACGAACGTACGTACGAACGAACGAACGTACGAACGTATGAACGAACTAACGAACGAACGAAAGAACGAACGAACGAACGAACGTACGAACGAACGAACTTAATTAACGAACGAACGAACGAACGAACTAACTAACTAACTAACTAACTAACTAACTAACTAACTAACTAACTAACTAACTAACTAACTAACTAACTAACTAACTAACTAACTAACTAACTAACTAACTAACCTTTTACAATCCATGTGAGTATGTACATGTAACAGAGGTTATTACTGACCCTTGTGCGCATCGGGGGAACTCTCCTACGTAGAAAGGAATAGAAGAGCTAAAAACCTTTCATTTTACGACATTCAAACTTCTTGACGTCAGGAGAATGAAGGCAGCCCTTCTGTGCAACATCACTGTAAGACATAATATGTAAGAAGATTTATAGCGTAGTCTTTGGAATAAAAAAAAAATAACTCGTTTGCGGCAAGCCGCATCAGGATATCTGAATGCGGCTGGCCGCGAATGAGTTAACCTTTGAAGTAGGTTGCTTTAACGGGGTAAAGGGAATGCGAGCTACGTGATAAAAGCAAAATAAGCCTCCCCCCCCCCCCCCACCCACCACCCCGTCCCCCCCCCCCCCGTCCCCCCCCCCCCCCCCCCCCCCCCCCCGCCCCTCCCCCCCCCCCCCCGCCGCCTCCCCCCCCCCCCCGAAAACACACACACAAAAAAAACAACAACAACAATAACCCAAAACTTGAGTTCGTGTCCCATTTTAAGTGTGCTAGGACTGAATGGAATAACAGGTAATCCAATTACTTGAAAGTGTTCACAGTGTAGAGTGATTATCTCTATTACGTACCTTTATGTGTGGCCATGGTAGGAAATGGGTGCGGATTTATGTGTGGTTTTATAATTTAAATATTGTGCATTTAGTGCCAGGAAGAGCTGATACGGATATTAACTCATTCGAGACGAATGGCATGCGGATAATAATAATAATACATAGTATTTATATGGCGCATTTCTCATATTTATAATATAACTCCATGCTTCAGCCGCGTATCCGGATGCCGTTTGTCTCGAATGAGTTAATGCACATACAGTTTGTACGTTACACCTTTTCCCAAGTTAAACGGTTCTCATAGGGGATTAGAATTGCTCAGTCAGGCATACAAAATGGACGCCGTTACCGACAAAAGTGTCTGCAGACAACGGCTAGAATTGTTTACTGTTATCATTGTGGAACACACTTTCTTCTTGGCCCTAAGAAAAAGTTCTCTTTTTAAAACTTTTTATTTTCATTTTAATTTTAACAGACCAATTGACGCTTTACATCTTCACTGACGAGAAAGAGCGAATGAGAGCAAACTGCAAGAGGCATAGATCCTCATGAGCCCCCCGCGAGGATTCTATCCTCTTGCTGAGACTACAGTGTGTCCATGTTCTTTGGACAGTTGTGGCTTTTGGTCGTTCAGTGAACACAGATTTCAGAAACGAAATGCACGTCCGTTGTCAGTGAAGGGGTTAGAGCTGGACGAATGTGGAAATCGTGGAGGATTACTGTAACTGGAGATGTTGTGACAGAGTCGAGGAAGACTGAAAAAAGATGAGATCCAAAATGGAATTGTTATAAAGACATCACTAGCTTTACACTGAAACCAAGTAAAATACTACGCCTGGGGGTGTACATAGATGTTGAATAGAGCATATCTTTTCTTCGATGGGAAAAACAGATTATCATAAGCCAATCGGGCTGCAGAGGCCCACGATGAGAATCCTAGCCTCTGGCAGATGTGAAACTACTCTGGTGCAGGAAACAGATCTAAACTTTGTCCAAGAGGCATAGATTCTCATGAGCCCCTGTCGCCGCTGCAGGGGCTCATGACAATCTATGTCTCTTGCTGGAGAATATGCTCTGGAAAATCTATGCCACGTAGACCGGCTTTCAGATCGACGGGGGAAAAAACCCAACAATATGCTTGACGTCAATACAGATTATCAAGTCTATAGCCACTCGATTAGAAATGTCAGTAAGAACTGAAGATTCTACTGCGTGTTTCCTAAGAAAACCGTCTCTCGTGTAATATAAGAAAAACTGTGTATTGACGTTTGTAGAATATTTTTTTTTACCCCTTCAGTCTGCACCCGGCCCCGGCCCTCCTCGCCGCCCCCTCCCATCTCCTCCCCCCCTCCCCCAACCAGCTCCGTCCCCCCCCCCCGAACCCCCCCCCCCCGACCCCTCCCCCCCTCCACCCCCATGTGATCGCAGGCGACTGATAAACACACGAGTACATTAACAAAATACGACTACATTCCAACAACAACAACTACAACAACATTAAATGGCAGCAGCAACAGCAGCAGCAGCAACAGCAACAACAACAAAAACAACAGCATTTTGCTAATAGTTAAACTGATTAACAGACAAAGTTTGTTTTGTTTTTTTTAAATGTGTGCCAGTCTGTTGCATATGGGCATTGCGGCTTAAAAATCAGAATTTATATGTATGTCCGTTCAAACTCGGGTTATAATTTATATTCGTCTTGGTACGAAAAAGCACAAAACGCAAAAATCAAAAATACAAATCAAAACATAAGGCATTCAAATATTACATGTTGAACAGATATAGGTTTTGAACGGTCAGCACTGATATCTTTCGAAAACTTGTTTTTCCTCAGCTTTGACTTTTCCTTCCTTCTGTTCAGTCACAGTCGATGTGTGTAAGCACACGTACCAGAGGTCTTCCACTGCCTTTTGAGCGTACCGGAAGGAACTCTCCTGCGTACAAAGGAGAAGAAGAGCAGAAGGCCTTTCGACCCACGACTTTCGACCTTCATAATTTAACTCATTCAGCCCGACGGCCGTATTTTTCAAATTTTGCAGGTGTCATCTAATGACTGCACCAGTTGCAGGAGATGGATGGACCATGATAATTCAAGGGTAGTGCCAGATTAGCTTGGCGCCGACAGGCGCCAAGCTAATCTGGCACTACCCTTGAATTATCATGGTCGATCCATCTCCTGCTGTAGTGCGTCAGGGCTGAATGGGTTAAGTTAGCCGTTTTGTCCAGCATTATTGAAAGACACTCTTATTTAGAAAGGAGATATTGTATAAACCCTTTACAGCCTGGAGTAGGTGGCTTTACTTAGATGTCAATGTAGCCGCTGTTGCCTTTCTGATGTGTATGTATTATGTGCAATTCTACCGTCATTTGATGGCCCACTATCGCCGTAACCGCTGTTCAAAGATACACTTCTGTGACAGATGGTTACGAAACGCTACACACAGGTCTAGATATGGTTCATTTAGACACAGGACGAATCCAGTTCAGCACACGTCGTCTTGATATCAACCAACCTGACAGTGACTCCACTCCGTTATTGAAATACAACGCTTTCAGCGCGAGAAACAGCTAAAAATAGATCGACTCGCTAACGGCAGCGCAGAATAAATAAGTGCGATTACGCGTGTGCTTTTGCTCTGTGTCCAAACTGCTGTCAAAGTTCATTGGAAGTGTCGACACGGCATTAACAAGCACAAATGGTGTTGAAATGTGTCCTCACATTTATGCGTAATGGTACTTTAACTCATTCGCGGCCAGCCGCATCCGGATGTGCGGCATAAGCCGCGCATCCGGATGCGGCCGTCCGCGAATGAGGTAAACTGGTTAACTTCGAATCTGTGAAGAAATCCCAACAAAGAAAGAAGCACGGTTAGAAAGGCCAATAGACGGTTTCCGGAATCAGAAGTAGGTCAAAATTGCACGTGTTTCGGCGAAAACAGTGGATTTAAAACCCGGACAAACATGAGATGTCGCACGTTTGTCCGGGCTGTTAATCCACTGTTTCGTCGAAACACTTGCAAATTGTTTGGTTTTTTTTTTTCCTAATTCTGGTTTTCTAACAAAGTCTACTACAGCACTAAATTTATTACATTTTCGGGTTTGGACATTTTGAAAAATATTAATATTTCATAAATTGTGTTGCAATATAAGCGTGTTTCCTTTTTTGGTTGCGATTTTGTCTGCATGTTACAAGCTCGGCAGTCACGTTTTGGTCTGCATTTAGAATCTGTGATATTTTCTTCCAGACGATTGTTTAGTTTTCGTTTTACAGACTCACAGCCAGACTGACTCCCACAGAGGAGCATGAGCATTGCGCTGTCCTCTGGAATCTGCTAAGTCGTAATTTGTCTGATAACACAAACACGCACACAATAAATAGTTCGACACTGACTCATTCGCGGCCACCCGCATCCGGATGCGCGGCTTATGCCGCGCATCCGGATGCGGCTGGCCGCGAATGAGTTAACCCTTTCACAGCCGAGAAAAATCGAATACCATGCAACTGCAAGAGATCACTCCTCATGAGCCCCCGCAGTCGCGGGGGCTCATGAGGGTCTATGTCTCTTGCTGAGACCCATTTGAATCCATTTTCCTCGGACGGTTTTGGCTTTTACTCGTCGAATGAACAAAAATTTCAGAAACAAAATATGCGTCCATTGTCGGGAAGGGTGAACTCGGCTGAGAGCCATGAGGTCTAAAAACACAAACCGACCCAAATACAGATGTTTAACACAGATGGAAAGGGGGGGGGGGGGGGGAAAGACTGCTACGTTTTTGCGGTTTTTAGTCAAGGCAGTTTAACTTTTTTAATGCTACGCTGATGGGTGACAGACAGAGAACTGAGGTGTTGATCGAAACAAGGAGACCCAAAATCGATTAACCCCCATGACTGTTGGAGACGAGAGCGTTTGGCGCAAAAGACGCGTTTAAGCCCTTCACTGGAAGCATAATTATGTTGTTTCTGAAACTTTTGTTCATTTGACAGATTCAGGATCCCCAAGCCGTCTGAGTAGAATAGATACAAAGTGGTTCAGCAAGAGGTATAGATCCTCATGAGCCCCCGCAGTTAAGGATCTATACCTCTTGCTGGACAATTTGTTTTTTTTTTTTACATTTTGGGCTGGTGTTACAGTTTTCTCGCCAGTGAACGTTTTGACCCCTTGACAGCTACTGGCGATACCCTTTACCCGTCTGTTCCGCCAAACGGTGTCGTCAGAAATAGTGAAGGGAGTCGCTGTTTGCGAACAGAATTAGAAAGATATTACATATCATATTCTGTTAAAAAACTAAGGAAAAAATGTTTACTGAACGAAAACATGTGTTTTTTTTCTGTCGGGATTCTTCACAGGAACTGCTGTAAACATAAACGGGAATAGCTTTGTGAGATGGCCACGATGGCCACAAAGGTGTAGAGGTGGAAGAAGGGGGGGGGGGGTGCTGGGGTGGGAGTGGTGTTGGGGGGGGGGGTTGAGCAAAGATAAGGGATTTTTGTTAAGGTTTCCTGCCTCAGGGCGGCCTTTGATTGCGAAGATTCGCCAGCCGAGTAGAACGGTGTCTCAATGTTGTCCAGCCTCAGTTAACGCATTCTACCCCAGACACACCACAGCAAGATAAGGATCGACCATGATAGTTCAAGAGTGATGCCATAATAGCTTGGCGCCTACGGGCGCCAAGCTATTCTGGCATCACCCTTGAACTATCATGGTCGATCTGTGTCCTGCACTAGAGTGCAATCTTCAGAGGACAACGGTAAAATTTGTGGATTTCGGTGTTGGGGTAGAATGAGTTAAAGCTTTTTACCCTTCCCAATCCGTGTGGGTAGGCACACGTAACAAGTGTTCTGTTGCCTCCTTTGCCAATTTGGGGAACTCTCCTACGTAAAATGGTGCAGAAGAGCAGCAATGAGCCTTGCCTCCTTTGCCAATTTGGGGAACTCTCCTACGTAAAATGGTGCAGAAGAGCAGCAATGAGCCTTGCCTCCTTTGCCAATTTGGGGAACTCTCCTACGTAAAATGGTGCAGAAGAGCAGCAATGAGCCTTGCCTCCTTTGCCAATTTGGGGAACTCTCCTACGTAAAATGGAGCAGAAGAGCAGCAATGAGTTTCGTTTAAGGAGATTACAATTTCACAAGTTATTTAAGTTACCCATTTCGTCCAGCATTTATTGTATGCAAACTCAGAACATTTATAACTGAGATATTCCGAACATATTCTTATCAATTATATTAATCCCTTGACTGCCGAGAAAAACTGAACACCACCACAACTACAAGAGGCATAGATCCTCATGAGCCCCCGCAATCGCGGGGGCTCGTGTGGATCTATGCCTCTTGCTGGCACCACTTTGAATCCATGTTTCTAGGGCGGCGGGGCCTAGTTGGCGCTGAATTAAATTAACGAGGTTTGCAGGAGCAATCAGTCTACACTTCAACTGGCAGTGAAGGGGTTAACACTAATATTAAATCGCAGTAAACTTTATGTATATCTGTACCTATATCTATATCTATATCTATCTATTATTGCCTGAAGCAGGTTGCATTAAGTCGAATGTGGTAATCTGGTGTCTCCCTTGATTAGCTGGCCGTGCTGGAAGATGGGCAAGACATGCGTCACCTCGGTCTGCGGCGGAGTTGCATACTCTTGATTATCGATACTTTACAGTTACTGGCACAGACATCCAAGACCATTTTTAGCTTGCTTTTCACATCTTGACAGTGTAGAAATTTCCAGCAAAGAAACAAACACCCTTATAAAGGACAAGTACAAGAGAACTCATTAAATTTTTCTGTTTTCTGCTTGTATACACTACTTTGGGGAAGAAAAAAAGCCCTTGTTCGAAATAGGTCGTGAAGGGTTGTTCATGTTTGTGTGTGCAGTTTGAGTATAGCTTCAGTAGTAACACTTTTAGAGCTCATTATATGTTTGAGGAATTTACGCGGATAACATGACCGTTATCATCATATATCTCTAGGCGACAAGCTTACAGTATCAAGTTTGAAATTACATCGTAGACGTCAGCTTGTACCTGGAATCTTGCACGAGCTAGTCTAGTGTCCGTTGTCGCTTTGTATCGATCCGGCTGGCCCCTTGCAGCGTCAGCATCGCAACTCTTCAATATCTTTCCCGATCAATCTTCAAGAGGCATAGATTCTCATGAGCCCCTGCATATGCAGGGACTAATGAGAATCTATGCCTCTTGCTGGCAAAATGTGTTCTCATTTGTTCTCCTGTTTCTCAGACGCCGGAAGAAATGATCAAGTGGCCGGGATGATTTTGCCTGGAATGATCTAGCCTCAGCGCAATGTCTGCGTCTAAGACAGAAATAGTTTGGTTACGTCTGAGGTCCGTCCGCTTTTTGTAAATAGAGACTGACCACTGATGTCATTAACCGGAGGCTAAGAATGCAGGGGCTCATGGATGCGGCAGGCACATAAAGATCTGCGCCTCGTGCAGATTCAATGGTGTCGCTGCTGGTTTACGTACGTCGGTGTCTGCGACGGAAATAGATTTTGTCCGCGATGTCAAGTCACAGCAACTAGGTCAGTTTTCCGTCTAACAGGAAATTCAGTGAACCTGTCCATCTGGCAAAGGGAAGAGATCCTCATGAGTCCCTCAGTATGCACAGGGCTCGTTTTCATCTATGCCTCTTTATGCAGAAATAGTTATTTTGATAGATTCTTGTCGCTAAGACAAGTAGGTCAGTCAACTGTTCACCAGTCAGTCGTGGCGGCCGGTATTGCGACTGGCTAATCATCCTCCACCCATCGCCCCTACTCTAACCCTACACCACCCCGGCCCGCCACCCACTCACCCCGACCACCCCATATAGTCCCAATCTGTTCTTGTTACTTCCTGTGAATCCAGTCCCCACACGTCTGAACTCGTGGCGGCCGCGGAACCGGCGGGTAGGGCCTGCAGACTGAAATGTCAGACGACGACAAAACAAGCATGTACTTTGCGGGGGACATTGACTAGGGAGGCATGCACGTCACAGACTCGTGACCAGCTTATCTCATTCGAGACGTGACGCAACCAGATACGCGACATAAAGCCGCGTATCCGGATGCATCACGTTTCGAATGGGTTAGCTCATTCTACCGGGACAGTTCAAGGGTGGTGCCAGAGCAGCTTGGCGCTTGAGTATTCTGGCACCACACTTCAACTATCGTTGTGGTTTCATCTTCTGTTGCCGTAGTGCCTAGGAGCTACATGGGCTGATTCATCGACCGCGATAGTTCAATAGTTCTAGGGTAGTGCCTGATTAGCTTCGATCTCTTTTAGGCGCCAAGCTAATCTGGCACTATCCTTGACATATAATGTTTACCATGTTTCCTGCATTACAGTCACGTTTTCAGAGCTTGACGGTTTTAACCATTATCATTCGGAATACACCAGTGTGTGAAATAAGTTTGACTAAAATAGTTCAAGGGTAGTGCCAGAATAGCTTGGCGCCTCTAGGCGCCAAGGTATTCTGGCACCACCCTTGAACTAAAGCCATTGGCCTATATCCTTATCTGTAAGTACTATAATGTAGTTTGCATATGGCAGTGTACAAATTTGAAGCTTTTAGCTTCAGTATGATATGGGTTAATTTATGAAGCCTCGGGTGAATAGTGTCCTGGAGTGTAGGACGATTTTGCAGTTTTTGAGGTTTGATGAGCTGATACAGAAGCTTCATTTCATTGTGTATAGCTAAACAGTTTCTAACATTTACTCCGTTCACTAAGCTAGTCACGTTTAATTAGGTTGACTAAGCGCTATACATCAAACCAAAAGCGCTGGTAGATACAGTACACATACCAAGGGAAATTATTCAGCTCATGACAAGCAAACAGTTAGATCCCTTGACCCTTTACTTACGGCACCCATCAGGTAGCGATCAAGGGATCTAACCATTTGGTTGCCATAAGGAAGGGTCAAAGGATCTAACTAGCTGTGCGGGATAAGGAGGGGTCAAGGGATTTAACCAGTTGGGCGCCGTAAAAAAAAAAAAAAATAGGTCAAGGGATCTAACCAGCTGAGTACCATAAAAAGGGGGTCAAGGGATCTGACCAACCGAGTATCACAAAAAAGAGAATAAAGGGCCTAGCTGAGTACCATAAAAAGGGGTAAAGGGATCTAAAGGATCAAGGGATCTAACCAGCTGAGTACCATAAGGAATGGGTCAATGAATCTAACCATTTGGGTTCCATAACTGGAAGGGATCAAGAGATCTAACCAGATGGACGCCATAGAAAAAAGAGTCAAGGAATTAACCAGCTGGGTACCATAAAAAGGGATCAAGGGGTCTAACCAGCTGAGTACCATTTTAAAAAAGGATCAAGGGATCTAACCAGCTGAGTACCATAAAGAAGGGGTCAAGGGATCTAACCATCTGAGTACCATAAAGAAAGGATCAAGGAATCTAACCAGCTGAGTACCATAAACAAGGGTCAAAGGATATAAACAGCTGGGTGCAATAAAAAATAGGGTCAAGGGATCAAACCAGCTGGGTGCCGTAAAGACGGGGTTAACTCATTTGAGACGTGCCGCCTCCGGATACGCGGCATATGCCGTGTATCCAGAGGCGGCACGTCTCAAATGCGTTAAGGGATCTAACCAAATGGGTGCCATGAGGAAAGGGTTAATGGATCAAACCGTGTGTTTGTCAAGCGCCCAGTGTATGTGCACATTAACAATGTTGTAGAAGCTGGTTCTCTTATTCAGGCACATGCGCTTATAATGGACCTTCATAAATGATGCATAGTTATAAGTATGATAATTAATTCCTACATTTATGAAACAATTTTAGTGTATGGACGGAAAAGAACCGACCTTTTGGACCTGACAGAAGTCTCTCTCTCTCTCTCTCTCTCTCTCCTCTCTCTCTCTCCTCTCTCTCTCTCTCTCTCATCTCTCTCTCTCCTCTCTCTCTCTCTCTCTCTCTCTCTCTCTCTTACAATGAAATGTGGATTCTGAAGAAACCATATTGTACTGTGTTAACTTGTTCTATTCTTGACAAATAATAAGATAATAATGTATAATGAGAAATGTTCTCTCTTGACACCATTGATTGATAAATGAGTATGGATTGTGAACACATATTTTCCTTTCTTGTTCTTTCCTTGTTAAGTACGTTTAACTCGCTCAAATCAGACCCACTCTATGGAGGCGTGGATCGACCATGATAATTCAAGGCTGGTGCCAAATGAAATAGATTGATGCCATTAGACACCAAGCTATTCTGACACCACCCTTGAACTATCATGGTCGATTTGTCTTCTGCACTAGTACTTAGTCCACGGAAGAGAACTCTTTAAAGGGGCCTGCTTCAGGCAAGAAAGGGTTAATAGTTGTCAATATCTTCTTTACAAATGTTCTTTGTGTGTCTTAAAATAATACTGGACAAGTCAACTAAATTTGACTTATTTGGTTTGATTGTCGTAAAATGAAACACTTTTCTGCTCTTCTTCAGTCTTCCCCTGAACGTAGGGGAGTTCCACCGACCTCCACCAGGAGCAGAAGAAACTAATCTCTTTTACGCGTGACTGCTTACACTGATTGTGAAAAGATGGTAGAAAAGTCTAAGTTTAGGCAAGGCAACATCGAGAACCCGTTGTATCCGCAAATGTTAAATTTTAGCAATCAGTCAAAGCGTGCCCTGGAGCCGACCGCCTTAAACTGGGAGTAATGACAATGCTTTGACCTATATGTCAGGCATGTTGCATGAGTGAGCTTAGTCCTGCGCCAGCCACTAAGCAAGGTGCTCCGCTTTTGCGGAGCACCTTGCTTAGTGGCTGGCGCAGGACTACCATCACTCATGCATCTGGGTCCTGATCCTGAACTGAACTGATGTTTACGAGCGCAGTAATTTTTCACAAAGTTTGCGCTATTTTGGGCACCGTAATTGGACAGTGAAGAGAGCAACAGCCTGCCTTCACCCACTGGACTTTCGAATCTTGCGCGAAGCTGCCCGGTGATTCTGGACATTAAAGCCTAGGGACGTGAGGTCCAAACTCACAGACCAGCATTCGTAGTTATAGAACTTGGACACATTTTTTGCCCTGTCGTCTTAAAATACATTCGACCTATTACACCCGAGTCGGGATGCAGTGATCACGGACAAGAGATTTCAACTATGCAGGCCGTCAGCATGGCCATTCCCACAGCAAGAGGCCTGGATTCTCATGAGCCCCTGCAGTTGCAGGGGCTCATGAGAAACTAAACATCTTGCTTCACATATTTATATCTGTTCCATTCACATCGACAGACAAAGGATGCCATTTGTATCATGTCAGTCTACGAATCTCACACCCTGATTTAGATACGGGGGTGTGAGAAAATGTTACGACCCAATGAACCGGAAAAATGGAATTCCAAAAAGTAAAATGAAAGAGTTCCAACGATTCTCTATTCTGGGTGCTTATTTAGGAGGGGGAAAAAAAGTGCCATTGGCCATGTAGGCCTGAAAAGTAATTTTTTAAACAGACGGATCATGAGTAAAATAATCTAACGACCCATCTATTCCGGGTAGGATTACAGGGTGGGCCCATGCCTTGACCCACTGCCCCAAAGATACGTGGGATGGGACTGCAGATAAGACCTGGAAACGCTGATTGCAGACAGGCCCTAAAAATAAAATATAAAAAATTGACCGATACATGATCCAGAATAGAAACCGGTTTCGATCCAAGCCTAACCGGTTTCCCGATACTGCACAACTTTCTGAAAGGGCGCAGCTAAGAATAATATTAGCTTTATAGACTAAACCGCTCCCAGCTGCATTCCTATTAATAAAATGTCTCATTCTATACTTCTTGAAACAGCTGGCATATGGGGACACCCAAATAAATGCGTATTTTAAACCACGCGACTTCATTCATTTGAGGAGATGGTGATGATTTGTTCCGTTCCGTTTTAGGATCGTAGATCGAATGGGAACAGACCGAGCCAGAGGCATAGATTCTCATGGGCCCCTGCGTCCGCAGGGGCTCATGAGAATCAATGCCTCTTGCAGATGGGTCCGCGCGGGCTCATGAGGATCTGTGTCTCTGACACATGGAATTTGAGACGGATGCCACCGATCAGGAGGCTGGACAGAAATAGTCTCGCAGGCGTGTATTTTGAGAACTTTCCGATATCGGGACGTTGGAGGAAGCGTGCGAAAGTTCAGTCCCCAGCGAACTCTTTCCATCTCCTACAGGCATAGATCCAGATTCGTCAATCCAAAGTAAGTATGCCATGTGATTCGTACATTTTTCTTGCAATTATCAGTTCAATTTACATATGTTCTGGCGACGGATATTGTTGGGGTTTTAACCCATAGATAAGTCTTCAAGTCGTTGGCACGGCTGGTGTCAGTACGGCCGGGGATCGAACCCTGTTGTAGGGTGGCGACGTACTTTCAGTCGTGAAACGAATCTCTGGCGAACCACTCGTTCCGGAGAGCACAGATTTAATTTCAGTACCCTTGTTCTTACGCGTTGGAATGTGCTTAAACCTCTGCAGTCGGCCACAGTGTCACGAAGAGATCTGTATCATGTCTTTTACAGGTACGCATCTTGTCAGCTTAGGAACTCATCAACCAAAACCTTCCATCTGCAAGAGGTATAGATTCATATTATGTGCCCCTGCAGGTGCAGGGGCGCATAAGGATCTAATTTTCTTACTGGACAATGAGCAGCCGTGTTTCCCACATCATGTTTCACTTCTCAGTGTGAGACGGAGAAAGTTGCTGATTGCAATCGTGAGATTTGCCGGCAAAGATTCGTAGATTCGTAACTCAAATCTCTTCAACCCTTTGTACTTGCAAGAGGCATAGATTTTCATATGCCCCGGCACAGAGAAAGAGCCCATGAGAATAGGCACGCCTCTTGCAAGCCGCGCTCGCTGAAGTTGTTCTGTAATTCCCACAACTGACGTCTCAGTTCTGTGACTGATTTAGACGCGCATCCAGCCTGGGTTTGTAGAGCGTACGCCCTTGAGCCGATAGCTGGGTGGTGGGAATGCTTCTCCCTGAGTGCCAATAAATAAAAGGTCACCGGGCCGACGTCGGCCGCAGTCGACCCGCGCACTGACGTGCGCGGGCCGACTGCAGCCCACGTCCGCCCGATGACCTTTTGGTCTTCGATTCATTCAGACACGGGCGAGGGTATTCTTGGCGCGGAGCCGTTGCCGGAGATCGGAATGAAAATAGCACCGCCTGGCACCTTTAACCCTTATCATTCGGAATACACGAGTGTGTGAAATAAGTTTGACTAAAAAATAGTTCAAGGGTAGTGGCAGAATAGCTTGGCGCCTCCCTTGAACTAAAGCCATTGGTCTATATCCTTATCTGTAAGTACTATAATGTAGCTTGCAAGTAATTATGGCAGTGTACTGAAGCTTTTAGCCGCCTCCGTATGATATGGGTTATTACAGCATCTCATCGAGTCAGCTCCTGATGAGTGTACCTCAGTTTGGGGATGCAAACACGGCTGACCCTTGCCTAACAAGAGGCATAGATTCTCATCAGCCCCTGCGGGTGCAGGACCTGATGAGAATATATATGCCTCTCGCTGATGGATGGGCCTGGCTGGTTGAATTCCTTGCAGTGTCGTGTCCTCTGCCGCCGGCGACACTTAGAAAAAAAAAAAAAAAAAGTTTTCATTCGCTTTCTTCTTTTTCAGAGTTGTTGCTCAACTCGTACTTTGCAAAGTCATCTATGTTTATTATGTCTTACAATAATGGTGCACAAAAAGTGTGACTTAGCTGGTAAAGTTTATGTGTCTGCAAAATAAAAGACTTTTTTGCTCTTCTTCTGCTTTCCAAGTAGCCGTCTCGCACGAGGGGCAGTAGAAAAAAAACCTCTGTTGCGCGTGTTTGTCGCATGACTTGTGAAAAGAATGTAATGAGGCAAGACAATGTTGATAACCCGCCGGTATCGGCTAAATTTAGCAGTACAAGTACCCCTTTAAACTTCAAGAACTGAATGACTTCCATGCTATAGAATGGAAGCCATTCGGTTTTGGGAGTTTCAGACTTAAAAGAAGATGCCCATTTCCTACTTCTTTTTTTCAAATTTATTTTTTAACATTTTTCAAAACAGTGACATGAACACAAAAGGACCGCACACAATACAAGTACAACATAAATACAGAAGAAAAAATGAATCATACACACACAAAACTGATAATAATTATATGTTTAGCACGACTGATTTGATTGATGTGTGTTAGAGAGAGAGAGAGAGAGAGAGAGAGAGAGAGAGAGAGAGAGAGAGAGAGAGAGAGAGAGAGAGAGCTCTTGGACTTATTTTGTGAATGAGTCTGTATGCATGTATCGGTAACGGATAGTTGTCAAAATTCAGCAAGAGACCTCGAGGACTGTGAACCGCCCATTTTCTACTTGTTAATAAATACTTAATGTTCTCAGTTTCAGTATACAGCTGTTTCACCTATCTGTATTGCCCTTATCCCATTCAGCCCTGACGCACTACCAGTAGGAGATGGGTCGACCATGATAATTCAAGGGTAGTGCCGGATTAACTTGGCGCCTGTCGGCGCCAAGTTAATCTGGCACTGCCCTTAAATTATCATGTTCGATCCATCTCCTGCAACTGGTGCATAGTCATTACATGACGCCTCCAAAATTTGGGAAATACGGCCGTCGGGCTGAATCAGTTAAGTATGTTTCTCCTGCCTACTTCCTAAGTTCCGGAGAAAGATATGGGTTATATAAGAGACCTGATGCATTCTTTTGAGAATGCAAATGATCGTCTTATTCTATACCTGCGTATTTCTCTGTGGGCTGGCGATTGGGTGCCTGATAGGCGGGGGCAGGGGATCTAACTGTTTGTCTGTCCAGCGCTGAGTGATTTCCCTTGGTTTGTGTACAATTCTGCCAGCGCTAGCCTCACCTATCTGGTTTGTGTGAATCAGTTTAGAGATGTGCGAACATAACTGCTTTTGCAGCCGCAAACCCGTCCCGTTCCCTGTGTATGTGTGTCCGCATCTCCACACCCCGAGTTTTATATTCCACACGCGCCGATTACATTATTAACCCCACCCTTCCCTCCCTCGCCCTCTTCCTCCCCCCACCCCCTCTCCTCCATCACACCCATCGATCCCCCAACCCCTCCCCTTTGCCATCCACCCGGCACATCTGACACCCTGCTAACATAGTGGCCTACTGAACTCTCCATTCATAAATTCCGCACCCCGGGTAGATTTTTCAGTTTCGCTCCTGGCACCAGCTTTGGAGGTGGGTGGAACGTGACAGTTCAAGGGCAGTGCCTGATTAGCTTGGCGCCTTCGCCAAGCTAATCAGACAATAACCTTGAGTCGTCATATGGTCCATCCACCCTTCTCACGATTTATGGGTAGTGCTGAGCAGTGTGTCAGAGAAAAGTGAGCTCAGTAATGCGCACTGGGTTTGAAAAGGTAACAACTAAAATAGAAATCCGGAAGGGCGGAGGTCTCTACCGAGAATGGAACGTTCAGTCCTGCTAGCAAAAACCCTACCGTCTGCGAAAAACAATGGATCCTCATGAGTTCCCTCAGTCTGCAAGATCCTTGAAGAGTATTGGTTTTAATTTACATCTGTTCCCAGACGGAGGAAATCGATTGGGGGTGGGGGGGGGTCAGGTTTATCATGAGATGCGTAAGGTGTGGAGTCTGACCCTATCGTCCTCGCGTACTATCATTGTATACCGAGTCGAATAATATGGATTGGACATTTATGCCGAGCGTCACTCCCTGCACTAGAGGCACAGATTTTCATGCGCCCGCGCAACTTGCACGGGCTCATGAGAATCTATGCCCCTTGAAGGACTCATTTACATCTGTGTTATTCTAGCGGGATGGCTTACTGTGCTTTCGCAATACGACGGTCGGATGAAAATGCCTACACTGCAACGTGCTAAATCCGGCATCTCTGTCGATTTAGTCAACACTAGGGTGGGAAAAAATGTGCGGTGGTCTGTGATTTTGGACCTTGTGACCCCAGACCTTGAGGTCCAAAATCGAGGAACAGCACGTGCTTCAGACCGTTAGGTCCACCTGTCACACAATTAGAAGTTCACGAGACAGGGTTATTTGTTTGCCGTGCACACACTCGCTACTCCTGACCTGTTCGTTGCGTCATCCAGAACTTTCCAGAAGCAGGAGACACGGATCCTCAAGAGCTTTTGCACCGGCAAGGGATCGTGAGACTCCATGCCTGATGCATGAGCAAGACAGGCTGCAGTTGTTTCTCAGATTCGGGGCGTTGATTGTACGACTGCGCGCATGCATTGCGCTAATCACTGAAATCACCTGAATGTCGTAACTCAAAATAGCATCTTGATTCCACAACTTTTCTACGCCATCAATTGTTTGAAAGTCGTGTGACGTTTCCGCACGGAGAGCTGTGAATGGGACCGGCAATAGGCATAGATCTTCATGAGCCCCCGCATTGTGCGGGGGCGTGCGGGGGCTCATGAAGATCTATGCCTCTTGCGAGATAGCTGTCGCTCGTAGCAGGATCGCAGAGTGACCGTGGGAGGCGAAATCGACTCCGAGACTTACGCCGGGTCTTTGGAGTGCATATGGTGGGACTGGGTCAAACTGCAATGCATCTGTAATCTGTCCTCTTGCGCCATGGATTGAACCTTTGTCTTTTTTAAATTTTATTTTAAATTGGGTCGACAGGATGAGTTTGTTTGTTTTTTCTTCTTTTGGAACGACCTTTCTCACATGTGAATTTCGCCAATGATTTTACTTCTACCCCCTCTCGCCTTTTTTGATAATACTTTTGAAATTTAGGTCAACATGGTGTCCTTTTTGCCTGGAACAACCTTTGCAGGATGTCAGCTGCGCCAATGATTTCATGTTCCTATCATCCACCCCAGCTTTTTTTATAATTCTTCTTTATTATTTTTTTTTCCTTTTGAGGGGTGGGGGGTGGGAGTGAGGGGGGGAGAGGGAGGGGGGTGTGTGTCTTCGGTCGACATTGTGACTTTTCCTGGAAGGGCATGTCTAGGGTGTGAATTGGGCGATAGATGTACAGAGTGGGTGTTCCCAGCCGAAATACACGGTAAAGCATTAAATCGATCTATTGCTGATTCAGTAGTCTGAGGAACTCGCACATAAATCAGGTCCTGCAAGTAGCAAAGCATTTCATAAGCCCCCGCAATTGCGGGGGCTAATGAGGATCTACGCCCCTTGCGGATGGCGTTGGGTCCGAGTGTGCACAGTCCATTTCGATCGTGTCCCCCTTCTTGTCAGCTGACAGCGTGGGTTGGCAAGAGTTGTTTGAACATGATGATCTGGAGCAGCAGACTAAGACTTCTAGCTTAGACCAGGCCGACGGTTTCAGTCTGCTTCTATGCATACCACACCAGGGATGATATAAACTTTGAGTAGCCTCGACAGGGGTGTATGGCACAACAGTAATATGAAAGGTGCCAAGCTAATGACACTACCCTTGAATTTTCACGGCCGATCTATCGTCCACGGCTGGTACGAAGTCTGAAATGAAGTGACGAACGTCGTAATTATGTGACTGGGTTAGATGTGGAGCATAGAACTACAGTCACTGAAGTGGAATTCATCCCTCTATGTAAGTCGACTTTGAAAAAGCGTTCGACAGCATCCACCATCATTCACTGTGGACGATCTTGCAAGCACTGATGTGGATTTCCATCGTTCAGGAATCTACCTCGCAAAGAATGAATTGATCTCATACGGCTCCGCGCTGATCTACGGCTCTGAGTACGCGCCGTGGTGCTCGAGGGTAGAGAGTTCGCATCAAAATACAAAATTAGTGAGGTTTCGTTTTTAAACGAACAAATTGCAACAACGAACGAGAGCGAAATCAAGGTGGATAACCAGCTAACAGCGTAAGCAAAACAACACTCCAAACATCTCCAAGAGACACAGATTCACGAAAATCTGTGCCTCTTGGAGATGTTTAAGAGTGCTGTCTATGCTTTTGGTAGAGGCTGGTCATCCGCCGTGGCTTCACTCTCGTTCGTTGTTGGGAGTTCGTTCTTCGCAAAGGAAACATCACTATTATTGCCACAGGAAAGGACACAACATTTTTTGACAGGATCACATTAGCCTACGTACCTACAGAAACCTAAGTGTTTCATTCATACCGTCTGGAGGACGCCCCTTTTTGCCCTGTCATATGAAGTGATGTACAAGACAACTTCACTATCACACGCACCATTATCTCGCGAAATCAGATATAACGCGTATGTACAGTTCTTCGGCTTTCGAAGCGGATACCCCGTGAGCAAAAGGTCTTCGGGCCGTCGTCAGCCTTAGCTGGCTCTCTCACAGAAGTGCGCGGGCCAGGTAAGGCTGACATCAGCCTGAGGATCTTTGCCTTACCAATTAATAAAAAAAAATTGTCTTCAAAAGTCGCCTATATAAGCTAGCATATGTCTATTACTATATCGCAACAGACTTGTGAAGCTAGCGATTAACACATTCGAGACGACGAGCATGCGGACACGCAGCGAACAGCTGCGTGTCCGCATGCTGGTCGTCTCAAGTGAGTTAAAGCGATCTGCTTGTATGACTCCCAGCTGTCGCCGGTATCGCGATACTGATGTATACTGTGGCTGGCCTGTACAGACAATCTTGACGATGCATAATTAAATACGCTGTGTCTGAGAAAGATGAACGGCAAATGCCACGTAAGCTATAACCTGCGCTTTGACAATACCCACACGTGGGCGTCTGCCTTTCTTCTTTATGCAGCTCGAAGTATCAACGTCAAATGAATATAACGTCTCTTTTTCCCTGCCGCCGCCAATGAAAAGAAAAAATGGATCGACCACGACACCGGCACACAGAATCTATCAAAGAAATAGCAATATTATATTTTGAGAGACTGTGAAACTCAAGGGTAGAGCCTGATTAGCTTGGCGCCTTTTCAGCTGCACGGTTTGTACAAAAACAACAACAACAACAAATGAAAAAAACAACAACAACAAAACAGATCAAAAAGATGACTGTTAAGCGGTTGAAATGCAAAGAAGATCCCAGTGAAGACCAAAAAAAAAAAAAAAAAAAAATGCTTCATGACACACTTTATTAATTTTTCGGGATTAAATCCTGTTTTTCCTCATAAATGGACATATATAGACAATGAAAGAATTCGTTGATTAACTCCTTTGCCAGACGTATCATTTATAAAGTTCTGAGCGGTTTTTTTTTTTCCGTTTTTTTTTTTTTAAATTGCTTATTGCAGTCTGTCCAACTTGAAGGATTCGCATTATTATTCCTTTGACAGATACTACGCATTAGGTATCACTGACGATCTATCTATATTTCACAGGCGTCAAGCTAAACAGGAACAGCGCCTAAGCTATCACGGTCGATCCAACTGAGAATCAGAGAGGCAAGAGGCAAATAAGGCACTGCCCTTCATTTATCTTGATCAGTCGATCCATCCCCATCCCTTGCCACCTGCATGTGTTATTTTACGCTGCAGACGATTCTGGAAAGTAACGCGTTTTTCAAATATCAAACGCTCAAGAAAAGCACAAACCTGATCAGGCGCTTCTGCTGTGTGAAAGCAAAAGGCAGTAAATCATTTTTATGAAAAGCGAGCTTTTCATTGTAAGACAATGAAACTCTTGCTTTTCACAAACATGAACTTACTGCTGTTTGCCATTCGCAGGGCAGATTTCCCCAAGGCCACATTTCCCAAAGTTTCCGCCGTGAGATGGCCTTGAGTCGCCTGCTCGGCGTTAAACCCGAATACTAACTAACTATTCCCAAAATTTAGACTGTCATCTTACGACTATGTCTCCTGCTGTAGGGCATTGGGGTTAAATGGGTTAACCATAGTCGAAACATCTCTCGCAACTAGTATGAATGACTCATATAGGAGACGGTTTGGGAATGTAGTCAGATATAGAACTCTGCAGACGACAACGAGGACGAAAGAGAAGATGGGGAGGGGAGGGGGGGGGGGGGTGAAAGATGCTCTTTGCTTTGGAAGTGAAAGTGTTCAAACGATCGTCGTTAGATAAATGTCATAAATGTCATATCATTTTGCAAGGTTCACGAGTTACGACGGAGACAGGGCGTGCGCGCGCGCGCGCGCGTGCGTGCTTGTGTGTGAACTCTGCCCTGTAAAGGCAAAAGAATGCACTTTATTATTATTATTATTATTATTATTATTATTATTATTATTATTTTAAATCATTTTATTTTATTTATTTTTTATTTACTTATTAACTAATTTATTTATTGATTTTTTTTTAAATTTTTTTTTTATTTTTTGGGGGAGGGGGTGGGGAAGCTCACATTTCATCGTATGTCATTGAAAATTTCGCTTTTAACAAAAAATAGACCTACTGTCTTTTGCTTTCACAAGGCATGTGTGTGTACGTTTAGTCTTATAGCTGCCTTCTTATCTTCACTGTTATCTGTACGCTGATTTTACTGATTAATAACGACCATTCGACGAAGAGTGTTTGTGTCATTTTTGTGTCATTTGGAATATGTTTCAAACTTGCAATCGATATCTTTCCTGCATATTCCTTTAGGGGATAGAGGATTTACAATCTTTGAAGCTAGTCATTCCGGCGCTGTGTTGTCATGAGGCTGAATTTAATCTTAGAAATGAGCAAGCCTTGAGACGTGTCGGTCGATCAGTCCATAACCGCTGACACCGCATGTCTGTGAAAGATCTAGTTAGTTAGTTTGTTCGGGTTTAACGTCCACAGCACCGAGTTGATCATGGACGGCCCTGACGGGCGGGTGATGGGGGACAGGGAAATCTATTGCCTATGGAGTACGACCTGAACACTGATCAACTCAGGCCCACTCCAACTGTGCCACTTTGATTTACCAGGACCTTTCAACGGAAATGCTATTGAACAAATCCGTTTTTCCACCCTGGATTGTGAGTCCAGCTACCGGGACCAGGACGGGATTCGAACTCACGACCCGGCGATTCCCTTCGCTCTCCTGCTCCGACGTTTAACCGCCTGAGCTATGTCGGACTCTGAAAGATCTAGGCAAACCTAGTACGTTTTCATGGTCCCGCAGGACGAGGAAGCCTACACAAGTTATGTGCCGGCCCTGACAACGACTTCGAGTGTCTGTAGGACGATCGGAGCCGTTGTCAAGGGCACATAACTCTTGTGGTAGGCTTCCTCACCCTGTGATGATCCTGACTCCGACGGTCTGTCGCACGGTCAGTACAAACCTCGTATCTACAACAATACATTACTAGAGGTACGCAGTAATCACACACTTCATGAAATGATCTGATCACAGAGGCAGAGACACAGACTATGTATTTGCGATCACAAAATACGAGTAATACTCGCACAGGTACATATATTCACCGTATTCGTGTTTGTATGAAACCTGAAACTAACACATTTTGTGTGACATTTTGGGTGAAATCATGTTTTGATACGGTTACCTCTTTTGATTTGTTTGCCATATCAGGCACCTGTAGCTCAACAGGAAATGCCCATAACAGCCTTACGAAAAGACTCTCAGATCACGATTATTCTGACCAAAATATTAACATTTAAGTTTTCGTTTTTCTCGAAAACACACAATTTTTAGTTATCAGTTCGAACGTGAACACCATCGACATACGTCGCTTAAAGGCCCACTACCGCCATAACTGTTTAAAGATACACTATTGTAACATTATGCTTTACGAAACGCTACACACAGGTCTAGTTATGTTTCATTTGGACACAGGAGAATCCAGTTCAGCACACGTCGTCTTTATATCAAGTAACCTGACAATGACTCCACTCCGTTCTAGGAATACAACGCTATTAGTTCGACAAACAGCTAAAACTAGATTACACGCCAAGGCAGCGCAGAATAAATAAGTGCGATCATGCGTGTGGTTTTGTTCCTTGTCCAAACTGCTGTTAAAGTTCATTAGGTGTGTCGACAAGGCATAACAAACACACATGGTGCTGAAAAGCGTCTTCAGGTTCAGTTATGCGAAATGGTACTTTGAGTGACATGCTCCAGGCGGTACATGGCTAATAGTTCGCAATATCTCCTTTATTAATATTCTTGCTATGTATTGCAACAATGCTGGATAAAAGATCTAGTTTAAAATATGATATTTGAAATGTCGTGAAATAAAGTTTTCTGCTCTTCTTCTCCTTTGTACGCAGGAGAGTTCCTTCCGTTACGCCCCGGCAAAAGGCAGTGGAAAACCAGTCTGGTACGTGTGCCTACTGACGATGATCGCGAAAAGGCAGTGGAAAACCAGTCTGGTACGTGTGCCTACTGACGGTGATCGCGAAAAGGCAGTGGAGGACCAGTCTGGTACGTGTGCCTACTGACGATGATCGCGAAAAGGCAGTGGAAAACCAGTCTGGTACGTGTGCCTACTGACGGTGATCGCGAAAAGGCAGTGGAAGACCAGTCTGGTACGTGTGCCTACTGACGATGATCGCGAAAAGGCAGTGGAGGACCAGTCTGGTACGTGTGCCTACTGACGATGATCGCGAAAAGGCAGTGGAAAACCAGTCTGGTACGTGTGCCTACTGACGGTGATCGCGAAAAGGCAGTGGAGGACCAGTCTGGTACGTGTGCCTACTGACGATGATCGCGAAAAGGCAGTGGAAAACCAGTCTGGTACGTGTGCCTACTGACGATGATCGCGAAAAGGCAGTGGAAAACCAGTCTGGTACGTGTGCCTACTGACGATGATCGCGAAAAGGCAGTGGAGGACCAGTCTGGTACGTGTGCCTACTGACGATGATCGCGAAAAGAAAGGTAGAAATGTCATAGGCAACATTGATAACCCGTTGTATCGGCGAATTTTAGCAATCACAGGCTGCCGTGGAGCAGATCGCTTTAACTCATTCGAGACGCGCCGCCTCCGCGTATCCTGAGGCGGCACGTCTCAAATGAGTTAAGATTGTGCACCGTATCCAAGCGGACTCTGAAGGAGTGGGCGGGGTAATTATCTTCTTGTATACGACGTCGTCTCACAGACAGCAGCGGAGAATGTCACAGACTAAACTCAAAATAACCTCCTCCGTCCAAGAACCAAAGATACGAGTACCAGATGCAAGATGTGTAGATTTTCATGAGCCCCTGCACCTGCAGGGGCTCATGAAAATCTACGCCTCTTGCAAATGGAAGTAATTGTCGCTTATCTGTAACGTCAGTACAGTCTAGTTACTGCTGCCGCGGCGAAACGATGACAGACAACCTTTGTCTCGGTACAGCCTAGCAAGAGCCGTGCACTTTGCATCAAAACCACAGTGGCGGACTACTTATGAAATTTGTTGTCATCCCTGATCTTTAAACCCTTTAACTCCCAGAATGAAATGACTTCCAATCTTTAGAATGGAAGTCATTTCATTATGGGAGTTAAAGAGTTAAAGCAAAATCGACCACCTATCTGAGAGAACACCAGACGGACGAAATCACATCCAACCCGACTATATCTGCAAGAGACATAGATTCTCATCATGGTCCCCACCAGAAGCAGTTGCTCAGATATATATGTTCGCCTCTTGCCGGCCTGGAACGTCCCATTTACTATCTTGCTGCGCATATGACGAAAGTTGGTTATTGGGGTTTAACGCAGAGCAGGCTACTAAGGCCATCTCACGGCGGACACTTGGAGGAAGACACTGGGGAGTTGTACGTGTGTGTCGGCGTGTTATTTTGGACCCTCCAGCTAGAGGCTGTAAGGTCTAAAATCAAAGCTCTGCACACGCGTCAGTGTGACTGTACGCATCGAATCCTATAATTAGCTGCCGCAGACGACACTTTGGAAGTGCAAGTTCGCCCCACTAAATAAAACCATTCAATCAAAATTTGGAGCAGAGACGTGAGTAAGTAGGAGCTATTCCAAAATCAGAATCAGGTCAAAGACAGTAGGTTGAGCCCTTTAAAGTAAGGAAAGTTAGCAAGTTTAGCCCCTTTATAGTAAGGACTAAAAGGATTGATTGATTGTACATTGCTTAACGTCCCGACAGCAACAAGGCTTTCTCAGGCTGCTTGTGAAAAAAAAAAAAATAAATAAACAGAATATTGAATGTACGTCGCCAGCCGGTCCAATACGTTAAATAAACCTACGCCATGGGGCCTAAATACAGCCAAGACCATTTAGCAACACACATCCAATATCAAGAGCTACAGGCACTGCAGACAAATACAGGTGAATGGACCAAGGGTAAACAGAAACACATGCCCCAGAATAGAGGGAAAAACCCACCCTGTGGGGCTGACCAGGGTGACCCCGGGAACCAAAAAATAGTTAACCCCACCCAAGTCCCCCAGGGCAGACCCGGGTGGGGGAAGGAATAAAAGGGGCCGTTTTGCTGGATACACCCGATCAGTGCGGCATGCGTCCTCGCAGCAATAGTACTGTTAACGCATTCGAGACGAACGGCATCCGGATACGCGGCTTCAGCTTCAGCCGCGTATCTGGATGCCGTTCGTCTCGAATGAGTTAATACTTACCGGCTGATTGGTACTTCAAACTGTGAATATCAATTAGGTAACTCGGCGCGAGCGGACATGGTGCGGGCAGGAGGAATGCATGGGACCTTTGAAATCCGTGCAATGTTTGACCTACTTCTGATTTAGGGATAATTTATCTATTACACCAAGCCCCTGCCAGCAAGAGTCATAGATTTCCATGAGCCCTGCAGGCCGCAGGGACTTATGAAAATCGAGTCTATGCCTCTTGTGAACGAAAGGTCTGCCCGTCAGCAGACGACAAACTGTCTGTGAGACAAAAATAGAATCGGAAGCGTACGTTCGATGCACGACTGTTACGTGGTGGAGTTGTAGTCGAAGTATGAAAAACACACCAGACACACACACGTAGAGTTCTTTAAAATAAACCTCGTTCAGCTGCAATCCGTCACACGTGGCTTAAGGATGTAGACAATACTGGAGTAATAGTTCCAACAATATTTAATTCAGCGATGCGATATCCACACAATAATGCACTTTCAAATGCACAAACTACTGATACAAAGTCTCTTCTGCAATGTCCACACTGCGACACAAAGTTTCTCATACACAGCGTCTCTCGCAATAAACTACGTGTCTCTACAACTGACAAAGCAAGACAATGTACGAACGGGCTTTCCCAGCTCCCTCCCTATATATACTACCAAAATCTAGAATCATCTACGGAAATCATACAACGCAACCAATCAGAACGAAACACGCAGCCGAAGCTCATTAAAATAAACTTTTCAGAAAAACTATAACAGGCTACAAAAACTCGGCTGCTCACTTCAGCTCTAAATTCTAGCATATAATTAAGTCACATAAAAGTATGGTAGCCCTATCACCTGGTAGCTCTAGAAAGTACGAGAACATTCCCAAAACAAAATAAAGGCTGCTCAGTTCACGCGCACAGGAAAACAAAAAGTAGCGAAAATGTTGCGAAGTGTAGCCAAGAACCGACGTGACACTTACGAGGCCACTAGACAGTGCGACCCCTCCAGAACGCTCCGGACTAAACACAACAAAACGAAATCGGCTCTACTCACAAACAAAAGAAAAACTTACTAAAAAGGCACGTGAATCGTAACCAAGATAGCTCAAATAAACATCGGATCGTTACCTACGATCAACACACGCGCGCTCTCACAGGATAACATAACCACAATCGTAACAACGACTAGCCAGGTTTATGGGTTATTTTTGCTGTCTATACAAAGTCGATGACTGTTTTCTATTTGGTTGCACAATGAACTGCCCGTGTTAGGTCGGCGGTTCAGTGGTTGTCCTACTTTTGAGGAAATACACGTGTCTTGTAATTTTCGTCAGTCGATTTTTTTGCCTTTCTTTCCCCTGACACTTTACATGTGCAAGTTTTACAGCTATTCGGGTAGGTGGTTGCGTAGCTGCCCCACTGACTTCCATAGAAGTGTTAGCAATACACGTATGGTGTCCCTTCTACTGAATACTGATCTTTTACTTTGTTGCTAGACTTTTAACCCATTCACTGCCAGTGTACGTAGATCGTGTTTTTGTTTTTTAACCTTTTCAGCGCGAACACCCTACAGCAGGAGATTGATTGACCATGATAATTCAAGTGTAGTGCCAGAGTAGCTTGGCGCCTTCAGGCGCCAAGCTAATCTGGCACTATCTTTGAATTATCATGGTCAATCCACCTCCTGCAAGTGGTACATAGTCGTTAAGTAACACTTCCAAAATTCGGGAAATGCGTAAAAGGGTCACAATCATTGCCAAATTCAGCGCCACAAACCCCGAGCCGCTCAATACACATTGATATAAAGCAGTGTGAGCAAGAGGTATAGATCGTCCTTGATCTAAATATATAATGTATAAGTCGTCCTTGATCACATAATTATAGTGCTGTAGGACGTTAAAGGGGCACAACCAACTTTTTTAAAGGTTTCAGTTCTCAAAAAAAGCTTTTACTGGGATTCAGTATACATAACCAATTAGACAGTGACCACCCTATTGTCCAACCAAATGCTTTCTTTCATCCGTTCAAATGAAAAGAGGTCCACCGGAAACTTTCCTAGGATCCCAGGAAAGATTGCTTGTAATAGGCGATAGTAGGTGACGTCATAACTATTCTACTATTCTAACTATTCTATACGACGTTAGGCCATTTGCATAATTAATATTAAGAGCGGGGGCTCATGAGGATCTATACCTCTTGCCTTTGGCTGGGGTTCAAATTGTCTCTGCAGTCAAGGGGGTTGATAGGTTATATTTCTGTTACTTTAGTTTAATGAAGACGATTACTTGACATAACGGAGTGAACAAGATAGGATTCGACGGCTGAGGACGGTCGGTCAACTCATTCAAAGCGCCCCGCATCAGTAGCTGCGGAAGTGTCGTGTAGTGCTGCCGGCGGCAACACTACACCACACGTTTGCAGCTATTGATGTGGGGCGCCTTGAATGAGTTCAGTGCACAAGCCTAGGTCAAGAAACGGGATGCATGGTGTATATCCGGCTGTGCACAGTATGGATTTTTTTTCTCGGTTGACTGGACTATGCAAGAATTTCTAATTGTAACCAAAGAATAGTGGACAGATCAATGCTGGATAGATCCGGCAGTTATGAATATTGTGAAAACCTGTGCTGCACGATGTGTGTCATTTTGTTCTAGTTGTGGTCATATTAACCCCTTCCCTGCCACTATACGTACACTGTTGTTGTTTTTTTTCTGAAATCTTTGTTCATTTAGCCACCAAAAAGCCACAACCGTCCAAGAAACATGGGTGCAAATTGGTTGCAGCAAAAGGCATAGATCCTCATGAGCCCACGCGACTGCGGGGGCTCATGAGGATCCATGCCTCTTACTGTTGGATCGTGTTCCCTTTTTCTCGGCAGGGAAGGGTTTAATTTTATACACAGCCATCGACGCAGCAGTGTAGGAAAATATTGTTCACTCGAGGGGTGTGGAGGGGGGGGGGGGAGGGAGGGGAGGGGAAGGGGGGAGGGAGGGGAGGGGAAGGGGGAGGGAGGAAGGGAGTTACTTTCCAGCCTCCCCAAAAACCAGAACAGAAGGAGGAGAGAGAGAGAGAGAGAGAGAGAGAGAGAGAGAGAGAGAGAGAGAGAGAGAGAGAGAGAGAGAGAGAGAGAGAGAGAGAGAGAGAGAGAGAGAGAATGACAATGACAATGATCCTTTATTTGACAACGGTAAAAGTTTTGGTAGTAACAATCATTTTTCGAACTTGCCGTTGCTAATCTACTGATTACAGAGTTACTATCGTACTAATTGTTTTCTACTACTATGAAGGAAAAAAAAATGACATGACACAGCACAAGCCAAGAATGAAAAAATAATAATAATAATAATAATAATAATAATAATGTTGGGGGGAAGTGACATAGAAATTACCAACTTTACTGGTCGGGCATAATGACATGTTGTGAGGTTTAATTAAAATAATATAATAAGAATACACACAACCTAATACGCATACATAACGCATGCACATTTGAGCACGCCACTCTCTATCTCTAATATACACGTGCGCACACGCACAACGCACATGCACACACGTGCACACACACGCTTACGCGGCTTAAGCTAGTCAGTCATATGAGTAGCTGGCTACATACAAGCTGTACCGAATAAATATGAGTCATCAGTCGAAACCTGTGATACACGCAATTAATGATCTAATGAGAAATAGTATTTTTCAATATGTGCACAGTCACGGGGATGCTGCTGACAAAAATAAGTACTTGATGAGACTGACTTTAAATGAGGAGAAAGTAGCTGATGTCGTGACGTTTCTAGGCAAGGCATTCCAAAGACTAGGGCCAGAGAACGTCAAACTCGTTTTATAGAGATCAATTCTAGGTCGCGGCACAATAAGGGATTTTCTTTATCTGGAGTATGTTGATGACTGGACGGTAAATAGCGATGTGATATATCGGGGTAGCTTATCGTTTAATGCCTTGAACATAACCATTCCCTTATTGTAAATGAGATGATCTTTCAGGGGCAGAATTTTTAAGGCTGCCAATTTTTGGTCAGTAGTTAAGCTGGGATCAGGGAGTATTAGTTTGGCAGCTCTCCGATGTAGAGAGTTCAATCTTTTCAAATTGACATCTCTGGAACCATCCCACACAGTAGAAGCATAGTCTATATGCGATCTAATATGGGCATTGAAAAACAGTTGACGTGTCCCCATATCAGTAATGTGTTTAAGTTTTGCTAAGATGTACAGATTTCTGGAGACAATTTTACAAACGTTACTGATGTGTAGCTGCCACCTAAGCTGGTTGTCCACCGTGACTCCTAGCAGGCGATGGTTAGTAACTTGGCTGATGGTTTTGCCTTGGAGGGACAGACTGAGTGAGAGAGAGCCAAGCTGGTGTTTTTGGCGGGTGCTAATTACATGCTCTCCGTTTTTACCGGGTTTAAAATCATAATATTATGACTGCACCATTCATCAATATCTTGCAGTGTGTTTTGCAGTCGTGAATTGATGTTTGATATATCCTTATCTGGCGTGTGTACAGCAGCATCATCTGCAAACATATCACATGTAACGCTTTCATTTTTTATCGCAAGAGGAAGATCATTTATGAACAAGCAGAATAGAAGGGGACCAAGAATAGAGCCCTGTGGTACGCCATGCTTCACTAAACCTTGATTCGAGTATGAGCCATTTAGTAATACCTTTTGTTTTCTACCTTCGAGGTAGGATTTGAGAAACGACGCCGAGTTGTTGGTGTACATGGATACTTTCTTGATCAGTATTTCGTGGTTTACTAGATCAAAGGCTTTACGAAAATCTAGAAACATGACTCCTGTAAGTTTTGAGTCATTGATGGAAGATAACCAGGTGTCTATCATCCGTATCAGCGCAGTGTGACATGAGTGTTCTGATCTGAAGCCCGACTGCAATGAATAGATTAATTTTCGGCTTTCCAGGTATATAGATAGATGCTTGTGAATATGCCGTTTTAAGGGCTTGGACAGAACAGGTAGAAGTGATATGGGCCTAAAATTATTAATTTCACTAAGATCTTTAGATTTAGGTAGAGGTATTACTTTCGCGTCTTTAAATGCGTCTGGAAAACAATTTAAATTAATACATATATATATATATATATATATATATATATATATATGTAGATATAAGTGATACTCTCTACAATGTATGGGAGGGATATCTTGAGTATTTTCGCACTAATCTCATACAGTCCTGATGATTTTTTATTTTCCAAGGATGTAATTAATTTACCAACTTCATGGACCGCTATAGTGGGTATGATGAAAGGTTTTGTGCCGGCAGTTCTCTGCTTGCAGAAATCGACTAAGTTGTCGGGGCATACATAGTCATGCGACTCAGTTCCCGGCGGGATTAATGATTTTGCTACGGAGACGAAGTGGCTGTTGAAGCTGTTTGCTGTGAGATGCGGCGGTAAAGGAGTTGTGCTTTTATTCGTGCCTCTAGTAACTAAATTTATCGCACGCCATATTGTGGCACAGTCTTTACTTTCGTGAATAACTTTATCGAAAAGTAATTTCTTTGCCTTCAGAACCATGGATTTTATTCGATTACGTTCTTTCTTGTAATCGGTGAAGCGCTTCTCTCTTCTCAGCTCGTCCCTGTGCTCCATGGCCTCGATAAGATCCGCAGTCAGCCAGGGTGGTAAAGTGGCGTATTTAACTCTTTGTTGTCTCAAGGGCGCGTGTTTATCTAGCACTCTGAGAAAGATGTGATACCACGTATCTAGTGCTTTATTTGGGTCGGTTTCATTGTACACTTCAGTAAATTCTGCAGAAGCTAGATCAGACAGAAAGGTATTTTCATTGAACTTTTTAAATGATCTGTATCATCTGCACGTATGTCCTTGCTTTTTTAGTTTTGGAAGCTTGGACAGCCACGTGCAGCTTACCGGAGAGTGGTCACTTACGCTAAAACTACCAACGTGAACGTTGCTAATTGCCAGCGGTTTATTTGTATAACAGTGGCTGATGATGGCGTAACTCTAGTGGACGATGTTACCATTTGTTGAAGGCCGACTAAGGTAGTGGTACACTCCCATGATGGGTGAGGTTTAAGAGTGTCAATGTTAAAATCTCCTAGAAGGCGAAGTTCGCTTTTATGAATATCTGTTTTATCAATCAAGTGTACAAAGTTGTCATACCACTCAAAATTGGCCGCAGGATTTCTGTAAAGAAACCCAACAAGTAAAGGAGGGGATTTAGATCGCCTAATCTCTATCCAAATACATTCCACACTGCTAGTTTCTAAGTCTCGGCGCCTGCGGGTTATGTGTTTAACTGAGTTGTGGATGTAGACCGCTACACCTGTCTCACCCTGGACTGACGGATCTCGCCTAAGAATGGAGTAATTTGGAATGGCGATGGCCTCATCACTGATGTTGGAAGCAAGGCGTGTCTCGGTTATACCAAAGAGATGAAAGTAACTAGGTGAATTAACATAAACGCAAACGTCCGGCACTTTGTTCGCCAGGTGATATACATTTAAATGTCCGATTCGAAATTTTTGGCCTTTGAGAGAGAGAGAGAGAGAGAGAGAGAGAGAGAGAGAGAGAGAGAGAGAGAGAGAGAGAGAGAGAGAGAGAGAGAGAGAGAGCAGGTCCAACATTCTGTAAAGTCAATCACAGGGGGAGGGCGGGGGGGTGGGGTGGGGGGGGGGGGGGCGTACGAGGCGAGAGTCGTCAGTGGAAAGTCAAGTTTCCTAAAACTGAATCAAATATAAAATTAAAATATATATGAATTTTTGTTCTCCCAAACTATTGGGGGCTAGGGGGTGGGGCGGTATCTCTTCCCTCCCCCTCCCGGATCCTTACGCCACTGCTTTTAATGTAACAGAGACGTATACAACAAAAGAGATGCCTACGTGTTTCCACAATACAGTCAAGTTGTTTACAATGGGCGCCTTTATCTAGTCACTTCATTAAACCAACCCAACAAACACCATCTCTGACAAATAGCTGGAGCAGCCGATCCCAACAAGAGGCATAGATTCACATAAGCACCTGCGGCTGCAGGGACTCATGTGAATCTATGTCTCTTGCAGCCCGCTAAGTGGAATGGGCTGCGTACCTAACAAGGATTTTCCGGGTGAATCGGTACAAGGGAAATTCTTTCCAAATCATCGCCGCTTGATATGACGCGTTTACACTTAACAGGTTCCTGGTCTGACGATATTCTTTTAACACATTAAATTCTAGGGTTAAGATTCCTTGATTTTGGGAGTTTTCTTCTGAAAACTACTGTACGCTCGTACTACTACTACGTCCATCAGTACCACCACCACCACTACTATCACTGCTACTACTACTACTACATCTCCCACTGCTACTGTTACTACCACTACTCAGTACTACCACTCCTACTTCTCACTACTACTACTACTACTACATCTCCCACTGCTACTGTTACTACCACTACTCAGTACTACCACTCCTACTTCTCACTACTACTACTACTACTACTACTGATACTACTACTATAACTTCCAGTACTACTACTACTTCTATTTCTTCTTCTTCCCGCCGTGAGATGGCCTTAGTCGCCTGCTCGGCGTTAAACCCAAATAACTAACTTCTTCTTCTTCTTCTTCTTATTATTATTATGGCAACATCTGTTCCAATTCAGGAGGAAGATCGACTTTGATAGTTCTAGGGTGGTGCAAGAATAGCCTCTGGACATCACCCATAAACTATCACAGTCGATCCATCTACCTTTGTAGTGTATCATGGCTTAAAGGATTACATTACTTGCATACCAGTCTGACGAGACATACCAGAGCCGCGGAACTCGTGGGTTCCCGGCAAACCGGGGAGTGTCCTGTATGCCAGAAGTGACGTATGCACGTATAGTGCTTTGGCGTAGTTGGATTCACGCCAGTCTATGCCTCAGTCACACGCAAGAAGTGACGTAAACACACAGGAGTATGACGTAGTACCCAAAAGATGTACTGCATTGATTGCTCTGATACCATTTTGATTTTACTCCACTTTTTTTCCCTCCATTTTGAGCATGTGACGTGTTCGACTCCGCCCCAAAAAGTATCTGTGGAGAAATTGGACTCATGTTAATTCAAAAGACACTGGTTATCTCCCTCGATTCGCTGCCACTAATCGAGGGAGACAACCAGTGTGATATCAAGTTTGTGTTTGGGTATGCGTTTTCTAGTCGATAATAACTGATTTAATGTATACCCAGTAAGCAAAGGTCCTCGGGTCCACGACGGCCGCGGTGGGCCCGCGCACGGCTGTGCGCGGGCCCACTGCGGCCGTCGTGGGCCCGAAGGCGTTTTGCTACCTGGATAACCTGAGGATGCAGACCTACAGGGTTTTCTTCTATGTTCTGATAAGAATTCGGCCGGCTCATTACAGTAGATAATCGCATGGTCCAAAGAGAACGTATTGAAACATAGTGACCTACATGTACTTAACTGACCTGAACTTGGCGGTGTAGATAAACCTTATGCCAAAATTTAAAGCAAGGCTAGGCCATGGTAGCCTACAGGTATGTTCGGAGTCAATTCAGTGCATTGCAGTGCTACAGCTCTACTTTATTAAAAAAAAAAAAATCAGTCTTTAAAAAAGTGTGTTCAGTCTCTTTCAGACCAAAAACGTGACTGCCAAACGTGTAAACCCTTTTTCTGACAGTCATCGTGAACGATTTCTTTATCTTATGATTCCAGCTGGAGGCATGGATCGTCAAGAATCCCCACGACTGCAAAGGGCTCATCAGGATCTATCCTCTTGCAGTCGGATGACGTTCCCTAAGTTTCTGCATATAAAGTGTAAAATGCAAGAAGTCTATGATTTTGGACCTTAGGACAGCAGTCTTGTTTTCTTAGGCGTATTACTCGCCTATACACAGTCTCGACGCCAGACAACGTGAACAACCGATCATGCCCTTCGCGTACTTGAAAACGTCTCGTATATTTCTTGCCAAATATTTGTCCTTTGTACGTGTAACTACTTGCGATCCAGTGCCAACTTTAGAATGAGAAAGACATTTGTTTGTAAGTGTCAAAAGGTTAAACATTCTTCGTATTTTTTACCCATCCAGTCCTACAGCAGGGGATGGATTGACCATGATAATTCAAGGGTAGTGCCAGATTAGCTTGACGCCTGAAGGCGCCAAGTTAATCTGACACTACCCTTGAATTGTCATGGTCAATCCATCTCCTGCAGCTGGCACGTAGTCGTTAGGTCACACTTCCAAAAGTGGGAAATGCAGCTGTGGGGCTAAATGGGTTAAACTAACATGTGGACACGTCCGACAAAGGCATAGACTCCTTCCAGACCCGAAAAGCACGTGACCAAATTACATCGTGCCTCCCATTCAACGACTGTCCAGAATGCTAGAGAGTTTACCCATTTTTTTTTTTTAACAATGAACAAAATACGTCACTCCCCTTAACCTCTTCACTGCCTAGAAAAAAGAGAACACGATCCAACTGCAAGAGGCGTAGATCCTCATGAGTCCTCGCGCCTGTGGGAGCTCATGAGGACCTATGACTCTTGCTGAGACCATTTTGTATCTATGTTTTTTGGACGGTGTTGGCTTTTGGTCGTTGAATGAACCAAGAACGAAACAAAAATGTACGCACAGCTTACGTACAGTGGCAGGGAAGGGGTTAAGTAGTGCAGGAGAGAACGTTTTACTGCTTTCTAAAAATAGATATTAACCCTTACTCACGGTCAAACTAAGCCTATAGTAAACACATTTGGATTGAATAACTTTCTTCACGACTTGAGTAATGTTTGAAAACAACAACAACAACAAAAAGCTTCGCTTTGACCTCCGGGTCACCATGCATCAGTCAATCTCCTCCAAGATTCATTTTGCTTTGGCAAGCGTATACACGGGTATGTGCGCGCAGGTCACTAAGCTATTAATACACGCGTCTCGTAAAATGCGTTGATGAAATACTATATGCATAGCTCTAAGATAACATACAAGAGCAAAATCACGGCGCAGAACTGACCCCTGTACATCACAGGAACAGCACCCAACATCTGCAAGAGGCATAGATCCTCATGAGCCTCCCCGCACTGATGCGCGGGGTATCATGATAATCTATGTCTCTTCCTCGAATTACCTCATTGTCGTTGTGTACATGCTGCATTCATCATATGCTTGGCTACCCCACCGCGGAATATCGCTTTTAGAACGGTGGCAGGATTCGTAAGGCCTCAGGTAAGAGTCTTTAATAAGACTCTCTCTCCTTGCAACAGTTTGTTCTGTGTATTACGTCAAAAGATGAATAATACGTACATGCATACATGCACATATTCATCTTTTGTTTCTTACGTGAATAGGCCCTCTGTACATATTGACTCTGCGTGTTGCAACAAAACATGAATACTCGCAAATCCCAATGCGCAAAAGGCCGTCGGGCCGACATCGACCGCCGTTGGCCCGCGCACGGCTGTGCGCGGGCCAACGGCGGCCGACGTCGGCCCGATGGCCTTTTTCGCATTGGGTATACATGCATGTGCAAAATATTCATCCGTTTTGCGTCGTCGTCTGGGTGAATAAATGGGTAATATGACGTCACATTTTTCAGTTGTTAGACGGCCTTAAGCTGCAAAGTCCAAAATCACAGACTAGCACACTTGAATATGTACCCCGGCTCCTCCTTTCCATAACTTGTAAGTTATATATATATATTTTTTAAAAATTATTGAATTAACTGAGTTTTGCTCTGTCGCTGTCTGAGAGAGAGAGAGAGAGAGAGAGGAGGGGGAGAGAGAGAGAGAGAGAGAGAGAGAGAGAGAGAGAGAGAGAGAGAGAGAGAGAGAGAGAGAGAGAGAGAGAGAGAGAGATGAAATGAAACTTTATTTGTCAAGGATAAATAATTAAGTACAGATAACTTTTTTTCAATCATGTCCTTGCACACACACACAGACACACACACAGACACACACACACACACACACACACACACACACACACACACACACACACACACACACACACACACACACACACACACACGCACTCACGCATGCACGCAATATATACGAACTAATTCAAATAGAACGGCAAAACATGAACGTCAAAAGCCGGGCTAATTTAAAGACTTATCACACACACACACACACACACACACACACACACACACACACACACACACACACACACACACACACACACACACACACACACACACACTTAGAGCATAATAGCCTGAACTAAACTTGAACGTTAGATGTGTAGGTTGAACAATAACACTGAGCAACAACAATATTGACAGTGCAACTCAAGGTAAGATAGAGAGCGAAAGAGCGCTAACCCTTAACCCTGTGGCTTTCGGAAGCGTTTTTTCTTGTCGTGATGATTCCTGCAGTAATCATCCCAACAATAACCACTACCGACACTTACTTTACTTACGCCTGTCACCCCTAACCGGGTATAGGCCGTCGACGAGAGACCTCCAGCAACTCCTGTCCTGTGCTTCTCCTTCGATTCTACTCCAGGTGGTTTCCAGTCTCTTGATGTCTGCTTGGAGGTCTCGACGCCAGGAGTCACTACCGACAGCCAAAGGGTTAAAAGCCGGCCGTATACCGTGTACAGACGATTATATCGCTTACACACATGGGGAAGGGAGGGCTTTAATCGCTTCTCAGATAGTGTTTCTGGAATCTATGTTAACCCCCTTCACTGCCGAGAAAAAGCGAACGCGAGTTAATTGCAAGAGGCATAGAACCTCATTAACCCCCGCGTCTGCGGGGGCTCATGAGGATCTATGCCTCTTGTTGAGACCACTTTGTACAGTCTACGTTTTTCATTTCCAGTTGCGGCTTTTGGTCGTTCCGTAAACACAGATCATTTGGTATCAGTTTCAGCCCACTTTATCAAATTTCAAATACAAACGATTTTGAAGTTCCAAAAACTACAGTAGCTCGCTTGAGCTTGCCCTTAGCACCACGTGAATGTTCTGTGTTTATGTACAGTGTGTGAGTGAATGCGCGTGATTCACGTGAGCGTGCTTTGTTGGGTTCAGTTCGCGGCGGCGCTTTGAGCCGATTTTCAATTGGGATAAAGCGCCTATTTAATGCGCTTATTATTTCAGAAACAAATCTACGTCCGTTGGCATGGAAGGGGTTAATTCACACTGCGGTGATTTCATTATGCCCACTGGCGAGATACTGTCGGTTCAGTAGCATTGCAGCGACGGCACAATACAGTGTATAATAGGCTATATGTTTGTTACTGCATCACTCGTACAGAGGACACAATCTCACCCTTACAGTTGTTCTCCTGAATAAGTACAGTCTCACTGCACAGTCAAAATCTTCACATGATGGGTTGAATTACAAATGTCTACTAGTAAACAGCTGTGTAAGATAAAGATATGCGTACACTCTATCATTTATGAGAATAAGGAATACTCACAAACCAGATAGGTGAGGCTAGCGCTGGTAGAATAGTACACATACCAAGGGGATTACTCAGCGCTGGACATACAAACGGTTAGATCCCCTGCCGCATCCTATCAGGCACCCAATCGCCAGCCCAAAGAAAAATACGCAGGTAAAGAATAAGACAATCATATTTAGGGGATATACCTTGTTCGTTACCTGCCTGATAGGAGGGGGCAAGGGATCTAACTGTTTGTATGTCCAGCGCTGAGTAATTCCCCTTGGTATGTGTAAGAATGACGAAGTTTTACGTTTACGTCGTACAGAAAGTTAATTTAATGTCTTTTTATCTTTCAGGTGGGCGAAAATCATGCAGTTTATGACATCTATGACACATCCTAAATTTGCTTTACAGCCACAAGAAATGATATAGTATGGAGTGGAACAACCCATTTCATGCAGATAATATCAAGCAGTTTGCAGTTAATCCTGAAATGTCGCCATAAATTCACATGCCGTTGCTGCCATTTGTGCTATCTCACACAGACTGCACATTTTTTTCCACACTGCCTTCTTTGCACCTTTAAAACAGAAACGTCGTGTCGCACAAGATTTCAAGATTTTTAGATTTCAAGATTTTAGATTTTAATATTTTATTTGATTCTTCTCGGCCCTATCGGGGTATGGAGGAATCATGCAACAATCAACATGTAAAACATTACCTCATTTGTACACATGCACACTCTCACTTAATTGATTTACAGGTTCATTAACCCTATTAGCCCCAAGGTCCCATTTCTCAACTCCGCCGTTTCCGGTCCAAAGCCCGGATGAGAAAGGAGGAGGGAAAAACCTACGCCAAACTACAAACCATTATGCTACAATTGCTGTTAACTACGCCAAAAATACTAGTCCCCGATCACTTTAGTGCCAGTGGGACAGTAAACTGGATCAAACAACAACAACGTCCCATTTCTCAAATTTGGGAAGTGTTGCCTAATGACTCTGTACCAGTTGCAGATGATGGATTGACCATGATAATTCAAGTGTAGTGCCAGATTACCTTTGGCGCCTTTTAGGCGCCTCCTGCTGTAGGGATCCGGGGCTAAAAGGGTTAAAGAAGAAAAAGAACAGAAACAATAGAATGCACGCATGAAGTACATTATATTCGCATTAACATTATAGCACATTTAACACAAAAAAGCATGTCAGTGACGTTTACGTAAATGGCTATTATTTTTACAACTCTTTAGAGACTTCACAAAATTCAAGACTTTTTTTTTTGGGGGGGTGGGTGGGAGGGGGGGGGAGGAGGGAGAGGGGGATGGTGGGGGGCGGACGTCGATGACAGATAAATTAAGCAGTCTGCAGTTAATCCTGAAATGTCGCCATAAATTCACGAGGTACCGTGAAGATTTTGACTGTACAGTAAGACTGCCCTTGTTCAGAGAACAACTGTTAGGGTGAGATTGTGTCCTCTGTACAAATGATATAGTAACAAACATATAGCCTGTGTACATTGTATTGTGCCTTTGCTGCCATTTGTGCTACTGAACAGTATCTCGCCAGTTAATCTCAATGCAGAGTTACCTCGAAAAGGGGGTGTTCCAACTTTTTGTTTGGGACCTTAATCCTCACACTAAAGGCCTCCCCGACGCTAGACCTTGCTTCCAGGGGCCGACAAAATCGAAAAAGGGGGAGGGGGGGGGGGGCCCGGAGAGAGGGGGAAGGGGGGGGGGGTTGCGCGGGGAGAAGGCGCGTGCATGTTAAGACTCTCACCATAAAGGTGCCGTGCCAGAACTGAATAAACTCTTACATCGATGTTTTAAATGATACTGACAATCTCACACTCGGGCGTGGTCTTAACCCCTTCGCTGCCGCTGCCGAAAAAAAGTGAACACGATCCAACTTCAAGAGACATATATCCTCATGAGCCCCCGCAACTGCTTGGGCTCATGTGGATCTATGACTCTTGCTGTAGCGAGACGCATGTTTTTGGGACAGTTTCGACGTTTGGTCGCTGTGAGCAACGATTTCAGAAACAAAAATATCCGTACAGTGGCGGGGAAGGGGTTAAGATTTTCGCTTTCGCTCGTAGAATAAGGTTGTGAACAGAGTACTGTGAGAATCAGTCTATACTATATCTCACCCAAACCGGGTACAGAAGTCACCGGTGTGAATTCAACGCGAGAAACCCAAATCGGTCCAAAGAAACTGGACACAAAATGAGGTCCGCAAGAGGCATAGAGACTCAGGTGGATCTATGTCTCTTGCAGTTGGATTTTTGTTCCCTTTTTCTCGGCAGTGAAAGTGACAGAGGGTGAAGGCCTTCAAACGTATCGTAGAACACGTACAACAGCAAACGAGAACAAAGCGTTTTCTACAAAAAGTACCTATTGATCTGCCGAGAGAGAGAGAGAGAGAGAGAGAGAGAGAGAGAGAGAGAGAGAGAGAGAGAGAGAGAGAGAGAGAGAGAGAGAGAGAGAGAAAGAGAGAGAGGGGAGAGAGAGAGAGAGAGAGAGAGAGAGTGAGAGAGAGAGAGAGAGAGAGAGAGAGAGAGTGAGAGAGAGAGAGAGAGAGAGAGAGAGAGAGAGAGAGAGAGAGAGAGAGAGAGAGAGAGAGAGAGAGAGAGAGAGATGATGATGATGATGATGAAACGTTTATTAGGATACGGTTTTAGGCATTGAAATACCTCTCTTCCAAACTGTTCTTTGTACACTATAACACATTGTAAAACAATCACTGTAACAGCAAGACATAAATAACTAGCTTAATGTACATAAAACACGCAAAACTGCTAAGGGGAACAACTAGAGAGAGAGAGAGAGAGAGAGAGAGAGAGAGAGAGAGAGAGAGAGAAATGAAATGAAACTTTATTAACCCCTCAAGGATAAATGATTAGGTACACAGACCTTTTTTGAATCATGTCCTTGCACACGCACTCACACAACAATCTCACGCGCGTGACTAAAACTAATAAAATTTGAAAGGCAAAACGTGAGCATAAAAAAATAAAAATAAAAATAAATAAAATAAATAATAATAATAAAAAAAACAACTAGGTAGCAGTCACACACACACACACACACACACACACACACACACACACACACACACACACACACACACACACACACACACACACACACACACACACTGTGACACACAACCTGATTAATCATGAACGTTAGAAACTTAGTTTCAACAGCAACAGCAAACTCGACAATACAACTCAATGCGCTCGAGTGACGCCGACACAACTATGGGCTTAAGTTTCTTTCAGCTGCCGAAATAAGCGGGCCCTGAATGTGGACAAAGAAGGAGCCCCAGTAATGTCGATAGGCAACAAATTCCATAGTTTGGCTCCTGAGTAAGACAAACTAGTTTTGAATATATCGAGGCGCACCTTGGTATGGATAGATTGTTCCTCGTCGTTTTATAAGGCGTATGAGCAGGGCTAAATAGATCTGTTAGATAGCCTAGGCGTTTTAGAGTGGTAGATTTTAAACATAAGTACGCCTTTATTGTACATAAGTAACTTACGCAGAGGCAGCATGTCGAGGGCTTTGGGTCGGTCGTCGGTGACTTTCTTTACTATCCGGGTGAATTAATTTGGCTACCCTACGATGAAGAGCATTAAGTAAGCCTTTTTATGCACGCATCGCTACATCCATCCCAAACTGTAAAAGCATAATCTATATGGGATTGAATATGTGCGTTATAAAATATTTTCCTTGTCGGTGTATCTGTAAAATAACGCAGTTTTGAAAGAAGATATAAATTCCTGGACACTGTTCGACATACACTACTGACATGCGATATGCGCGTGCCATATGAGTTGGTCGTCGATAATGACGCCTAACAAGCGTTGCTCTCTAACTTGTCTAATCGGCTCAGAGTTGAGAGAAGGCTAAGCGGGGGTGGATGTAGCTGCTGCTTTTGTCGTGTAGTTATTAGCATGCATTCTGTTTTAGACGGATTTGGTACCATATAGTTAGTGTGACACCATTTTGAAACATCAGTTAAGCCCTGTTGAAGTGAGAAATTGATTGTGGAGATATTCGCTGACGACACGTCGAGAGTAGCATCATCAGCAAACAGGCTACAGCGTACGTTTAGATCTGAAATATGCAATGGATATCATTGATGTAAATGGAAAATAAGAGGGGCCCTAATATTGAGCCCTGAGGCACGCCATGCTTTAGTATGCCTTCAGCTCAACGTTTTCCGTTAACAAACACATACTGACGTCTTCCATGCAGGTAGGATTTGAAAAAGTCCAAGGATTCTTTGTTTACGTGATACACTGATAGCTTTAGTATCAACATATCATGATTTACTAGATCAAAGGCTTTAGAGAAATCTAGAAATACAGCACCGGTCATTTCAGCTTTGTTCATGGACGTAAGCCACGTATTGGTCAGGTGAGCTAGAGCTGTGTGGCATGAGTGTCGAGGTCTAAAACCTGACTGTAGTGGGTAAAGCAAGTTATGTTTTTCAAGAAAACAGCTCATATGCCTGTGTACATGTTTTTCTATTGGTTTTGATAGAGCTGACAAGAGCGAGATTGGTCTTATTAGGGTCTGAGAGGTTCTTAATTTTAGGCAGAGGAATAACTTTGGCTACTTTCCAGCTGTTTGGAATGTACCATGTTGTAAAACGAGATTATAAATAAATGTCAAAGACTCGACAACATACAGGGCAGCAAGTTTTAAAAAGTATATATTTATCCCGTCATGACCCAGCGAGCGCTTATTTTTGAGTTGGCTAATAGATTTGCCAACGTCAAATACAGTAAGCGAAGGAATACTTAAGGATACGTTTGGCGCGAGTTTGTCCTCACAAAAATCTGTAAGCCTTTTGGATATAGATGGTGTGTGAGTTGTCGTACTGCTTAACAACGAATCAGCGGCAGACAAGAAATGGTTGTTAAATGAGTCTGCAGATATAGATGTACATGGTGCTGTTTGTCGTGATTTAGTAAACGCATTAAGGGCGCGCCAGACAGATAAGGTGTCTGTTTTGTTGTCCATCAATCGCTTAAAGTGGGTTTTTTTTTTTTTTTTTTTTTTTTTTTTTTTTTTGGGGGGGGGGGGGGGGCCTGTAATACCATGTATTTAACACGATTTCTCTGCTTGCGTTAAGCACCAAAATCTTTGTTGCGTTTTAGTTCATTTCTGACAGCCATGGCCTCTTTAATGTCATTGCTTAACCATTGGGGTAAATGCACATGTTTCATCCTCTTTTCACGCAACGGCGCATGCTTGTCAAGAACCCGACGGAACAATCTATACCAATCGGCCAACGCATCTTCATGATTCGTATGATTGTAAACCGAAAAAAGAGGTTTCATTTAGTTCGGCTAGAAACATATCCCTATTAAACTTTTTAAACGATCTATAATAGATAGTGGTATGCTGCTTTTTCTGATTTTGTTTGTCCACCCTCAAAGCCCAGCTGCAGGACACAGGTTTGTGGTCACTGATCGCCACTTGAAGGGCACAAGAACTAAGAACCTTTGAATTGTTGGAGGTGTATACATGATCAATTAGAGTGGCAGACGACTCTGTAACTCTAGTTGCAGACGTGATAATCTGCTTGAGACCAACCATAGTGATTGTGGATTCCCAAGCAGGGTTCGAGACAAACATATTAATGTTAAAATCGCCAAGTAATAACACTTCAGTGCTGCTTTTGTTAACCTTATCCGCCATATTTAAAAAGTCGTCATACCACTCAAATGACGCAGACGGGTTTCTGTATAAAAATCCAACAAGCAGAGGGGCCGATCTGTTTGTCTTCACCTCAACCCACACACTTTCAACAGAGTCTGACTATTCCAGGTCTGTTCTTCTGCGTGTAAAGTGCGCAATAGAGTCATGTATATAAACAGCTAATCCTGTTCGCTGAGGACGTAGAGAGAGAGAGAGAGAGAGAGAGAGAGAGAGAGAGAGAGAGAGAGAGAGAGAGAGAGAGAGAGAGAGAGAGAGAGAGAGAGAGAGAGAGAGAGAGAGAGAGAGAGAGAGAGAGATGATGATGATGATGATGATGATGAAACGTTTTTATTCAGGATAAAAAGTTTTAGGCATACCAATGCCTATCTTCCAAACTGTCCTGCTACTCTACACATATAAAAATACATCAGACGATACATCAAAAAATAAAACATATGTAAGTAAAAAGACCCATCCTCCCCCCACCCTCCACCACTCAGACGGGGAAAAAAAAAAAAGAAATAAAAATTTAAAATATATATATATATATACACAGGTATGAACCTGACATGTTAATGCAGACAGTCGAACTATTACATAATCTGCAGCAACAGTAGAAGAGTATTAGGTAATAGGAAACTTGTCACTAACTATACGAATAGTAACATAAGGGAGCCGAACATACTATTACTTCTGAAGTAAATATTTATGGAGGCGATCTTTGAAAACACTAATATTACAAATTGATTTCAGGTGTGGAGGTAGCATATTCCACGCTTTAGCGCCTGAAAAAGACAAGCTGGTTTTACAGATGTCTAATCTAATTTTTGGAAGGTGGATCGAGCTATTTCTCGTGATTTTCCTATTATCGTCGGAAAATAGAGTTTTTAGATAGGGTGGGGCTTTTCCGTGCATGATCTTCGTGCAGTAGAACACAGCGATTAAATTCAAACTGTTTATTCAATGTTAGTAACTTGAGAGATTTTAATTTTTCATCAGTCGAAGTAGGACCGGGAAGTATTAATTTAATGCCCCGACGATACAAGGAATTAACTTTTTTCATGTGAACTTCGCTGCATCCATCCCAGACGGTAGAACTGTAGTCACAATGCGTTTTGATATGCGCATGAAAAAAGAGTTTACGGATATCAGTATTAACTATATGGCGTAGTTTTGATAACAGGAACAGATTTTTGGAGATTGTTTTGCATATAGAGTCAGTATGGGGCTCCCAGCTTAATTGGTTGTCCACTATAACGCCTAATAAGCGATGCCTAGTTACTTGTTCTACAAGCTGGCTATCTAAGGAGAGTGTTAAAGGTGGTAGGCAATGCTGGTGTTTCTGACGTGTAGTAACTAACATGCTCTTTGTCTTTGGAATACTAATAATCATGTGATTATCACTGCACCAGCCTGCTACTTCATCAAGACTTTGTTGGAGTACCTTATTAATGTTTGCGATATCTTTATCAGATGTGTGTATGGTCGTGTCCTCTGCGAACAGATCGCAATTTGCGTCTAAATGAGATATGCACAGTGACAGATCATTAATAAATAGATTAAATAATAAGGGCCCTAGAATAGACCCCTGTGGAACACCGCAAGTTACTAAACCATCAGAGAAATATTTGCCATTTAGCAGTACTTTCTGCGTTCTGTCCCTGAGATAGGAAGATATAAAGGAGACAGTTTTTGAGTCAATGTGATAGAATGATAGTTTTTTTTAGTAGGATAGCGTGGTTGACAAGATCAAAAGCTTTTTTTCATGTCAAGAAAGATTGTACCTAACACTTTACTGTCATTTATGGCAGAGAGCCATTTATCAATTAAATGATTGAGGGCAGTTTGGCACGAATGTAGATGTCGAAATCCTGATTGTGCTGCAGTTATCAGATGGTTTTGCTCCAGAAAGTTTAGAAGATGAGTATGGATATGTTTCTCGAACGGGTTTGAAATACAGGATAATATGGAAATGGGTCTGTACTCGTTTAGGCTGCATAAATCTTTGCTTTTAAAAAGAGGGATTACCTTCGCTTTTTTTTTTTTTTTTTTTTTTTAGCTCGTCGGAAAAAAACGTTATGTCTTATCGATAAATTATAAATAAAGGTCAGGGATTCGACGACGTAGGGCAGAGATAGTTTTAAAATTTGACTATTAATACCATCTGGACCGCAAGATGATTTGTTCTTTAAACTGGAAATAGATTTGCCTACATCTAGGACAGTCATAAGCGGTACTAAAAATAGGCCGCAGGCTCTCTGTTGACTATAGTGACGTAGTTGATGAGAGCAAGTGTAGTTTACAGGGTTAGGTGTATTTGACTTCGCCAGAGTTCGAGCAAAAGTTATGAAGTAAGCGTTGAACGCATCAGCAGTAAGATCTGGCGAAATATTAGGCGATCGTTTACTGTTACCTTTGGTAAAATTGTTTATTACTTGCCAGACTGAACGGATGTCTTTGCCGTCGGCAATAACTTGTTCTGCATTTTGCCTCTGTGCTTTACGAACTAGAGATTGACATGGTTTCGCTGCTTCTTGTATTCAGTAAATTTCTTGTATCGTTTTAATTCATCTCTTACTTCCATTGCTTGTTTTATCTCACCAGAGAGCCATTTTGGCATAACAGGATATTTGACACGCTTGATTCTCTTAGGCGCATGTCTATCCAGAACGGCGAGAAACAGCATCGTTAGGGTTTTTGACAGGGCATCGTTTTTGCAGTTTTGTATATCATAAAATGGTACTAAAGATAGGTCATATAAAAAAGCAGTTTGGTCGATTTTTTTAAAACATCTATACATTATGGTAGTGTGTCCTTTGATTGGCTGTTTAGATAACCTAACAAACAACGTAAAACAAACAGGAAAGTGATCACTAATGGAAATATTAGGTACGCTAAAAAAATTTGCAACGCTGACATTTGTGGTATATACATGGTTTATCAGCGTTGAAGATGAGAAAATAACTCTAGTAGGTGACTGGACAAGCTGTTTCAACCCTAAAAAAATTCAACGTGGATCTCCACGAAGTGTGTCCTTGCTTTTGCAAGTCTATGTTGAAGTCTCCCAAGATATTTACATCACCTTTGGACTCCTGAACCACATCCATCATTAATACAAACAAGAGAGAGGAGAGAGAGAGAGAGAGAGAGAGAGAGAGAGAGAGAGAGAGAGAGAGAGAGAGAGAGAGAGAGAGAGAGAGAGAGAGAGAGAGAGAGAGAGAGAGAGAATCAATGAATGAATCAATGAATCAATGAAACTTTATTTTACAACGGTTTAGGCATTGACATCGTCATCGACACAGCCATTTTACAAACCTGCCGTTGCTAACAACTACAAGACTAACTACAACTATACATACATATAAGTAAACATAATACTTGCAAACAGATGACAACACTGTTCACATAGACATACATACTCATAGACTCACAGACACCCCCCCCCCCCCCACCTCACCCGCCCCCCTTCACACATAGACAGAGCTAAGTAGTCAAAATGATAAATGAAATGGATAACAGACGTAATTGGGAATAAATTGGATCCAGCATAAAAAGAGACATATAATACAAGTGGTTAAGGCATCCATCCCTACGAGTGATCCACAAAATATTTGCAGAGACCCTTTTTAAAACAGGCTAGCGAGGAGGTGGATTTTACACGGTCGGGAAGCGCATTCCAGATAAGTGCCCCTGAGAACGATAAGCTAGTTTTATATAGATCGATCCTTGGTTTTGGGACTATGAAAAGCTTTCTGATGTTTCCAAGCTTTGACTCAGACTTACGGAACAAAGTGGAGATGTACTCAGGTGTTTTGCGTTTCCACACTTTGAACATAAAGATTGCTTTTTTATATTTAAAATGACCTTGAAGAGGCAGGAGACCTGCTTTTGAGAGCTTTTCTTCAGTGCTTAGGTGTGGATCAGGGCAGATTATTTTGGCCGCTCGTCTGTGTAGGGAATTGAGTCTCTTTAAATGAGCCTCACTACATCCATCCCATACTGTTGACGCGTAATCGATATAAGAACATATGTGAGCGTTATAAAATAGTTTATGGGTATCTGAATCAGTATAATATTTCAGTTTTGATAACATAAAAAGATTTTGGTTACTATTTTGCATAAGGCGTCTGTATGAGCTTGCCATTTTAGCTGACTGTCGATTGTAATCCCCAGCACTCGATGTTCATTTACCTGTTCTACCTGACTACCTTTAAGTGAAAGGTTAAGTAATAGAGGCGTTATCTGCTGTTTTTGGCGCGTGGCGACTACCATCGATTTTCTTTTGGCTGGATGAACAACCATAGAATTGTTATACACCAAGCTGATACTTCATGAAGACTTTGTTGTAGGTTGTCGGAAATTAACTGTATATCTTTACTAGTAGTATGAACTGAGGTGTCGTCAGCAAAAAGGTCGCATTGTACATCTTGGCAAGTAATATGTAGAGGCAAATCATTGATAAATAAGAAAAAAGAAGGGGGCCCAGTACAGACCCTTGGGGCACACCGAAGCTTACATCTTTGAGAGAGGAGTATGAGCCATGAACAAGAACCTTTGTTTTCTTTTAGCAAGGTAAGATGTGAAAAAAGCAACTGCGTCTCCGTTATTGAGATATGTGTGAAGCTTAGCAGTCAGAATAGTGTGGTTAATCAGATCAAAAGCATTCTTAAAATCCAGATAGACTACTCCTGTTAACTGTGACTTATTTATACCCTTGAGCCCTGTGTCAACAAGGCGTGTAAGTGCTGTGTGGCATGAATGCTGCGGGCGAAATCCGGATTGGAGAGGGTGGAGGAGCTTACGCGGGTTTTCTAGGTAAGCAAGCAGGTGTTTATAAACGTACCTTTCCAGTGGTTTGGACAAAACAGATAATAAAGAAATAGGCCGATAATTATTAGGGTCAGAACGATCTTTTGTTTTTGGTAGTGGAATTACTTTGGCATATTTAAGTTCGTTAGGAAAAGTGTTATGCTGGATACAGAGATTATTTCCGGAGTAAGCCAGGGAGGAAGAATGTTAGATTTTACCCTCCACTCGCGTAGAGGAGCATGTTTATTAAGTACATTTAGGAAAAGAGATTAACAAATACTGAGGGCGGTATTAGGATCATAGGACAGGAGCACGTCATGAAAATGAGTATTTTCTAGATCAAATAGAAATTCATCTTTCCTGAGTTGTATGGCCGTTCCTTTTTGGTTTAGGGAGTTTAGAAGACCAGGAGCAAGCCACAGGATAATGATCACTAACACTAAGATTTGAGACATCAACGTCAGAGACGGCTTTGGGATTATTAGTATATATGTGGTCTATAAGCGTGGAAGTAGTTGGAGTAATTCTGGTGGGTGATTTCACTAACTGTACTAAGCCAAACAGATGACGTTGAGCCCCAGGCGGGGTGCGGCTTAAGTAAATCTATATTAAACTTTGAATCGCCCAATAGAAGAATGCCGGCCTCCTTTTTTAAAGCTCTGTCAAGGTTCAGACTAAACGCGGATCGTACCACTCAAAGGTTGAGGCGGGATTTCTATATAAGAACCCAATTAATACCGGTTTTGATTTCGGACACTTAACTTCGACCCATACGCACTCCACCCCCATCATTTCTAGGTCGACGCGACGATGAACTAAATGCTGGATAGAATTATGAATATAGACAGCGATGCCAGTTTGACCGGGAGACAAAGGGTCTCGTCTTACTTACTTACTTACTTGCGCCTGTCACCCCTCCCCGGGTATAGGCCGTCGACGAGAGACGTCCAGCGACTCCTGTCCTGTGCTTCTCCTTCGATTTTACTCCAGGTGGTTCCCATTTTCTTGATGTCTGCTTGGAGGTCTCGACGCCAGGAGTTTCTCGGCCTACCTCTTTTCCTCTTTCCCTGGGGATTCCATGACAATGCCTGCCTAGTGATACTGGAAGCTGGCTTTCTCAGACTGTGAGCAATCCATCCCCATCTTCTTCGCCCAATTATTTCATTCTCTGCTGTTATCTGCTCTGTTCTCTCCCAGAGTCTGATGTTGCTGATCTTCTCTGGCCAGTGGATTTTCAAAATTCTTCTAAGGCAACTGTTTATGAAGATCTGTACTCTGTTGACAGTGGTTTTTGTCAATCTCCAAGTCTCTGCTCCATATAGGAGAACTGCTTTTACGTTGGAGTTGAAAATCCGGACTTTGGTGTTTTGTGACAGTTCTCTGGAACTCCACACTTTTTTCAACTGAAGAAAGGCTGCTCTGGCTTTACCGATTCGTGCTCTGACATCTGCATCAGTGCCGCCTTTTTTGTCTATGATGCACCCGAGATAGGTGAAGGACTCCACCTCCTCCAACGGGGTGCCAGCAAGCAAGACTGGTTCTTCCCTGGTTGCGTTCAGCCTCATTGTCTTTGTTTTCTGTTTGTGGATGGTGAGGCCCACTTGGGACGAGATGTCAGCAAGCCTCGTGGTCTTGTCCTGCATTTGTTGATGCGTGTGGGACAGTAATGCCAAGTCATCTGCAAAATCGAGGTCGTCAAGCTGTGTCCACAGTGTCCACTGTATTCCGCTTCTTCTCTGCTCTGTGGTCCTCTTTATGACCCAGTCTATGGCCAGTAGGAAGAGGAACGGAGACAGGAGACACGCCTGCCTGACACCGGTTCTGACCTGGAGCTCCCTGGTGAACTGCCCTTCGTGGATCACGCGACATGTCATGCCATCGTAGCTGCTCTTGATCAGGCGGACGAGCTTTGTGGGTACACCGTAGTGTCGTAGGAGTTTCCACAGAGTCTCTCGGTCCACGCTGTCAAATGCTTTCTCGTAATCCACAAAGTTGACGTACAGCGGGAAGCTCCACTCCAGAGACTGTTCCACGATGATGCGGAGAGTGGCGATCTGGTCTGTACATGATCGGTTTTTCCTGAATCCTGCTTGCTGGTCTCTCAGCTGGGGGTCAACGGAGCTCTTCATTCTCTCCAGGATGATCCTGTTGAAGACCTTTCCTGGTACTGACAGCAAGGTGATTCCTCTATAGTTGGAACACTTGCTGAGGTCACCTTTCTTGGGAAGCTTGATTCCAGTCAGCCGGCATCACCTCCTCTTCCCAGATCTTTCCAAACAGTGGGTACAGCATCTCTACTGTTGTCTCTAGGTCTGCTTTCAGAGACTCCGCTGGGATGCCATCTGGCCCTGCTGCTTTGCCGTTCTTCAAAAATGCCACTGCTCTTCTGATCTCTTCCCGGCTGGGTCTGTCACAGCTGATGGTTAGGTCGGTCTCTGCTGGCTGGATGTCTGTGGGGTCGGGTGGGCTGGGTCTGTTCAGTAACTCTTCAAAATACTCGGCCCTTCTGTCGAGTTGGTCTGCTCTGTCTGCAATAGGCTTGCCTTCCTTGTCTTTTACTGGTCTTTCTGTATGGCCATACTTGCCCGACAATCTTCTGGTAATGTCGTAGAGCTGTTTCATGTTGCCGCTGCCTGCTGCCTTTTCTGCCTCTGCTGCCAGGCTGTCTGTGTATGCCCTCTTGTCTGCCCTGATACTCCTCTTCACCTCGCGGTTGGCTTCCGAGGATTCCTCCTGTGCCCTTGCTTTGGCTGCTCTTGTGTGACTGTTGTTAACAACTGCTTTCTTCTGCTTCCTGGGTCTCGTCTAATGACTGAAAAATTGGGGATACTGATTGCTGCATCGCTCACACAGGAACTCAGACGCGTCTCACTGAGTCCAAACAGATGGAACGGTGTAGGATCGTTAATATATACAGATATGTCGGCTAGTTTGTTATACAGATGGAACACATTGAGGTATCCTATTCTCATAACTGCACCTCTGATGGAAAATTCGCTTGGGCTTATTACAAAATACAGAGTGCACAAAATAAACAATTAAGAAACAATGGAATACAGAAAAACACGGAAATAAAAAAGTACTATAAAACTATAAACGGTAAAAGGCCACGTAATTGAATAAAAGTCCTCCAGAGAACAAGTAGCAGTTAAGCTACTGAGCTCTCAAAAACTCGCTCCGGGAGTGACTGAACCACAAGAAACAAGTGACGCAACTTGAAACGCCGCATGGAACACCTGTATGTTCGGCCGTCACCCTTCTTTGTCGTTCCAGTACAGTTTTGATTAAATCACTCAAGCTAATAGTCTGTCTCACTGTAAAGGCACGAAAGAGACTGAAAATTAAAGTCTTTCTTTTTAAATGAGCACAATCTTTACAGTGTAAACTAACACTGGCACAGTCTCTGATGGTAACACTCAATGTTACTGTCACATCAATTTATGACCAACGCGGCTAGAAGGCAGAACCAAAGTAATCAATAAACAGCACAGTGTGACCTTTTGGATGCAAACAATAACGTTGTTAGTCAGTCTAACTGATTTACGGTAAGAACAAGTTACATCTGTAACAATAGTCAAAGTCACTTTCTACTGTAATGAAAGCACAACTGTTTTGCCCACAGACGCAATGAGGCAGAAACAGTATCGCCATCAGTCATCTTGCCGTGCTCGAGTTCACAATCACCAAATATAAACGTCTAATTAAAGCGTCAGTAAATCAATGATGAACACCACCTACTAGTTCAACAATGAAAATTAACCCTTTTGTTCATGCATCCACCGGTGCTGTTTGCAGCATCGGTGGTTGCATGCACAAGGGGGTTAAGCAAATTAGTGGCCGATAAATCTCTGAAGAAAAGGCTGCGGTTAACCCTTGTCAGTTAATAGTAGACACCACCTATTAACCCAACAATGGACAATTAATCCTCTTGTTCATGCATCCATCGGTACTGTTTGCAGCACCGGTGGTTGCATGCACAGGAGGGTTAATGAGATTATTAGCCGGTAAAGCCCTGAATGAATAGCTGTAGGAGCTGCGCAAGTATGCGCATCCTCTGCGTTGCGTCTAATCCAGGTGTAATTGCAGGGCTCTCCCACCCTCTGGTCGGTGTGGGATTAGCGGCGGCGAGGGCGTGAAGGGCGCTGTTAGAGCTCGCGGTGCCTTGGTCGGAGGGTGGATTGCGCGGAAATTCGCGTTCTGACGGAGTGAACTGCCCGGCGTGACCTTGCTGGGGACAGAATGTCGGGGGGTAATCAGGCTGAGCAGAGTTGTAAATGGCATTGTCAGACATGTTGAACTGGGTTTGAGCAGAATGGGCTTGGCAAATTTGAGACTGTTGAAAATGGGCTTGAACGTGGTTGGAATTAGCTTGGCTGGGATGGGTTTAGTTGTTGTGGGGGTTGGCGTTAGTGTGGGCGTGGTTGGGGTGGGAATGGTTGGGATGGGTATGGACTTTGAAATTGTTTCCTTCATTTGCTTGTGCCCTGCCAGCAGCCTGATTCTGGTAGTGCTGTGGCCCTCGATTTTGAGGTTGGTAGGCGCATGACGATCCGCTTTCGGCACATCGTATCCTGGTGAGCGGCGTGCTGCTCCGGCGAACCTGATGGCGAGTGCCAGTCGCTTGGTGCCTTTCTCTGTCAGGTGATTTCTGTCTCGCTCGAACAGAGTCTGACGCGGCGCAAGATTAGCTGTCAAGAAACGGGGGACATGGTCGATGTAGGGGATTTTGGCCTGCTCACACGCAGCCCTGAGGTTGTCGTGGGAAGCAAACACAGCCTTTGCGAGGTAATGTTCAGTTCCACATGGAATGATGCAGGGTGTGTACACAGCGGCGCTGGGAAAGGCTGAGCGTAGGAAACGGAAGAGCTGGTCCCAGGACTGCTTGCTGACGGCGCCCACTTTGCAGCTGTTGATACCAACATGCGTCGTCACACGGGCGATGTGGGGCATTGGTGGCAAAGTGCGGAGCCACTCAGTGACATCATCAAAAGAGAGAGAGGAGAGAGAGAGAGAGAGAGAGAGAGAGAGAGAGAGAGAGAGAGAGAGAGAGAGAGAGAGAGAGAGAGAGAGAGAGAGAGAGAGAGAGAGAGAGAGAGAGAACGTTTAAACGTTCAGGGCTTAAAGTCTTTTGTCCACCACAAAGAGAGAGAGAGAGAGAGAGAGAGAGAGAGAGAGAGAGAGAGAGAGAGAGAGAGAGAGAAGAGAGAGAGATGAGGATGATGATGATGATGATGATGATGATGATGATGAAAAATTATTTATCAACGGTAAGTTTTGACAGAAACAAATCGTCATTTTACAAACTTGCCGTTGCTAACATCTACAACATAAAATAGATTAAAGAAAATAATAATAATAATAAAGACTGGAAGGAGAAGTACCTGATCAAGCTTCCCAAGAAAGGTGACCTCAGTAAGTGTTTCAACTACAGAGGAGCCACCTTGCTGTCAGTACCTGGAAAGGTCTTCAACAGGATCATCCTGGAGAGAATGAAGAACTCCGTCGACCCCCAGCTGACAGTCCAGCAAGCAAGATTCAGGAAAAACCGATCATGTACAGACCAGATTGCCACTCTCCGCGTCATCGTGGAACAGTCTCTTGAGTGGATCTCCCCGCCGTATGTCAACTTTGTGGATTACGAGAAAGCATTTGACAGCGTTGACCGAGAGACTTTGTGGAAACTCCTACAACACTACGGTGTACCCACAAAGCTCGTCTGCCTGATCAGGAGCAGCTACGATGGCACGACATGTCGGGTGATCCACGAAGGGCAGTTCACCAGGGAGCTCCAGGTCAGAACCGGCGTCAGGCAGGGGTGTTTGCTGTCTCCGTTCCTCTTCCTGATAGCCATAGACTGGGTCATAAAGAGGACCACCGAGCAGAGAAGAAGCGGAATACAGTGGACACCTTGGACACAGCTTGACTACCTCGATTTTGCAGACGACTTGGCTTTACTGTCCCACACTCGTCAACAAATGCAGGACAAGATCATGAGGCTTGCTGACATCTCGTCCCAAGTGGGCCTTACCATCCACAAGCAGAAAACGAAGAGAATGAGGCTGGACGCAACCAGGAAAGAACCAGTCTTGCTTGTTGGCACCCCGTTGGAGGTGGTGGAGTCCTTCACCTATCTTGGGAGCATCATCGACAAAAAGGGCGGCACTGATGCAGATGTCAGAGCACGAATCGGTAAAGCAAGAGCAGCCTTTCTCAATCTGAAAAAAAGTGTGGAGTTCTAGAGAGCTGTCACAACACACAAAAAGTCCGGATCTTCAACTCAAACGTAAAAGCAGTTCTCCTATATGGAGCAGAGACTACTTACTTACTTACTTACGCCTGTCACCCCTACCCGGGTATAGGCCGTCAACGAGAGACCTCCAGCAACTCCTGTCCTGTGCTTCTCCTTCGATTCTACTCCAGGTGGTTCCCAGTCTCTTGATGTCTGCTTGGAGGTCTCGACGCCAGGAGTTTCTCGGCCTACCTCTTTTCCTCTTTCCCTGGGGGTTCCATGACAATGCCTGCCTAGTGATACTGGAAGCTGGCTTTCTCAGACTGTGACCGATCCATCCCCATCTTCTTCGCCCAATTTCATTCTCTGCTGTTATCTGCTCTGTTCTCTCCCAGAGTCTGACGTTGCTGATCTTCTCTGGCCAGTGGATTTTCAAAATTCTTCTAAGGCAACTGTTCATGAAGGTCTGTACTCTGTTGACTGTGGTTTTTGTCAATCTCCATGTCTCTGCTCCATATAGGAGAACTGCTTTTACATTGGAGTTGAAAATCCGGACTTTGGTGTGTTGTGACAGCTCTCTGGAACTCCACACTTTTTTCAACTGGAGAAAGGCTGCTCTGGCTTTACCGATTCGTGCTCTGACATCTGCATCAGTGCCGCCTTTTTTGTCTATGATGCTCCCGAGATAGGTGAAGGACTCCACCTCCTCCAACGGGGTGCCAGCAAGCAAGACAGGTTCTTCCCTGGTTGCGTTCAGCCTCATTGTCTTTGTTTTCTGTTTGTGAATGGTGAGGCCCACTTGGGACGAGATGTCAGCAAGCCTCGTGGTCTTGGAGCAGAGACTAGGAAGTTGACAAACACCACAGTCAACAGAGTACAGACCTTCATAAACAGTTGTCTTAGAAGAATCTTGAAAATCCACTGGCCTGAAAAGATCAGCAACATCAGACTTTGGGAAAGAACACAGCAGATAACAGCAGAGAATGAAATTGGGCGAAGAAGATGGGGATGGATTGGTCACAGTCTGAGAAAGCCAGTTTCCTGTATCACTAGGCAGGCCTTGCCATGGAACCCGGAGAAAAAGATGAAAACAGGCAGGCCGAGAAACACCTGGCGTCGAAACCTCCAATCAGACTGGGAACCACCTGGAGTAAAATCGAAGGAGAAGCACAAGACAGGAGTCGCTGGAGGTCTCTCGTCGATGACCTATACCCTGGGAGGGATGATGGGCGTAAGTAATTAAATTTGTTACGCAAACGTTTAAATTCAGGGCAGTTTTTTTTCCTCGTTTAGCGGTGATTGGTGCTTCCACAGTTTGCTTGATTTCCTCCGTTATCCAGGAGCGAGGCTCGCGGCATCGTACTCGCTTCCTTCTTAGCGGCGCTTGTGTATTCAGCACCCCGAGGAACAGATCAAGCCATATGGCGGCGAGCGCATTAGCAGGGTCAGTGCAGTTATACACTTGATCAAATCCTGGTATAGACTTGATATCTATATCGCAGTTTTCTATAGCATCTTTGACATAGTTGCGTATAGGTATAAGATACGGGATTTTGTTTGCGCTCTCATCGGGAAATCCACATCTGCGTCTAAAAATATGTCTTCTCGTACTGAATTTTTGACGGACATGTTTCGGACAATGTATTTTGCAGTTGCTAATTTACGTTTTCAGATAAAGACAGAAAACCTGCTTCTTTGTAGGCTTTTACAGTATTCGTATGAACTGGCACTCCAAGGGCTAATTTAACTGCTTTAGTATCAATGCTTTGCAGTTTCTTTAGAAGTGTAGCTGGGGCAATAAAGTAGACTTCCTGACCATAGAAATCAGTATTTGCATGTATACATATGTGCATCGGGTGTTTACAAGAAATTACATGGTAAAAAAAATGGTAAAAAAAGAATTCACTGATATAGCTGTGGGGGTGGGGGGGGGGGGGGGGTGGCGGGCGGGGGGATAGGCACTTACAAGAATAGCTTTAACAAGTCTACGCTGTGTACGTATTGAAGGTGTACTAAACCAACTTCAGAAACGAAAAGCCATATTCACGTGAGTAAAGAAAAGCCATAGTCACGTGGTTTACTCTTTACAGCATTTCAAGTATTTCTGAGATACTTCAGCAGCTGGATTTTAAATGTTCTAACCGATGGCGCTGCTCTAATATCTGCCGGAACAGAATTCCATAATTTGGCCCCAGAATAGGACAAAGGACTTGTAAATATCCAAGCGGGGCATTGGTACTAGCATATTGTTTCCTGGTGTTCGGCTGGACCTATGGGCAAAACGGAATAAATTTGTGAGATAAATAGGAGATTCTGAGAGGGTGATTTTGCGCGTGAATACCAGTTTATTATAGATAAAAATTTTGTGAAGAGGTAAGACAGCTAGCAACTTGAATTTGTCATCTGTACTAATGCTTTCTGTTGGTCTGTCAACAATAATTAGTTTAATGGCCCTTCTGTGGAGCGAGTTGAGTCTTTTAAAGTCAGCATCACTGCTCCCGTCCCAGATAGTAGAGGCATAATCCAAATGTGGCTGAATATGAGCACAATAGAAAAATGTTCTGGTGGATTCATCAGTGAAAAATCTCAGTTTAGAAAGTAGGTATACATTTTTAGATATTGTTTAACAAACATTTGCAATATGATTTTGCCAGCACAGCTTGTCGTCTATGGTGATTCCAAGCGCGCGCTGCTCCCCGACTTGCTCAACAGACTGGCCATTAAATGAGAGTTTTAATGGGGGTTCAGCTGGTGTTTTTGTCTAGAGAGAGAGAGAGAGAGAGAGAGAGAGAGAGAGAGAGAGAGAGAGAGAGAGAGAGAGAGAGAGACTGACGTACTAGCCAGTTTTCAGTACAGCTGTCATGGTGGAGGGATAGGGAGGGGGGAGTGGGGGGTGGGGGAGGGTGGTGGACAGAGAGACTGAGGTGCTGCTCCTGAAGGCGTTACCAATGATGATGATACTTTTCATGAGTATGTAGTTTACACTTTCGTCATAATGCCTTACAATTTTCTTTGTGAATATTACATTTGATCACGTGCTCATTTCAGTGCACGAGGGCTTTCAGTCCGTTTCGTTAATTTATTTGTATGCTGACTTATGTTTTAATGGGCGGCAATACTTTCTGATCTCATTTCTTTTATCTCAGATCGTGTGCGCATACATTTACACAAAATGACAGATAATATTAACCAGTTTACTGCGAGAGGCCGTGTCTCCGCCGGAAATAATTACTATTCAACGTCTGATACCCTCGTTCGCGCAAGGAACACGGATTTAACGTGAGCCAACAAGAGGCATAGATCCTCAAGAACCCCCCCCCAAAAAAAAACCGCGAGGGCTGATGAGGTTGTATGTGTTACAGGTGGCTGCCAATGAGGATATAATATCCCTCTCAAGTTGCAGTTTCAGGACTGATAAAGATACATGATGGCTCATGCGGATCTATGCCCCTTGCAGCTGGTTGCTCGATCATGAAGATCTATGCCTCTTGCAGTTCTTTGCTCATGAGAATCTATGCCTTTAGACTTGCAGTTTGGCCATATGACGATCTAAACTGTTGTGTTTGTGTCCGCAGAAAAAAAGATTAAAAAGTAGAACGAGAGATAATGTGCTGTTCTCATTATATATGAACATTATAACAGCGAACCCCAGTCTCTTTCGTCCGAAAAAGAGGACAGCAATGAACTGGAAGTGCACATGCAGGTGAGGGGTTCATGGAGAGCAATATGGAAATGTAGGTTCAGTATACATCTCTGTTTTTATATTCGCCCTATGACGGAGTTCGTGGCACTTTTAGAGTACTAGTGTAGATGCGAACTTCCCTGCAGTTTTAGAATTCTCTGCGGAATCGGGTTCTGCTGTTGAATCGTCGGCTTTCATGTTTACTCATAAAATAATAATAATAATAATAATAATAATAATAATAATAATAATAATAATAATAATAATAATAATAATAATGTATATTTTTAAGGCGCCTATACTTTCGATAGAAAAGCTTTAGGCGCCGTACAAATGACATACTAACATACACACACCTTGCATCCTACAGCACACTGTCACATATATATTATATATATATATATATATATATATATATATATATATATATATACATATTTATATATATGTATATATATATATATATATATATATATATATATATATATATATATATATATTATATATATATATATATATATATATATATATATATATATATATATATATATATATATACCCTAACATACACACTCACGCAACGAGATATACAAGGAAAATAAACATAGCAGAGTAAACACACCAAAACAAGAAATGCTCACACACACGAAAGATATATGTGTACCATACAACTAATAATGGATACACTAGGCAGCTCTCACTGACAGCAACAACAAAAACAGAAATTAAAAAAAAATTATAACGGTGAATGCACGTTTAAAGGAATAAATGTGCCTTTAAAGACTGCCAACTATTGGCTGATTCAACATATCTGAGGGACTGTGGGAGTTTATTCCAAAGAAATGGTCTTTGGTATGAGACAGACCTCTCGCCAAAAGACTTAGTTCTCACAGTCGGAAAGCGTAATAGTTTAACGTCTGCTGAGGAACGGAGCTGTCTTGAAGGTGTGTACACAAATGACAGTGCAGCTGGAGATAGACTGACTATGCTAGTTTCTGGGTTGTCCATGATTACCTTTACTCCTTCCAAGGCACCACAGTCGATCGATCCACCACCCGAGACTGGTATGATGCTACGAAAAGACGCCTCTGAAAAGAGTGGAAGTCTGGAAAGTCTACTACCCGCATGCGGCACAAAAATTAATTAAATAAATAAATAAATAAATAAATAAATAAATAAATTTTTTAAAAAAACAGCATTTTTTTCCGCATGCGGGCAAGTATGTATATTTATAGAAGGGACTTTTTAGAACGGGTCGCGATGGGGCGAATTTAATACCATGTCCATGATGTCAAAGGCGGGCAGGCTAAACCTCTAACAATTGAAGTAACAAGACAAAAATTAGGTCATGTCTAGTTACGCTAACCTCGTTGCTGAGTGTACATTTGGCGCGATGTGCCGTATGTGCGTGTATATGTTATGTATGTATGTATGTATGTATGTATGTATGTATGTATGTATGTATGTATGTATGTATGTATGTATGTATGTGCGTATGTATGTGTGTGCGTATGTATGTAAACAAGAGAATCTCCGATATTTCTGCACACACAAGCTTGAAACTTGGCGAAATACTTTCTTAAATGGGTGGCTAAGAGAGCCTCCAAGCATATTGTAATTGAATGTCTCATTGAAGACATAAACAACCGTTTATAGGAAGTCGGTTGACCCAGATTAGAGTCCGTAATTTTACTTGAACTTTTGCAGATAGCTAGTTTGGAGAAAGACTTTGGATGAGTTTGTTAGTCAGCTTTGTATCCTTTCAATTTCTTTAGTAAAAATTAATTCTTTTCAGAAAAGAATTAAAACACTAAAAAGCCTTTACTTCAGTTCTAGAGAAAGTCAGACAGTGGCGGTGACGTAAAAGAGGTAACTCCGTCACCACGCAGACACTGACATTATACTCTAAATATGACGTCATTCTCTCTCTCTCGCGCGCGGCTCCCTCTCTCTCACACACAAACATGCGCGCATCTCCAGGAGGAATAGATCCTCATGCGCCCTTCAGGCTCATGCAGATTTATGCCTCTTGGAGATGTTTGGAGCGCGCGCACGCAAGCACTAAAACGCACACACACACGTCGACGCGCTTTTAGAAGAGCAAGCAGGTGACCCGTGTACTTAGTATATCATGTAGCTATGTAAAGTCAACCTGCTTTCACTTTAATTATAGCAAGACTGAAATTGTACCGTGAAGTTCTAGTTTTGTCACCATTTTCTCAAGCCTATGAAGCGAAGGTGAAACTCATATCACGTAAAATATAAAATTACGTAAAAACTAAAACTTACGTCATACAAATGACGTTTGACAAATCAATGACGTGTATGTCCTGCGCCCCTTATAGAACTCACTGACGCATTGGCAGATCTGCCATACTTTTTCAGTAGGCGATAATTCAACATCAGAATGAGGTGAAAGACAAAAGGTAGAGACCATTGACAGCGAGGACAGCTCTCATATAGAAGGGACTTTGTGGGTAATGGTTCATACCATCTTGTTGTGAAAAGCGAGATTTTGCTTGTAATACAATGAACATTTTATTGTAATTCTGTCTTTCGCCAGATAAGGGCAGTCGAAATTGGAATTTTAAAGCATGCCGGGAAAACTGAACTTTCAGTGAAGTCAACTCCAGTAGCAAAACGTCTTCGGGCCCATGACGGCCGCAGTAGGCCCGCGCACAGCCGTGCGTGGGCCCACTTCGGCGTCGTGGGCCCGAGGAACTTTGCTTACTGGGAAGCCTCCCTTTACCGCCGTATATAAACAAGAGTTGTGGCGACAAATAAATGAGTTTTTAAACATTTGCAATTATGAGTTTTGTCCCCTCTGAAAAAGAGGGTTGAGTTCTTTAGACTTAACTTCATAGTATGTTTGGCGCGCTTTAAGTGTTGAAATGTTGAATAATTGTAAGAATCATGCAGGATGTAATATAGACAAACAGGTGTTACATGGTTACTTCATTCAGCCCTGACACACTACAGCAGGAGATGGGTCGACCATGATTATTCAAGGGTAGTGCCAGATTAGCTTGGCGCTAATATGGCACTACCCTTGAATGATCATGGTCGATCCATCTCCTGCGACAGGTGCACAGTCGTAAGATGGCGCCTCCCACATTTGGGAAATACGTGCGCCGGGCTGAATGAGTTCAGTGTTGAAATGTCGAATAGTTGTAAGAATCATGCAGGATGCAATATAGAGAAATAGGTGTTACATAGTTATGTATGTAATCATGAGTCTGATCCTGTTTCACAAATCCCCTTCACACCCACCCCCCTCCATCCCCACCTCTTTCCACCCCCACCCCATCTCATCCACCCACCCACATCCCCACCAGCCTGCTTCAACTTGCTGAGTTCTGAGGCTAGTCCAAACGGAAACCTCTGCACCTTGAGTTTAACCCCTTCAATGTCAATGGACGCTGATTGTGTGTTTGAAATTTTAAATTCACATCAAAGACTCCAGCCCTCAAAGGAACATTGATACAAGGTTGTTTAGCAAGAGGTATAGTTCTTCACGAGCCCCTGCAACATCAATATCTCTTGCAGTTGAATATTTTGTTCAGTTTTATTGGTAGTGAAGGGGTTAATAACTTTTAAATAAACTTCAGAACATTCAAGGCTGGCACACGTTTAAGTGTATGCCATCGTTGAATATTTTTGAAGTTCATTAAAATTGTTGACCTCAATTTTGAGGGCAAAGCAAATGTCTAATCTTGTACAGATTCTAGTGTGCTCTCCGTCTTTGAAGCTGTAGATTTGTTTTCAAATTTTTAGGGATGATATCATATTAAATATCTTAAAAACAATTTGCACGTAAATGTGCATAAAAAACCAAACGTTATAGTGTTCATGTTTGTCTTAAATGCAAGAAGAGGTCAACAGTTTGCAATATCTCCTTTTTAAAAAAATAAATTGTTTTTTTGTGCCTGACAATACTGCTGGACGAAACTTATGAAGTTTCAAAGCGGTTTTAAAATGAAAGACTTTTCTGCTCTTCTCAGAGTTGTTGTCTGTGCATCTAGTACAGCCAAGTATTGCCAACACCCTCAGTGAGGAAACAAAAAAAAAAAACTGTTTCAAAACGTTTCTTGGTCTTTGAGCAAATCTGCCTCATTACGAAAAGCTGACGCAGAGGAGAGTCAGAGTTCATAATCGTGGGGGAGTTTATAACTAATCTTGCCCATTAATGCATCGATATACGTGGTTCGGTCCAACATTAAAATCCCCAGTTTTTAATACAACCTATACGGCATTTATAAACCTTCAAGCGCAGGTCCCTCATTGCCACAACACTGACGCAGAGGAGTCTTTAGCTGTGGTGCTCAGAGTCCAGAGCTATCGTCTGCGCCATCTAGAACAGCTAAGCATCGCTACCGGCTTGGATGGAAAATATTTCCTGCGCGACCGTCCCCGGCGGAAGATAATGACGTCAGTAGTGGAAAAATCGATATTTGAAGCATTGTCCCCTTGCTGGGTTTTTATTTTCCGCTGCATCGCTCTAGCTATCCACATATATATATATTATGCACCCAGTGTTCATTTTATGATGATTTATTATTATTTGTGACAGTCTCTTTCCAGTTTATTTCCTATGCCAGTTGTTTGAGAACGGATCGATGGTGACAGGTTTCGTGAGATAGGTCGACTATGATAGTTCAACTGTAGTGCCTTACAAGCGCCAAGCTAATCAGGCACTACTCTTGACATATCACGGTCGATCCATGTCTCAAGAATTGTAGAATGAGAGGTATTTGACCTACCACGTCAGCGAAAGGGTCCGTGTTTCGATTAAATGACAAGCAACATATTGTGCTTTATCCTTAAAAGAAGCGCGTTCAAAGTCTGATCACCTTTGTCTTGCTAAAGCTAAGATTTTCACGGGGCCGTGAACTAAAGCAATGTCGCGTACCATCGATTTTTGGTTGTTGTTTCTTTAACCACTTTACTGCCGGCACACAACGAGCGGTTAACTCTTTCGCTACAGAGGAAAAAGACGATTCAGCTCAGTGCAATAGGCATACATCCTCATGGGCCCCCGCAGAGAGAGAGAGAGAGAGAGAGAGAGAGAGAGAGAGAGAGAGAGAGAGAGAGAATATGGCAGCGGCCGTCAACTTTTCGACCTACGCACGCACACACACGCGAACGCACGCACGCACGCACACACACACACACACACACACACAATTAATCAATCAATCAATACTCATTGTAATGGCGTATTCTATGGTGTTTTCATTCCTATGTCACACGATAATGCCTTTGGCGCAAACCTTACCACATGAACTCGGTACAAAAGCCCGTCAGTGCAGCGACTAATGGCGGACTCTTATGTAGCTTACCTTTTGTGAGGCGTCTTGCATACCAGACAGGTTCCGTAAAAAGAGCCTGAAACGTTGTAAAGTACGAAGTTACGTAGTGCTGTAGGAAACAACACACACACTACTGGAGTTGTTTGTAGCACACATTTGCGACAATAAATTGCGGAAAAAAACAAATAAGGAAAGATTCCTTGCGCAATCTAAAGCACATCAGAGTTCTATGCCGACTATTTTCTGATGAACTTGTATTAACCCATTCAGTCGAGAGGCGCAAAGCTAATCTGGCACTGCCCTTGAATTATCATGGTCGATCCATCTCCTGCAACTGGTGCATAGTCGTTAGATGACGCCTCCAAAATTTGGGAAACACAGCCGTCGGGCTGAATGCGTTAACACAGATGCTCCTCAGGGTTGTGAGATATCACCATTGTTATTTTCTATTTACACTGATGAAAGGAAGGTCCAGAATGCTGTTGTTAGTTTGTACAGGTATGCAGATGACATGGCTTTGGTCGCTTTCCTAATGCGAGAACAAACCTTGTGTGAACAAATATATTTTGATCATGTTCTTGAGTTGCAAGACTGGTGCACGTCCAGCGCATTACATATAGTCTCAGTAGCAGCTTACGCAATTTCTGCAGAGATAAGTCAAGTTCGTCAAAAGAGTAACAATGGTTTGCAGGTAGGAAACGAAAGTACTAATGCCATATGGTTTATGCATAGCAACAATATTTGTCCTTAGGATGGAGACATTTTTGTAGAAGTGATTTTCGAAAGCTATTTTTCGATGTGAGGGAACCAGTCCTCGTACACGGCCCGGATAAGGTGCAAGACATTATTTGAGCATAACATTGAAAATTTCAAGCATACAAGTTACAAGTTTATTCCAGTAAGTAAATTAAAATCATGAGCAAGTAAACATGCATACATATTTACGATAAAATAATGTTAAAAAAATAATATTTTCAATGCCGTAAGCATACTCGCGTCGATAGTTTCAAAATGGCGGTCAGCGAGATGCCTGCGAAAGAAGTCGATCAGACGCGCAGGGTTGATGCAGCTTTACTTTGCTCCTGAAGTGAAACAGATTATTTTGGATTTGAACTTTGAAGTACATCTTATCAACGTCATATACGTTATTTTTCCTGGTCTTGAAAACAGCCTTTCCCATAGAACTGACTCGGTCTTTTGTGGGAGGAAAGCATATCGAAAGTAAACTGCCTTCGTGCATGTTGTGCATTGTGTCTGCCGACCATCTTCAACTTTCTGCAGACTTTTTGTCCGGATACAACATGCATGTTGTTCGTCTGTTTTCCAGCCTAACGGCTCTAACTCTAAGTGCAGGTATGATCTTTTGTTATTAGTGGAGATGGGATTTGTAACTGCGGGTCAAGCACACTCTTATCCGACTGGTCTTAAGCACAAGCCAGGCAGAGTGAAATCCATCTCCGAACCGTTTCCATCTAAATCATCATGTTCAGCTAAACACCTACATATAAAATTTTAAAATTGTAGTTTTTGCAACTCATGCAACCAATCCGCACTCATGTACTCACAAGAACTCTTATGATCAAGCTTTATCGGGACTGCATGAGACACATACAGATAGTAGCCCTCTCCATTATATTACATGTTTTTTTATTTATTTATTATTGATTCATTTATGTATTCACTTTACATATTTATTTATTATTTATCCTTTTAATTATGGATGGAAGGAATTCCTTGATGCACATGATCACTAATGGTATGGTGGTGGCCACCAAGGAGAGGATTTTTTTTAAAAAAATATGCATACATCTGTGCATGTTCATAATCTATCTTTTACTTAGCATGCATATTCATAGGTCACAGGTATCTCCGACTTATTTTATTATTTATTTATTTATTTATTTATTTATTTATTTATTTATTTATTTATTTGTTTGTTTGTTTGTTTGTGATGTATGTTTGCACATACAAATCAGCATACAAGATGAGAACATACGTGTACACATATATGGTAATAAGTGCATACCACCCGCTCCCCACCCCACATACAAAACCACAGAACATCCATTAAAAGACATGCACGTCTGTGCATGTTCATAATATATCCTTTACTTGGTGTTCATATGTCCCAGGTATCTTTGATTTACCTTATTTTATTTATTTAAATTTATTATTTATTTTTATTTGTTTGTAAAGTAGGTTTTGTACATATTATGCTGATGTTCTCATACACATACATGTTAATACTGCCCACTCCCAACCCCACTCCACAATCACAGAACACCCACCAAAAGACAAGTACATCTGTGCATGTTTAAATCTATCCTTTACTTAGCATTCATATGGCCCAGGTATCTTGACTTACTTTATCTTATGTATTTAATCGCCATGAGATGGCATTAGTCGCCTGCTCGGTATTAAACCCAAATAACTATTTTGTCACGACACGGTTTTTTTTCGTCTAATTTTGTAGGGGAGTAAGTTTAGAGGGGTGACAGTATTTAGATAGTCACCGGACGCACGGGGTAGTTTAGGTGGGGTATTTGGCCTGTACACGAGTATTTGGTGCCGGGCGAGAGTTTGGAGGTCGGCGTAACGCACGTGATCGCCCGGTCTCCGCGATTGGGTGGTTTTTGTTGCACGTGGATTTCAATCACAAGATTTAGTGAGCTCTTTTTTGCTAACCTAAAGTTATCCAAATTGTTAGACAGTCGCTTTTCCAACTGCGAACGAGACAGTCAGTTTCTCCAGCAGTTTCCTAGGGTGGTCTTTCAGGCGTGGTTCGCCATTTGCTGAGGGCTGCAAGCAGCTGTGTCGTTCTTTGTGTAACGGCCCTGTGATACGGTTCTGGTCGTCCCGGAGCCGGTGTCCGAGGAAGGAGAGAGAGAGAAGAAGAGCTTCGACAACTTCACCCCTGGCTTGTCTTGATCTTGTTTGTCTTTGTCTTAGCCGGGGCGTCTTCACGGATGGCAGTAAGTACACTCGGTCCACACTGTCAAATGCTTTCTCATAATCCACAAAGTTGACGTACAGCGGGGAGCTCCACTCCAGAGACTGTTCCACGATGATGCGGAGAGTGGCGATCTGGTCTGTACATGATCGGTTCTTCCTAAATCCTGCTTGCTGGTCTCTCAGCTGGGGGTCAACAGAGCTCTTCATTCTCTCCAGGATGATCCTGTTGAAGACCTTTCCTGGTACTGACAGCAAGGTGATTCCTCTGCAGTTGGAACACTTGCTGAGGTCGCCTTTCTTGGGAAACTTGATTAGGTACCACTCCTTCCAGTCAGCCGGCATCACCTCCTCTTTCCAGATCTTTCCAAACAGTGGGTACAGCATCTCCACTGTTGTCTCTAGGTCTGCTTTCAGAGACTTCGCTGGGATGCCATCTGGGCCTGCTGCTTTGCCGTTCTTCAAAAATGCCACTGCTCTTCTGATCTCTTACCGGCTGGGTCTGTCACAGCTGATGGGTAGGTCGGTCTCTGCCGGCTGGATGTCTGGGGGGTCGGGTGGGCTAGGTCTGTTCAGTAACTCTTCAAAATACTCGGCCCATCTGTCGAGTTGGTCTGCTCTGTCAGCAATAGGCTTGCCTTCTTTGTCTTTTACTGGTCTTTCTGTATGGCCATACTTGCCTGACAATCTTCTGGTAATGTCGTAGAGCTGTTTCATGTTGCCGCTGCCTGCTGCCTTTTCTGCCTCTGCTGCCAGGCTGTCTGTGTAGGCCCTCTTGTCTGCCCTGATACTCCTCTTCACCTCGCGGTTGGCTTCCGAGTATTCCCCCTGTGCCCTTACTTTGGCTGCTCTCGTGCGACTGTTGTTGACAACTGCTTTCTTCTGCTTCCTCACTTCTATCTTCTTCAAGGTCTGTGCCGACAGCCAGTCCTTGTGATGGTGTTTCCTGAACCCTACAGTGTCTTTGTAGGTTGAGTTCAGCGCCTCTCTAACTGCCTTCCACTGCTGCTCTGTGGTGACCTCCTCCTCTTCATTTACTAGCTCCTGTAGCGCTTGAAACCGGTTGGACAGCACCAGTTTGAACTCTTCTCTAACTCCAGTTTCTCGCAGGAGGCCTACATTATAGCGCTGTCTTCTTGTTGTCTCTGTGCGGCTTTTCTTTAGCTTGAGCTTCATTCTTAAGGTAAGCAGATGGTGGTCTGAGGCGACATCTGCTCCCCTCCTCACTCGAACATCTTGAAGGGATCTTCTAAATTTCTTGCTAATGCAGATATGGTCTATTTGGTTCTCTGTTGTATGGTCGGGTGAGACCCAAGTTGCTTTGTGTATTCTTCTGTGTGGGAAGATGCTGCCTCCAATGACAAGTCGGTTTAGAGCACAAAAGTCTACAAACCTCTCCCCGTTCTCACTCATCTCCAAGCCTAGTCCCTGTCTCCCCATCACCTCTTCGTATCCGGTGTTGTCCTCCCCTATTTTGGCATTAAAATCGCCCATGACGATGGTGATGTCTCGCTCCGCACATTTGTCCAAGGCACTCTGGAGTCGGTCGTAGAACTCTTGTTTCTCTTCCTCGTCACTGTCATTAGTGGGCGCATAACACTGGATGACGTTCAGCTTGAGCTTTTGAATGTCTAGTTTGCCAAAGCATTAATTTTATTTGAACTTGTCGTTCGTGCTCCCGCTGGGGAGATTCAGTAGCTTACGAACTATATTCATTTTTCTCGATCTTTGTTTGTGTCTTAGTAAGTTTATTTGGTTCATCGTATATTTGTGCTATTTGAAATACTGTGTTACATAAAGAGCCACGTGCTGTGAGGGAATTTTCGCGGAAGCAAAGGCGTTGGTCTAACTGGCGTTAGCGCTTGCTGCTTGTGCTTCCGTCGGGGTCCAGTGGCTTATGGTTTGAGCTTTTCAGCCTCAGTTTTCTTTTGTATTTTATTTGGGATATTTGTTTATTATATATTTGTTATTGTGTATTGTGTATAGTAGTTATTCGGTTTGGGGAGTTTGGACATATGTGTGTGTGGATGTGACGTGTGAGCGCGTGGTTAGGATTGAGTGAGAATAGTTGGTTATTGTTAGGGTTATATGTAATGTCGTCGTTATTGTTTCTCTGGTGTTTGTGTTAGGTTTGTGGTAGTGTGGGTCGGGTGTGTCTCGAGTGGTAGCACTCATAGCTCACGCCCAGGAAGCGGGGTTGTGACATATTTATTTAAATTATGTATTTATTTACTTTTGTTTGTTTGTAATGCAGGTTTTGTACATACACATCAGCATACAAGAAGAAAATATACACATAATAGATGGTAATAGGTGCCATACCGCCCGCTCCCCACCCCTACCCAATTGCACACAAAACCGCAGAACACCTACCAAAAGACATGCACATCTAATCTATCCTTTACCTAGCATGCATATGTCTCAGGTACCTTAGACTTGTTTTGTCTTATTTATTTAAATTATTTATTTATTTTGTTTGTTTGAAATGTAGGTTTTGTATATACACATTAGCATACAGCATAAGAACATACACCATGGTGCCCCTGTGCATGTGGCCACCAGTACTATTCTGTCAGATCTGTCACACCCAGCCGATCATCTCTTCGAGCTTCTTCCCTCTGGCCGACGGTTCCGTGCTCTGAAAGCCAGAACCTCTCGATTTAGATGCAGTTTCTTTCCAGAAGCTGTCCTCGGTACATCACCATCCATGGAACAACGTGATTCCATGATTTGTGGCATATGACTGATTTGTGTTTAATATTGTGTTTATCTATCTTTTAGTGCTGTATACAGGATAATTCCCAACTGAGTGTATGACGTGATGAATGCCCTACAAGTGAGGATGTATTTTACTGTCGCCATGCCACACAAAAATCCTTGTAACGTTTTACTTGGTGAATAAATGTCTTATGTTTTATTCACGTACATGGTAATAGGTGCCATACCGCTCGCTCCCAACCCCACTCCAGTTACACACACAAAACCGCAGAACACCCACCAAAAGAATGTACATCTGTGCATGTTCATAATCTATCCTTTACTTAGCATTCATATGTCTCAGGTATCTTTGACTTACTTTATCTTATTATTTAGCCGCCGTGAGATGGTCGTAGTCGCCTGCAGGGCGTTAAACCCAAATAACTATTTATTTAAATTATTTATTTTTATTAGTTTGTAATGTAGGTTTTGTACATACACATACACGGTCATTGGTGCCATACCGCCCCTCTTTCAACCCCACCCCACATACAAAACCGCAGAACACCCACCGAATACATACCAAAGACATGCACAATTGTATACTAATGGGCAAAGTGGACTGTAAAACCTAAATAGACACTTGAGGTTAAGAAAGTGGCTTTTATTGACTGGCTGTATTTTAACTGCCCACCTACAAATCTCATGTGTACAGTTAATCACACTGCACATGCATGGTATGTCCTAGGCATGTGGCAAATCCTGGAGCGACTTGGCTGTCCCCCAAAGTTCCTCAGCATGATTGTCCAGCTACACGAGGACCAACAAGGCCAGGTCAGACTCAACAATGACCTCTCAGAACCATTCCCTATTCTCAACGGCGTAAAGCAGGGCTGCGTGCTGGCACCGACCCTCTTCACCATCTGTTTTAGCATGATGTTGAAGCAGGCCACAGTGGACCTCGATGATGACGATGCAGTGTACATCAGGTATCGTCTCGATGGCAGCCTGTTCAACCTCAGACGACTGCAGGCCCACACGAAAACCCTAGACCAACTGATTCGTGAGCTGCTTTTTGCTGATGACGCTGCCCTCGTTGCACACACAGAGAGAGCCCTGCAGCGCATCACGTCCTGCTTCGCAGACGCTGCCCAGCTCTTTGGACTCGAGGTCAGTCTGAAAAAGACAGAGGTCCTCCATCAGCCGGCACCCAAGACAGTGTATCGCCCTCCTCACATCACCATTGGCGAGTCTGAACTAAAGTCAGTGCACCAGTTTACTTACCTTGGCTGCATTATCATGTCGGACGCCAAGCTGGACAAGGAGCTTGACAGCAGGCTGGCAAAAGCGAACAGCGCTTTCGGGCGACTTTTCAAGCGGGTGTGGCACAATCAACAGCTGAAAACAGGCACCAAGATCAGCGTGTACAGAGCTGTGGTCCTCACCACCCTGCTGTATGGTTCCGAGTCCTGGGCCCTCTACCGCAGCCAACTACGACTCCTCGAACGCTTCCACCAGCGCTGCCTGCGCACCATCCTGGGCATTCACTGGAGTGACTATATCACCAACGTCGAGGTCCTTGAACAGGCTGAAACTGTGAGCATCGAGGCTTTGCTGCTGCGGACACAGCTCCGCTGGGCGGGGCATGTCTCCAGGATGGAGGATCATCGCCTACCAAAGATCACCCTGTTCGGCGAGCTTGCTACTGGACACCGTGACAGAGGGGCACCAAAGAAGAGATACAAAGACTGTCTCAAGAAGTCACTTAGTGCCTGCCAAATCGACCACCACCAGTGGTCTTCGCTTGCTGTGGACCGTGACACCTGGCGCTCCACCATTTACAAGGCAGCTGTCTCCTTTGAGGACTCTCGCAGAGCTAGCCTTAAGGACAAGCGGCTCAGGAGAAAAAACAGAGATGCCGCAACTCAGAACCCTGGCCATACCTCCCCCTGCAGCCACTGCGGTCGAACCTGCCTGTCCCGGATTGGCCTCCGCAGCCACGAACAAGCCTGCAGACGTCGTGGGCAACTCCTATAAAATCTTCGTTCGCGAAGTCAAGCCAAGACATGCAGCCATCAGTTCTGTGAAAAGTATTGTTGGCCTCATGCACAGGGGTACCAAAACTTAGAGATAAGGCCACACCTGATAACAATAACAGAACTAATATGCATACTCAGCCACTAGTTCTGTAAACAGCACCTTTATAAACAGTACCAGTGGCCAAATGCACATATACATCATGGATGATGCCACCACTGATCACTTCAAACAAATGGCTGCCCAGTTCACATTGATAAGTGATACCGTGAAGTAGCCTGCACATGCAGCCATCAGTTCAGTAAATAGTACTTGTGGCCACATGCACAAGGGCACGAAACTTAAAGGTGAGGCCAAAAGTGCCACCTCAAACAAAATGCCTACACGCACATATCAATGATACAGTCAACCTCCATGTGCGTTAGGCGGGACAGGCTTAAATATGGGACTGTAAATCTTACAGCGAAATGTCATACCAGTAAGAAGATAATGTAACAGCAGCAAGTACATGAATTTTGTAAATCGCTCTACTGCTAGCAAGACAAGGTTTAATTTTAAACAAAGCATTGCATGAACTTCATAAACCTAAATAATATAGAGACTTGAGGTTAAGAAAGTGGCTTGTATTGACTGGCTGTATTTTAACTGCCCACCTACAAATCTCATGTGTACAGTTAATCACACTGCACATGCAGCCATCAGTTCTGTGAAAATTACTGTTGGCCTCATGCACAGGGGCACCAAAACTTGGAGATAAGGCTACACCTGATAATAATAACAGTACTAATATGCATACTCAGCCACTAGTTCTTCATATTTTTTGTAGGGGAGTAAGTTTAGTGGGGTAACAGATTAGTTAGTCACCGGGTAGCGATAGCATAGGTATTTAGTATTTTGGCCTTTACACGGATGCTGTGCTGCTGTGCGTGAATACGGAGGTCGGCGTAACGCACGTGATCGCTCAGACTAACGCTATCGGGTGGTATCCGTTTCACGTGAATTTGCATCACGTGATAGACCGAGCACCTTCTTGATAAACGTACGATAATGAAATAGTTGGTGAGTCGCATTCCAGCTGTGAACGAGAACAGTCGACTTCAAGCGTTCAACGACGTAACTAATCTTCGAGGGGGGATTTCGCGGGCGTGGTTAACCATTTGCTGCGGTCCTCAAGTGGCGTGTCGTCCTCCTGTGACGGTCCCACAATACGGTTCTGGTCGCTCCGGTGTTGGTGTTCTGAGAGAAGAAGAAGAAACTGCAACGACTGAATCCCTGGCTTGTCTTTTCTTTGTTTGTCTGCGTCCCAGCCGGGGCGTCTCCAAGGATAGCATGTATCCAAATCCAGTTCCAAATCCGGTTCCAAATCCAGTTCCAAAGTCAGAATTAACCAGCTAAGTCCGCCGCCGCGCTGTGCGGAAGGCCTTCGTTGTGAGAGGGGAGGCTGGCTGTGTCATTCCACTTGTGGGTCTACGACGCCGCACCTGGGCGCTGTCGAGAGCATCACGACACGCCCCGTGTTTAGCCAGGTCGGGTCGCCCCATTTAGTTATTTCTAACCGATCTAACGTATCTTGTTTATTTGTAAACTGGTAGAGGACGTTGTGCTAATTTCACCTCCTCGTAGCGACAGTGTTGCGAGGAGAGCTTTGATGCAGTGACAGTGGTATTCTGAAATATTGTATTTAAACGTAGCCTTGTGTTACGGAAGACCTTGTCGCGGAGGCAAGAGCGTAGAGCTGAGCTGAGCTCGACGGTTGTGCTTCCGTCGAGAAGGTCTACTGAGTGACTTTTGACCTATTAAGTTTGCGTAGCTTTCGGTTGTGTTGTATTGAGGATGCTAGTTCCATTATATAGTCGACTTTGTGGTCGGAATACTGTTATTTAAATGTAGCCTTGTGCAGTGAAAAACCTTATCGCGGAGACAAGAGCGTTAAGCTGAGTTGAGCTCGACGGTTGTGCCTCCGGCGAAAAGGTTCAGTGACCTGTGAACGGTATTAAGGTTGTTTGTGTGTCAGTAAGCTTATTCGCTTCAATATATTTGATATTGTGCTATTTGAAATACCGTTACGTTAGGAGCCACGTGCTGTGAGGGACGCTCCGCGGAAGCAAAGGCTATTGGCGTTAGCGCGTGACGCTTGTGCTTCCGTCGGGGTCCGTGGCTTGTGAATTAAGTTTTTCAGTCTCAGTTTCTGTCTGTATTTTTATTGAGGGATTTGTTTTAGTATATATTTATTTGTTTTCTTGTATTGTGTATAATGGTTATTGGGTTTGGGGATTTTGGACTTGTGTGCGTGTGAATGTGATGCGTGAGTGCGTGGTTAGGATTGCGTGAGAATAGTTGATTACTGTTAGGGTTATATGTAATAAATGTCGTCGTTATTGTTCCTCTGGTGTTTGTGTTAGGTTTGTGTTGGTGTGGGTCGGGTGTGTCTCGAGTGGTAGCACTCATAGCATAGCTCGCGCCCCGGAAGCGGGGTCGTGACAATAGCGTTTGTGTTGTGGGTTGCGTTTAGTTTTGGTGCTGTGGCGTCGAAATGAAACGGGCAAAGCGATGGTAAAGTGAATGGAAATAAACGTGACAAACCTTTATCAAGACGTAAAAATGCACAAAGCAACTTTACACGTTAGCTTTTTTGTGAAACAAACAAGCTTATGTAGAACAAATAAAAAAGAAATCGTCGGCACACCGAAATTCACGGCAACTGAGGAGTCAGCGTGTATCTTGTATTCTGTGTCGATCACGTGATTTGGGATACCTTATTGTTGAGCAACGATATCTGAGCTCGAAGCAAGCCGTTTTCGTAATTGTTTCTTCTCTTAATATAAAGTGTGAAAATTTACTTTAAAAATAATGAAATCCTTCTAAGTGACATATAGTGCATACTACCAGGACCAAATGAGGCCCGTGTAAACTACTGATCCCCAGTGAACATGGCTGCGACAGTCCTGGTTTCGTCTGCAGCCGTACTGGAAACAAAATGTGCTACAGAAAATTGTCTCCATCCTCCGGCGGTTTAAAACGAGTGCGCACTGCTTTATTCATAATAGACTTCATTTTGATATACCCAAACCTATGTTACTCTATGGAAAATCACTATCTCGTAAACGGCTGATCGTCTATGAAGGGCAGCTGCTAGACTAATACGCCGGGATGGTGGTAAAACAAGAGAGTTGATCATGGATGATTCCAAACCACCAGATGACATTTCAATCAGTCGTTGTCAATGGCCAGCCTATTGAAGTGGAGTGCTTTAAATATCTTGGCACGCAGACAGATGGTAAACTCAATTTTAATCAGAACACTAATTTCATTTTCAAAAGGGCTGTACGGCAGCGGCTGTTTCTTCTGAGGAAACTCCGTAGGTTTGGGGTCAGTGAGGCCGTGCTTGAAAATGTGTATACAAGTCTCATCGAAAGTTTGTTATCATTCAACATTACAGTTTTGTTTCGTAACCAGAGTGCAAAGATCAGGAGTGCATTGACTAGAGTTGTGAACACAGCCAGCAAGATTATAGGCAGACCACAAAGTCAGCTCGGTGACATTTATACCGTTTCTGTTCACAGACATAAAGAGAAACTGCCTTCTGGGAGGCGTTATGGAATGCCCCTGGCACGCAGGAATCTTTTCAAAAAGTCATTTGTGCCTAATGCAATAACCTTGCTGAACTCCATCATGTAACTGCTGGGCCATATGACCAGTAATATTTTGAGCATAGTAACTCTTAATTGTAACTTTTCATCGCAGTGAAGTGTGTCTGTATGTGCGTTCGAGCGTGTGCGCGTGTGAGCATGTACAAGGTTATCGGCATATTTGCACGTATGTTTATTATTCTCCTATGTTCTTATGCGTGTTTTAATGTCGAAGACGAAGGAAAATTTCCATCTCATGGACAATAAAGTGTATTGTATTGTATTGTATTGTATTGTATTGTATTGTATTGTATTGTATTGTATTGTATTTTCTTACACATCTCCTTTTTTGCTGCCTTTGAGCCGAAAGCTGTATCACACACGTGTTGTACAGCTTGGCTGTATCACACGCGTGTGATACAGCCCTGGTGCGTGAACGGACACGTGTGCACAACATGATATCGTCTTGTAGAAAATCTGGTCAACACTTGAGAAAGGTAGGGGCACACACGATATTGAAACTTGACCTACTTTCAGCTCACGTGCAATGACGCCATTTCATAGTGACGACTGACACTCTGGCGTCTTGCATGCGCTATTACGTCATCACGTAGGAACTTTTGTCTGACAATCAAAATATCCACTTCACATTACAAAGTAAATTACGTCATGTTCATTGCCAAAGACGCAATGGCGGCTGTGTTATGGTTAGGCATGTCACGAGTGTAGAAAACCAACTCACCTCTGATTTATGCCAAGAAATAGGTGAGTAAGAAATAGATTCTTACATCGGTGTTTAGGTGACACTGAGAATCTGACTGGAGTCAATCGAGTGAGATTCTCAGTATCACCTAAACACCGATGTAAGACCGGCTCTATTAAGTCAGTCTTGTCTACTGTGTATAGATTATTTTGAAGTATACCATGTGTGTTGTGATCCTGGCCATAAGATTTCTTCTCGTTGGGAGGTAATTATAATTCAGTGATCTTTCATCAGCTTGCTTTCTTTTACGAAATTAGCAGAGGAAAGAAAGCAAATACGTTATTGGTGGCAGAGGTTTGCCGAATGCCTTCAGGGTACAATGGTTCGTGATTTGACCTCCCTCAGGCCTACAAAGGTCCGTGTAGGAAACCCCTGCTACCAGTATTATGTTTTAAAAGTATTATTTATGGGTGACATGGTATGTTGAAATGTATTCGATTACAGTATATTCCACGCGGAATGAGAAAAGATTATTTTTTTTAAATGATACCGTATCTTTCCCTTGACACATACAGATGCGGCAGGCCTGTATTCTTGTGTGATCTGTTTGTAATATTCAGTAAAGCATTTTAACTCGTTCAAGGTGCCCCGCATCAATAGCTGCGTCCGCATCTATTGATGTGGGGCGCCTAACATGTGTTAACGCACAGACCGAACGTTCAGCTGACCTCTAATGAAGGCTACATTACCGCTCAGGAGACCATTAGATTTAGATCATGATAGTTCGTCAGTGCCAGAATAAGTTGCTTAGAGGCGCCAAGCCGAGGCTGTTCTGGCATCAGTCACCCTTCAACTATCACAGTCTAACTATATCTATACTATTCTTCACGTATAAGGGCTCAACGTTTGCAAGCGGCAGTCCTTTTTTCTTTTTTTGTTCTTCTTTCACGTACCGTGACCACAAAACTGTGCGTGATATTGTATACTCAACCCCCATAACTGTTCAAACGGAAGCAACACTTCTTCAGCGAAATGCTACACACAGGCTATGATTCATTTAGACACGGGAGAATTCAGTTCAGTCAGCACAGTTCGTCTAGTGACTAGTCTCTGTTCCATCAGTAAATACACTGCCACGCCATCTGTGTGAGCAACAGTTAAAAATAGATCGACACGCTAACAGCGGCGCATAATAAACACGTGTGATTACGCGTGTGCGTTTGCTGCGTGTCCAGACTGCCGTTAAAGCTGATTAGATGTGTCGACAATGCATAGCAAATGCAATTAATGGTGTTGAAATGATTCGTCGTCAGATTTACGCGGCATGGCACGGTACTCTGAACCCCTACGTAGCTACAGTATCTATGTCGAGTCAGTTTAACCCAAGGACGCTGTAAATCCCTTGACTGCTACTGACGATGTTACGTGCCTTTAACCCTTGACTGCTGCTGACGATACCGCCGCCCGGCGGAAAAGTCGCGTCAGTAGCAAGTACGCGTCTGGCCATAATTATGGCCGGGCGGTAGCGTCACTTGCAGCCAAAGGGTTAAATCACGAGACTTTTACGCCGAGCGGTATGGCCAGTAGCTGTCAACTGAAGGAGTTACAACGTTGACAACCTTGTGGTAGAGACGGGTTTAACACATTCTGCTCCAGGACCGAAATCGGCCAATTTTGAAGTCGCCATCTGAAGACTGCATTACACTTCTGGAAACAGATCGAGCGTGATAGTTAAAGGGTTGTGCCAGAATAGCTTGGCGCCTATGGGCGCCAAGCCATTCTGGCACAACCCTTGAACTATCACGCTCGATCCATGTCTTGCCGTGGCGTGTCGGAGTTGAATGAGGTAAAGTGAGTGATTGAGTGAGCGATCTAAAGTCGAGCAGTTTAACTTTTTTTCTCTCTTTCAAATTCAAATTTCGACCATTGCAGCCTCAATTAAATCCAAACACTTGTTCCTGTGTGTGTTGGTCTGTAATTTTGAACCTTACGATTGTGCAATGTGGCCCAAAGTCCCAGACCAATACGCTTATCTACATTAACCAAAGCCTAGATATGACCTGGCCCTGGCAGTTGCAATGCTATATATATGGCGTACAATATAACTGGTCGTTTGTCACGGGTGCAAAAAATACGACGGGTTAGTGGGTCAAGAGATTTCGGGTAGGGGTAGGACTGAGCTAGGATGGAGGACTGATGGGCACGGGTGGGGTGGGAGTTGTGGTGGGTGCGTGTGTCTTTAAGTTCCAGCACCAATTGAGAATTTGATAGACCATGACATTAATAGCTCGAGATTTGTTACTGGTCAGCATAATGCTAGGAAAGTAGTTATTGTTTCGACCACGAGACAGTGATAGGTCGACCGTGATAGTTCATGAATGTTACCTGAATACCGTCGCTTGGCGACTGCGTGGATCCGCGACTATGTCAGCTCAAGGATACGCTACTGCTTAAAATTAATGTGACTAGGCGCCAAGCTATTTTGGCACCACCCTTGAGCTAAAATGGTTGATTTATCTTCTTCTCTGTAATGTAGCCTTCATAGGACAATAAGCAATTTTTTGTTTAATTCAGTATTATTATTTTGTAATTAGCCTAAGGATGCAATGGGATAAACACCGCCACGCTATTCAAAGGCTACCTTGAGCTGTCAGCTGTCAGAGTCCCGCATCCTTTCCCTACTGCTGCTTAGGATATGATTCTGAAGTACATGCATAAACCATACGTCGACTGTAGGAGTGACTGCCACTGACGGTACGGCGGGGCGGAAAGGACGCGTATTTTGACTGCTACCGACGATACCGTTCGGCGGAAAAGACGCGTATATACGCGTCTTTTCCGGCGAACGGTATCGTCTGTAAGAGTCAAGGGGATAAGCATATCGGCTGCAAAAGTGAAAAACAGGGCGTATAGGGCATGGGTGCGGGACGGGTGCTAGTGGGTCATGGATTGACGCAGAAGGGGTGGAGCGAAAGGACACTGTTTGCTTTGCTCTTAAATCCCACTCAAGTCAACAACACAGTTGTCGTCTGGTCTAACCCGGACATGGAAATGCCGTTTTGTGAGTGTTATAAACTGAAATTGGCTTGGACTCTTCAATAAATAGGTTGTGTTTCGTGTAAGATCCGGCAATGCGTTCAGCAAGATTAATGACTTGTACCAAACGTAACAATATTTATTAACGTTTGAAATAACAAGACGAACATTTTCACAAAGGTGGGGAAAGGTCTTGTGGGCTGGCTGAAGCCTGCATGACTCAAAATTTCAAATACGGCACAGAGTGCTGGCGGACATAGGCATATGTCTTACAGACACAGATTTAAAATTTGAACACGCTGCTCTTGTGGTATAATCATTTTTTTTTTTTTTTTACTAGATTGGAGCACCATACACCACTGTCAAAACAAAACACTCGAATTCAAGTATTTGTACCCCGGGTGGCGTCTTCTCTCAGTTCCTGGTGCGTCAGCTATCCACGATTAGCGTCGGTGTCTCACTGCAATAAACTGAAACCTAATATCCACAGACTTACCACAAACTTAACTGTGACCCATTTTCAGTCATTATCAAGAGGCGAGGATGTTCGTGAGCCCCTGCGTTGCAAGGGCTCATGTACATCTATGCCTCTTGCAAATGTTAGGACTTGACTCAAAGACTAGTAGAGCCTGTAATCATGTACACATAATATGTCTCTTCTTTTCAAGTGGAAATCAGTGTAGAAAATAGGTAATGGGATCTGTCTGTCCAGCGCTGTGATTCCCCTTGGTTTGCATACAATTCTGCCAGCGCTAGCCTCACCTATCTGGTTTGTGAGTATCTATAACTCGAGGCAAATTTGTATCGTTACATTGTTGTGTAATGTTCTGTGCATCTACTGTGGGAAATCAGGGTATTTACCCGACCACATATAGTAGCGCACCTTCATGTTTGTGTATGTATGTTTCTCCTGCCTACTTCCTAAGTTCCGGAGAAAGACATGGGTTATATAAGAGACCTGATCCATTCGTTTGAGGATGGAAATGATCGTCTTATTCTATACCTGCGTATTTCTCTGTGGGCTGGCGATTGGGTGCCTGATAGGTGGGGGCAGGGGATCTAACTGTTGTCTGTCCAGCGCTGTGATTCCCCTTGGTTTGCATACAATTCTGCCAGCGCTAGCCTCACCTATCTGGTTTGTGGGTAATGGGATCGCACAAAAAGGGCTATAATTTATGATGTGTGTATGAGTTATTTGCCTTTCCAGAACGAACTAGGAAGGAGCCTGTGACGTTGAAAAAGACGGGTACCTTGCACAGAACGCAAGTTACAGATTCTAGGAACGTAGGAGGAATTCAATCGCCATAGATTATGCATAATATATTTGTGTAATGGCATGTGGTTTTGGACTTCACCGCCGTGAGGCCCAAAATCACAGCGAGGCAAGCACACGGCAATATTTCATATTTATTGAAAGCCCTCTTACGTATATTTGATTGTGCCCTCTATTGCCGGGGCAAGGCGAACGCTACCCAGTTGCAAGAGACATAAAACCCTCATGAGGCCCCGCAGTCTCGGGGGCTCATGAGGATTTATGCCTTTTGATAGTCACATGGCCTCTATGCCTATTTTTTTGTCACATTTCTGTTGTTCTCTTTTACGAAAATGCCGTACAGTGTATATTATTTTGGCACGTGACGGGTGATCAGTTGTTTACCAAACTCAGAAACTGTGATCTCGATCACTGAGTCGCTCAGTGTGGAATGGCAAAATTATAAAAGCTCAGCTTGAAATAAAGAAATTTGAAATACAAAGTACCCACACAAAAACAAACAAAACAAAAAAACACCAAAAAAACAAAACAAAACAAAAAACAAAAACACAAACAAAAAATAAACGAGAATTTCATGTGCACAGATAAACAAGAGTTGCGATCAACTAACCTCACAGGAAGTCAGAAGGCCTGCGGGAGCTATGAGTTCCCTGGCAACGGACTCCGAGTGTCAATTTCGACGCTGTCGGAGCCGTTGTCAGGGGCACATGACTTGTGTGGTAGCCTGGCTTTCGCTCGCCCCTCTGTGCTAGCATTTCTCCTCCCTGAGTGTTAATTGCGGAAGCTGTAAGAGTTGTTTTTTTTCTTTCTTTCTTGCCTTTCTCTGCCTCGCGACGCATATTTTATATCTGAAATCTGTGTTCATCCTACGACCAAAAGCCACAACCGTACAAGGTACTGAGTCATGGGTACAAAATGGTTTCAGCAAGAGACATAGATCCTCATGACCCCCGCGACTGCGGGGGCTCATGAGGATATATGTCTCTCGCAGACAGACCGAGTTCACTTTTTCTCGGCAGTGAAGGGTTACTTTCATGCAACTGTATTATTTTGTATTGCCGCCTTCCACACCGTTGACTCAGGTGCATAACATAGCCGATTAGGACGCCGTACACTCTGTCCACAGCTGGATACGGCCAAACTTCTTTTTCTTCAAGCGTCACAGAACAAATTTATGTGATAGTTTCCTGATTGCCAGTGTTTTCAATACCCCGGCGGTTTGCCTAGTCAGTGGTGTGTATGTTGTCACAGTAAAGCGGCGTAAAATGTGACAGTTTGCGGATAGTATTTCAAGCTGAAATATCGTGGCCGATGGTTTTTCTTCACGCTACACAGGGACGTTTTACTTCACTGAGTTTTGTTATCCGCTCACACTGAACATATTCAGTAGTGAAGTAATGTTCCCGCAAGGGTTTCATGTGAAAGGCCAAAACAGAAAACAGAAGTTGAAAACCCTTTAAGTATGAAACATGAAACACGTTGCATACTTAAATGGTTTTCAGCCTCTATTTCTGTTTTCCTTTAACATATTGGTGAGATTGTGCTTTGTCTGTGCTTGTAGTAAGAGCTCTGCTTAGCCACTTGCACAGCCCGGGCAGTTGGGCCTGAAGGAAGAAGTATTGCCCAGTAGACATTTGGTAAGACGGGCGGAGAGAGAGCGGAGAGAGAGAGAGAGAGAGAGAGAGAGAGAGAGAGAGAGAGAGAGAGAGAGAGAGAGAGAGAGAGAGAGAGAGAGAGAGAGCCTGGAGAGAGAGAGAGAGAGAGAGAGAGAGAGAGAGAGAGAGAGAGAGAGAGAGAGAGAGAGAGAGAGAGAGAGAGAGAGAGAGAGAGCCTGAGAGAGAGAGAGAGAGAGAGAGAGAGAGAGAGAGAGAGAGAGAGAGAGAGAGAGAGAGAGAGAGATGGTGGTGGTGGTGGTGGTGGGGGGGGGGGGGCGCATGGTTCAATGCGTATTTTGGCTGTCCTCTTTTATAACCGTATTTGTTGACTGGATGGGCTGATTTGGCGCCCCGGCAATTGACTGTGTTCTCAATGACATTTATTAGTACTATTGTCTGCTTTGGCAGTGACTAGGGGCTAATGCTGCACTAAGTGAAGAATCAGAAGCCAAGTCACCCAGTAGTACGGATTTCAAACATTCTGTAGATCCCCCCCCCCCACCCCCTCCAACCCCCGGCCCGCCCTCTTCCTTAACTCATTCGCGGCCAGCTGCATCCGGATGCGGCTGGCTGCGAATGAGTTAAAGCAATGTGCTCCAACGCGGGCTTTGATTGCTGCAATTTGCCGACCCGACGGATTTTCAATGTTGTCTTGCCTCAGATCATTTTTTTTTTTTTGGTCAGTTCTCCACATTTTTGTTTTTAATATATTATTCCATACATAACAGATGATCTCTAACACCCTGGTGCAAGTCTATACAACTCTCCTACGTACAAAAGATAGTAAGGACAGAAACTGAAGTCATTTTACCGTCGGACATTCAAACTTCAAAAGTTAAAGCGATCTGCTTCATGTCTGGCTTGCATTGCTAAAAATTTGCCCGATACAATGGGTTATCAGTGTTGTATAAACTACCCAGTAACACAAATGTCCTCGGAATCACGTCGGCCGCAGTGGGTCCGCGCACGACTTTGCGCCGGCGGGCCCACTGCGGTCGTCGTGGGCCCGAAGACGTTTGGCTACCCCAGTAGCCAAACGTCTTCGGGCCCACGACGACCGCAGTGGGCCCGCGCAAAGTCCAAAAATAAATTGCCCGTGTTTTTTACAGTCCGTGTGAACTCGGAGCACGCAACGTGTTTTCTGCTATAGGAGCAGAAGAACAGGAAAGTCTTTCACTGTACGACATTTAGACTTTATACGTTACTAAGTGAGCTCTTTTGTGTAGCGTTATTGTAAGACTACATTATACTGACGAGCAAAAGAAATGCGACATTTTTTGGACTCCGGAAACGTCGCATTTCTTTTGCTCGTCAATATACTAAGAACATTTATCAAGGAGATATTGCGGACGGTTCGGACTCGTTATTGCAGTGAGCAGGTCGCTTTAAACTTGTGTAACGGTTTAATGGGCGGCAATAAAGATTTTCAGTTGAATTATCCACGCCCCAGGGAAGTCAGACGAAAGGCAAGGTAACTAACTGAATTTAAAATCATTATTATGTTGTGTCATCGGCCGCCTGTGGAATCAAGTAAAGCTTGTAATGTGTCCTTGATTTAAGGTTACGATTTTCTCGGCTCTATTTAAAAAAAAAATTAAAAAAAAGTATAATAGACACTTTTATCGTACAGCGACCTGAAAAATTAAGCCGGTAAATGTATGCAGGTCAGTCACCTTGAGTCGCCTCGTACCGGCTCTGCACTTTCACCTCCAAAGAAAAGCGTAGGGAGATGGATCGACTGACCGTGGCAGCTCAAGGGCAGCGCCTGATCAGTTTGGCGCCAAGTCAGTTAAGGAGGCGCTACCCGTGAGCTATCGCGGTGGACACATCTCCAATACACTTGTGGTTTGCGTGGGAATCTTGTGCACGAGAACCATTCCAGATGCATACATTATATTTTGCGTTATACTGACACGCGACATTAAAAAAATAAATATATTATTATTATCAGGAACACTTCAGTGTTTTGCTCCTCAGTATGAAAGTAAGAGTCAGTCAAGACGAGGGGCAGATAATGAGCGGGAGGGTTGAGCAGCAGGGGAGTGGCAAAGGGGGGTGGGGCTTAGTCTGGAGTGGGGGCGGTGGGGTGTGGGAAGGGGACAGGGTATGGGGGTGGGAGGGGTGGGGATGGGAAGTGTACCTGTGGGTGGTCAGGTCTCAACACCTCCACTGGCAGAAAAGCGCGAACACCGCCCAACTGCAAGAGGCAAAGGACCTTAAGAGCCCCCGCAGATGCTGGGGCTCATGATGTTCTTTGCCTCATGCTGACCCTGTTCGTACCCGTGTTCCTTGGATTGGTGGGATTATTCGGTGTTGTATCTGCCTTCTTTGAAAGACACAGCTTTGCGTCCACTGCCAGTGACGGGGTAACTATAATACGTCATTAACTCATTGGCTGCCCGACCGCCGTATTTCCCAAATTTTGGAGGCGTCATTTAACGACTATGCACCTGTTGCAGGAGATGGATCGACCATGATAATCCAAGGGTAGTGCCAGATTAGCTTGGCGCCTGTCGGCGCCAAGCTAATCTGGCACTACCCTTGAATTATCATGGTCGATCCATCTCCTGCTGGAGTGCGTCAGGGCTGAATTGGTTAACCCTTCCACTGCCATTGTTAAAAACTTCGCAGGCTGAACTCCCAGTAACGTCCTCCGCTTGAGGAATGTGGACGTAAATTCAGAAGACTGTGCGCGCGCGTGTGTGTGTGTGTGTGTGTGTGTGCGTGCGTGTGACTGTGTGTGTGTGTGTGTGTGTGTGTGTGTGTGTGTGTGTGTGTGTGTGTGTGTGTGTGTGTTCAGAATTTTTTTTTAAAAATCGACCGGTATGAGGCATAGATTTTCATGAGCCCCAGAGTTTTGTCTGAACTCATGGAGATCTACATCAGTGCCTGCTGCAGTTAAGTGTGTTTTCTGTTGCGTATGTCTTGGCAGTGAGGGGACTAGGGCTAGCTCATATAAATACTCTCTGTGTCTGTCTGTCTGTCTGTCTCTCCCCCCCCCCCCTCTCTCTCTCTCTCTCTCTCTCTCTCCGGCTCTCTCTCTCTCTCTCTCTCTCTCTCTCTCTCTCTCTCTCTCTCTCTCTCTCTCTCTCTCTCTCTCTCTCTCTCTCTCTTGCCCTGTCGCCATATTCATAATCAAGACAAATGTTGCAGGTTGTTATTTAAGACACAAAGGTGAGGCCACTCAGGAATTTGGGACATTTGTCCCATGAAACACAATTCATCACCACTGTCACATGTGTGTGTGTATGTGTGTGTGTGTGTGTGTGTGTGTGTGTGTGTGTGTGTGTGTGTGTGTGTGTGCGTGCGTATGTTGTGTGTGCGTGCGTGTTAGCTCGGCCTTTTCATTGTATCAGCGCTTAGAGCTAATTTTTTAGAATAAGCGCTTAACAAATCTCCGTCCTTTATTATTATTATCATTATTATTATTATTATTATTATTATTATTATTATTATTATTATGACCACCGACAGTTATGCTTACTCTCATACACAGAACTTTGCCCTGCGAAGGGGACGAAGGGTGGGTGGTGGCGGAAGGAGGAGTAGGGGCTATAGTTTGGGTTGAGGGAGGTGTGTGTGTAAGGGACGGAGGGTGTGTGTGTGGAGGGGGGGGGGGGTAGGGGGAGGGGCACCTGTAGGTGAAACATAACACCTTTTAACGTCCCGAGCGTTTGTTTGTTTTTTTTGTCTACCGTATTGAAAATACGGTACACTTTGAAATGGGGCTGGTCGGAGCGCATTCCGGAGAATGCACACGGCGATGTGCTGGGCGTGCGGGCCCCGAATTCTGGCAAAGAAGTAACAAGATAAAAATGACGTCACGTCTAGCTACGCAAACTTTGCTAGAGAACGTCTTTTTTGGCGCCAAGCGCCGTGTGTGTGTGTGTTTGTGTGTGTGTGTGTGTGTGTGTGTGTGTGTGTGTGTGTGTGTGTGTGTGTGTGTGTGTGTGTGTGTGTGTGTGTGTGTGTGTGTGTTTCAATATTTTCACGTTTTTGGGGGATTAATTTTAGTCACGAATTATTTGGGATTAATCTTAAGACAATTAATTCTTTTTATTTTACGAGAAGAACAATCTTCTCATTAATAATCGCATGATTTTTCATATAGGGTATTTACATAAGCTTACAGTTTGTCTCGGCTGATTAGGTCAATTGTGACTTGCGTGCCCTAGGTGTGAAAATCAGACAATTTTCTGCACTACTTTTTCGGAGTCATTTGTAAAACAGCTAACATAACTTGAATTTTTTTTTAAGGAAAAAGAATCTTCGCGTTAATACCCGCATGATTTTTCGTAAACAGTGTTTGCATAAACCTGCTGTTTGTCCCGGCTCTGGGGTAGGATTAGGTCAAATTGTGAACTGTAACTGTAAGCCCTAGGTGTGAAAATCAGCAAGAAAATTGCAAAGTTTGATCCTCTAATACGTCAAATGTTAGCACTGCAATGAGTGACGTATAACATCGAGTCGTCAACATGAACACGCGTCGTGGGACTAATGAAGCCATGACGTGAAGCTCGAAGTGACGTCATTTCGCTGCTAGTGCTAGTATTCTTCTTCAGAATAGATATATATGCTAAGCCAGACCACAGAGCTTACGAATGGCGGGAATCGCCGTGTGTCCGTCTTTATTTCTGTGTGCCAGTGTGTGTGCATCAGAAGGTGGGTTAGAGTAGAAGGAGATGGATTCCTGCCGCTACACGAGCCCACAGAGCGTAGGCCCTACTACTGAATGGCGGGAAGCCGCGTCCGTCTTTATTGTGTGCGCCGACGTGTGTGTTGATCAGAGGTTGGCTTAGAGAGGAGGGAAATGGATCAGCATAATAAGCCTAAAATTATGGACAACTCTGAATGTTCCTAAAAGATAAACGCACGTGAACTCCAAACAATACGTCAGATTTTGAGATAAAATCCTGATCTTATTGGCCTTTTTTTTTTTTTTTTTTTTTTTTTTTTTTTTTTTTTTACGTTTTCAAATCAATGACCTCCACAATACGTTCAAGAGACAAAACTGTGATAAGTCAAGGGTAGTGCCTGATTAGCTTGGCGCCTAGAGGCGCCTAGCTAATCAGGCACAACCCTTTAGTAGGTTATTACATACTATCCACAGTGCTGCTCAGACTGCACTGGCCTTGAGCTGCTTCGGTTGATGTATCCCCTGCAGATGGATGTGAAGATGGATGTAAAACAGAAGAGAAAGTAAATAAACAAAGAAAAGGAGACAACGACTTCCAGAAACACAAGTTGTCTTTGTTTGAATGTATGTCCTGCAATCCCAGTGGGGAACTGACAAACATCTAGAACATTCTGACGCAGTCCGGCACGCAGGCAGGCAATCAGGCAGGCACACACGTACGTACGTACGTACGTACGTACGCACGCACGCACGCACGCACGCACGCACGCACGCACGCACGCACACACACACACACACACACACACACACACAGAGGGAGAGAAAGCGAGAGAGAAAAAAAGGGAGAGAGTTTATGTCGTGAAATAATTACTGCATAATTCAGTCAGTAAAAGGTCATCGGACCGATGTGGACCGCACTTAGTGCGGTCCAACTGTGACATTTTCACGAGGACGTTTTGCTGACTGAATTATGCAGTAATTATTTCACAACATCGTTCAAGGTAGACACGCCTTTCTTCCATCTCGTGATTCGCGTGACGGTAATAATTAGTGTGTCTAATAAATCTTTCTTCTTAGTTTTCACACCCATCCTTTCCCACCCCTACGCACGCACGCACACACGCACGAACACACACACGCACACGTGCAGAGAAAGAGAGAGAGAGAGAGAGAGAGAGAGAGAGAGAGAGAGAGAGAGAGAGAGAGAGAGAGAGAGAGAGAGAGAGAGAGAGAACTGAGTTTTAAACTTGAACAACACGTCAAGCTATTTCTATTTTCTTCCTCTCTCTTTTTTCTTCCATTTTTTTTTCCCTGAGGCGTAACGCATCTTGCCCTTATTCGAAAACCCTTTCAAGTTCTTGCTTTTAACATAAACTTTCAATAGCCAATTTCAACTTTTCAAAACTTTTTGACTTGAGTGAGATACGGAAAATAAGAAGTTTCTTTCTTAAAAGAATAAGGCGACGAACAAAAGTCACTTCCAACTCTCTTTTTCTTTCTTTTTTTGGCTTGTTTTTCCGTATTGCGTCTTTGAAAAATTCTGCATTTACAATCCCTTCCTCTGTTCCTTTTTAATGTGTGCAGTGGACACATAAGCGGCTTAATATCCTTCACACCGCAAAAAGTAAAGCAGCCTTTTCACAATGGCAACGGAAGTGGGTCTGCTTGATTTCTCAAGGGTAGTGCATGATTAGCTTGGCGCCTTCCAGGCGCCAAGCTAATCAGGCACAACCCTTGAGCTGTGAGGGTCGAGCAAAGACTAGCGTCTGGCGATGGAAGGGAATGGGTCAACCGGCTTTTCTATCAGAAATGAGAAGAGGAAAAAACGGGAGGAAGTAGATCTCATTAACAGCGCGGATGTCGTCTCGATCGATATTAACCCTTTAACACGCCGCTCTGGTCTTCGGCGCATTTTTGTCAGCCTGCATTCCTGAAGAGAGTTCTGATCATCTGCAAGAGGCATAGATCCTCATGCTCCTTAGCAAAGCTCTTAAAGTATCTGTGTTTCTCAGTTATTCTTTACAGCATCCTCTACTGACAGGCTTATTACGTTGTGCGCATCTCACTCAGTGGCTCAATCGCTGATTTCTTGTTACTATTTTACTGATCTATGCATTTACGTCTGTGTTTCTCAAGCGGCGTTGGTCGTTGGACGTACGGTATATGTGTACTGGTCTGTGATTTGGATCTTATGGCTCTAGGGCACAAGGTCCAAAAGCAAAGATCAGTGAACATTTATGACAGAGGAAGGAAACTAATGATTTTTTTTTAAATTTTTTTTAATTTTACTTCCATGGCGTAGGCAGTGTTGGAGATGTGGCTACACTCTTCAGGTTTCAGCAATTACACTGACTTTTTCGCCGGGCTGTGATCTTGGATCTTTAAGTCTCCGACCGTAAGGTCCTTAATCACATACCAGCACACTCTTATCAAACTGGATGCCTATCCGGAAAAAGAATATTTTGACCAGAACTGTAATGCGTTGATGGTTCAAGCTTTGCGTGTCAGCAACGTTTAAAAAAAAAAAAAAAAGTATTCCACGCAGTTTAGAATGTAAAAAGTTTGTCTCGCGTCGTTCTTAATCTATACATGTTCCAGTTATCAGCTTTGTGTCGTTTCGTTTCCTGTCTATCACTCAGTAGCATTTGTTTGTCACACTGCTACATCCTGAAGACCCCCACTGACGGTGAGACTACAAATGCGGACTGGTAAAGATTGCAACGTTTTGACAGCGAGGGGGTTAAAATGGAGTGCAGGAAGTGTCTATGTCTCAAACGTATTTTGCCTACAGCGGCATCTTAAAATGTCAAGCCAGTTACCATGACAACTATGTGGAAGTAATCAGATGGTCGGTCCGCGTACGGCTGTAGCTATTTCCATCTTTCCAAGTCACAAAGCCATTTTCAAAGTTGAAACGGTGACACTCGCGCAGCGAAGATGGCGAATCCGTCTGCAAAAGGCATAGATCCTCATAAGCCCCCGCAGATGCGGGGGCTCATGAGGATCTATGCCTTTTGCTGAAGACATGCGCCACAGTTATACATTGCTCCGATATCAGAGGCCGGATACATGAGTCGGCTAGAAAACGGTAAGAGGGTTTCGAAACTCATGATTCGAGAAGCGCGTTGGCCGCTCCGTTGTCTTAGCAGACGACACTTTTTATAAAGAATGAGCTCAGAGTCTGGGGTAAACTTGACGAGTTATCGATACGGCGAAAGATAGATTTCATTGCATGAACTGATTTCACTAAATCTAGTATCCGTCGTTTTATATTCAGTCAGCTAAGAAAATCACGACTAATGTGTTGCTTCCAAAGCGCTCTCGGGCATTAATTGCATAAACCTGTTCGACGAATATCAACACCTGCTATATATTTAATGCCTCATGACGAGTGGCCCCGGTGGTTATTTCGTTCATAAATGCGTGCCGATTACATCACTTTGTGTCCTTTTTACCGCTCAGTGAAGCATAACGCCGTCCAACTGCACCAAGCGCCGTCAGAGCCGAGATAAAAGCTATTTATAGCTCCAAACTCCAGGTCCTGGAGCAAAACAGAACTGAAGTGGCTCATCGATTGATATATCGGAGGTTGTGGGGCTGTATCACAGTCAGGTGTCTTAATTAATCTGTCCATGAGTGAAACATGCAGTTATGCCTGGAAATCAATGTAACAGGTCTGTACGGTCACCGCGGACGCATCATCGGAGTAGTTAGTTTAACCACGAGGCCGCCAGACACAAAAAGCAGAACTGATTTCATTTAATCGGTTTTTTTTTCCCCGTCCAGTTTTACTATCAGTCAGCAAGAAAATCTGTCACGACTATTGTGCTGCTTTAGAGCAATCACGAGAAGCAAACGTACATCGTACGCGCCGGTCAACGCCACGCCCTTCTTCACCTCTCTCCCTCGGCAAGAGAATAAAAACACGTAAACAAAAGGGAAATAAGTCTCGACTTATAGGCAATGGCGTAAGAAAGGGGCCCCGCTGGGTGGGGTGAGGGGCGGGGAGACATATCAAAGAAAATGTAAGGGGGGGGGTTGGGGGGGGGGGGGCAATCCAGTTTTTGCCACGAGTGAATCCGCATCCGAAATTGTAAGTAGTGACATTGCTGGATTGTACGCTCGGACAGAGGCCTGACAGATCGAGCTTTTCCTGAATGCAAATTCCGCTGCGCCAACGCGTGTGCGTCCGGCCACCGCACAAACTCCGATTACTATAACACTAGTATTGAGTTTGTGTGATGGCCAGTTCGCACGCGGTGGCGCAGCGGTATTCGCATTCAGTAAAAGCTCGATCGAAAGGCCTCTATTGCCAGCTGGGACTCCCTCCTCATCCATCCTCTGCTAACAGGACACCTTCCAAGATTTCGGTCGTAAGAGATGGAACTGCTAACACCAAACACGTAAAGCTAAAACGAAGTAAGGTGAGTCACTGAGACAGTCGTAAAAAATAATGTGGAGCTGCCCTAACACCAAACACGTAACACCAAAACAAAATAAGATGATCCAGACAAAAGAGTGACTGCCGAGTGAAAAACGCACGGACATATTAGCCAGCAACGGAAAGAAACGAGAATAACAGGGGCAGACAGTTAAATTAACCCTTATCATTCGGAATACACCAGTGTGTGAAATAAGTTTGACTAAAAAAGTTCAAGGGTAGTGCCAGAATAGCTTGGCGCCTCTAGGCGCCAAGCTATTCTGGCCCCACCCTTGAACTAAAGCCCTTGGTCTATATCCTTATCTGTAAGTACTACAATGTAGCTGTCATATGGCTGTGTACAAATTTGAAGCTTTTAGCCTCAGTACGATATGGGTTAAATGTCCTATTCCTAACCCTGTGGGTGTTCTGTCGAGGTGATTAACCCCTTCATTTTCAGTCGACGCAGATTGTGTTTGTGGAATGATACTTTATAGTAACATCAGTGTGAAAGATCCCAAGAAACATGGACGCAAAGTAGTGAGAGCAAGAGGCAAAGATCCTCATGAGCCCCCGCAGTTGCGGAGGCTCATGAGGATCTATACCTCTTGCAGTTGGGGGGTGGGGGGTGCCAAGCTATTCTGGCCCCACCCTTGAACTAAAGCCATTGGTCTATATCCTTATCTGTAAGTACTACAATGTAGCTTTCATATGGCAGTGTACAGATTCGAAGCTTTTAGCCTCAGTACGATATGGGTTAAATGTCCTATTCCTAACCCTGTGGGTGTTCTGTCGATGTGATTAACCGCTTCATTTTCAGTCGACGCAGATTGTGTTTGTGGAATGATACTTTATAGTAACATCAATGTGAAAGATCCCAAGAAACATGGAAGCAAAGTAGTGACAGCAAGAGGCAAAGATCCTCATGAGCCCCCGCAGTTGCGGGGGCTCATGAGGATCTATACCTCTTGCAGTTGGGGGGGTGCCTCAGTTTTTCTCGGCAGTGAAGGGGTTATCACCTTGGCTGTCGGCCGTGCTCTAGCTTCGTCGAGGTGATTTCTGCACTGAGAATCACCTCGACAACAAGCACTGCCGACAATGTCTCCTAAGGGCTGAAAACTTAATGGTAATCAGAGAAAATTAAGCAGCTGACTGTCCTTCTCGTTTGACCTCGTTTGAAAGAACGAGTTTTTAAACGGCGTAAACTTTTCAATAAAACTGTCAATAAACTGTTGCAATTAAGGGTGCTATAATTGCTTAGTCAATTGTAAATTGTGTGCACTGTTTTGTTCTTGTGAAGTGCAACAGTCTGCTTCTTTCTTTCGTGGCTGTTTCTTGGTTGTTCTATGGTACCGTCAGGGGTGCTGTGTAACTTTCTGCGTGCGGTACGTTCTGTTCCAAAAAGTGGTGCCCAAACTTGTATCGGAAAGGCGATTCGAAGCGAGTTTTGACCCGAACATCACCTCAACTAAAAAGCTGATCACGACCAGAGCGCTGAAGATGGCGTTTTCTTGGGGTGCAACACCCTGCCACAGTCACGTTGTGGAAGCCGCAGGATCGATCATGACAGCTCAAGGGTACAACCTGATTAGCTTGGCGCCTTGAAAGGCGCCAAGCTAATCAGGTACTACCCTTGAACTGTCATGATCTATTTATATCATTTGTTCAGCAGCAGATAAGTTGTGAGTTGCTATGGTTCCAAAATGTGTCAGATCAATCTACAGTCAAAGGGGCCTGCTTACTTGGGGTCATCAGTTTAGGCTCAGATGCCTTTTTTTTTTCTCGTCACGTCGTCAGAGTACGCCTAGCTTTTGCTCGGTTCAAAAGGTGAATGACCAAATTACAAAAATAGCTGTTTTGTTCCGGTTCATATTTAGTTCTGTTCAGTGAGATAAACAGCTGCACAAAGGACAACAACAACAACGCACACACACACACACACACACACACACACACACACACACACACACACACACATACACGAACACACACACACACATACATGAACACACACACACACATGAACACACTGACGGTATACGCGCGCCACACACTGACACTTGCACGCACGCAAAGAAACAGTGACAAACACACACTGACACGCAGACAGGCACACACACACACACTACACACACACACACACACACACACACACACACACACACACACACACACACACACACACACACTATTTTAAATCGCAGTACTGAGGACAGACAGGAACCCGTTGCTTACCATCCACGGCAGCCTTCTACTGATTTTGATCAATGCATGTACACTTAACTTGATTTGAAAAGACGACAACAGCAAACGGGTCCACTGACTGAAACGGAGGGGTGGTCCAAGTTAGTATAATACATAGGTCTATCGGGAGACGGCTAAGAGAGGATATGACTCATAATTATAGGGAAAAGTTGAAACTCACAGGTGGCGAAAGATAGGCTTGGCCTGTCACATACATGTACAGAGGAGGCATGCACGAGCAGCAGCACTTGCCCCCCCCCCCCCTCCCCCCGATCCCTACATTGATTGATTGTACATTGCTTAACGCCCCGACAGCAACAAGGCTTTCTCAGGACGTGCCTGCACTGCTTGTGAAAAAAACAAAATAAATAAACAGAATATTGAATGTATGTCGCCAGCCGGTCCAATACGTTAAATAAACCTATGCCATGGGGCCTAAATAAAGCTAAGACCAATTAGCAACACACATCCAATATCACTAAGAGCTACAGGCAGCGCAGACAGTAGGGAGAGTTTAAAAAAAGGCAAATACAGGTGAATGGACCAAGGGTAGACAGAAACACATGCCCCAAAATAGAGGGAAAAACCCACCCTGTGGGGCTGACCAGGGTGACCCTGAGAACTAAAAAGTAGTTAACCCCACCCAAGTCCCCCAGGGCAGACCCGGGTGGGGGCCCCGATCCCTAAAGCAGGAGATGACTTGACCATGATAATTCAAGGGTAGTGCCAGATGAGCTTGGCGCCTTCAGGCGCCAAGCTCGTATGGCACTACCCTTGAATTATCATGGTCAATTCATCTCCTGCAACTGGTACATAGTCGTCAGGCAACACCTCCAAAATGATTTGAGAAATGGGACGGCCTTGGGGCTAAAAGGGCTAACCCCCTCCCTCTCTCACCCCTGCTTTCCTGCGTACTTTCTTTTTTAGTGTCATCTAACCGGCTTAGCGTGGGACGATGACCTTTCCTTACTAAGAACTTCAACCCCTTCACTGGGCCACTGGATGCAGATTCATGTGTATCTGAAATCTTGAATTCAAGACCTCAAGCCGTCCAAGGTACACGGATGCAAGCATGAGGCGGCATAGATCCTCAGTCAGAGCCCCCGCGGCAACTGCCGCGGGGGCTCAAGAGGATCTGTGTCTCTTGCAATGGGGCTGTGTTCACTGGAAGGTGAAGGGTAAAAGTTAGTACATCATGATATCATTTTAGCGGCCGATTTCGACACGGACGGAAGTACTGGGGAAGCCGGCTTTACATAAATTCGCATTCGCAGGAGTGGCATCCGACTTGTGACAAATTGTTTCTTTAAAAAAAAATGACCCCATTGAGTTACCATAAAGAAAGAAATACGGAAAGAAACATGTTGAAGCTTGAGCCAGCGTTAGTCACGATTTCGGCCGGGAAGAAGAACTTACACAGCGAGTGTTTTTGCATCCGCATTTCTGACCCATCGTTATCTCTTACTACTGCTGACCCAGTATCCCTTAGTGCCGAAAGTGAACACACTCAGACCTGATACACTGACAAGCTAGCTGTGGATCGACCTGACCATGATACTGATAGTTCCAGGGGCGGATCAGTTACCTCAAGGGGGTGGAGTGGGGGGGTTGGGGTCCAACGTTTTGTTTGGGACCTTCAACCTGATACAAAAGGCCTCCCCGACACTAGACCTTTCTTCCAGGGGCCGAAAAATCGAAAAGAAAAGAGGTGTGTGTGTGTGTGTGTGTGTGTGTGTGTGCGCGGAACACCTGGACCCCCCCCCCCCCCACACACACACACACACCCAGATTCGCCCCTGAGTTCAAAGGTGGTACCATAATAGCTTGGCGCCTAACAATCTTTGAACTACGGTAAGTTTACAGCATAACCTAACCTCCAGGTAACGCAAATTGCCATGTATTATATGCTAAGTTTGTTATGAACAAAAGTAGAAAAACTGTTTCTGAACAAAAATGGTCCACATGTATATCCAACAAGTTCTTGTAAGCGAAGTTTATTCATTGTTGTAGTATTGTTTCCTTAACTGTAATTTTGTCTACCGAGGAAAACTCGTAAAAATGAAATGTTCTAATACATGTATTTATCATTATTACACGTCTCCCCCCACCCTACCTGTTCTACAGATGTGAAAAGGGGTAACCATACTTTTGACATGTAGGCTGAAAGACCCAAGGGATGCAACTCTTTACTGTGTATGCCGCGCCATGTGGCAGATCTTGTTTGTAGTTTACTTCCCCTTGCTGGTTGCGAGGGTAACAAAACCATGTCGTGTTTGAGGGATTAATGTTTGAACTCATGAAAGATCGCTTTTCATTGTGCTCTTTGTTTTTTTTTTTGTAGGTTTGACAGGGAAGACGTTTGTTGGCAACAACACTAGTATGCGATTGATATCGTTTTCATTCCTACGTCACATGACCAATCTCTTCAACGCAAACCATACCATGTGACCTCGCTACAAAACCCTTGTAGCGAGACCAATGGCAGATTTTTTGTAGCCCTCTTTCTGAAGCGTCTTTTATGCCAGTTTTGTTCTATAAAAGATCATCAAAACGTTCTAAAGTACAAAGTTACATGGTGTTGTTTAACACAATAGGCACACGACTGGAGACAGCGTCATGAAAGATTTTAAATTTCATCTCAAGTCTATTATGTATAAATGTATATTCCTTTGACATTGGTCATGTCTGGCGTGATCCAGGTTGTCAAGATTTCTTTTACGAAAATAGTGGAGGAATAGTTATAGGTAGCAAGGGCTTGCTGCACTGAATCTTGTAGGCTTTCAGGTCAAAGGAACCATTCCATTGTACCCCTCAGGCCTTCAGGGTACAATGGTTCCTTTGACCTCCCTCAGGCCTACAAGGGTCCCTGTAGCAAAACCTGCTACCAATAACTTGTATTGTGATGTGGATATTGGATTTTGAATTGTAAATATGCAATAAATTTCATTTACTACAGAATGCCAGTGGACCAAAATTTGTCGTGTCTCACTTATTCTAGTATTGATGATACCAAATCCATAATTTTATTGCAGCTCTAAATGAACATTATTATCAAGCCATGGGAGACGGATCAGCTGTGATAGTTCAAGGCCAGTGCCAGATTACCTGAAGGTACCAAGGTTATCTGGCACTACCCTTGAAATATCATGACCATTTGATCTCTCCATTTGGTGTTGAAGGGTGCATGAGTTTAATAAAAACTGAAGAATAAGAAGCATATTTGGATGAAAATGTTATTTAATCATTTCTGCAAATACAATGACACGGTGAAAATGAGGACAGAAAGACAATGTTGAGTTTCTACAGAAGGCCAAGCCGTTTTTCCATCAGTACATGGGGATGTCCCACCACCTCTGCATTTTCTGGGCCTGCAAGTACACAACACAGACATCTTAGTCTTTTCTGCCCTTACACAAAATCCAGACACAAAAGGTGACCACCAAGTATATAAGATGAAAGAAAATCCCAAGACAGAAAGAAAATGCTTAGAAAGGATAACTAAAACGTAATTTATTGCATTGTAATTATCCCCACTAGGTGCATTTCTTTCTTTGTTGGGATTTTACTTTGCCGTTAACCCTCTTACCACGGCTGCATTTCAAAACTTTACAGGCGTTATCTAATGACTATGTACCAGTTGTAGGAGATGGGTTGATCTCATCTGGCACTACCCTTGAATTATCATAATCAATCCATCTCCTGCTGCAGGGTCCCAGGGCTAAACGGGTCAAATGACACAACAGAGTATGGACCCATCATGACTCATCAAGAGTAGTCCCCAAACAGTGCCACCCTTAGAAGAGTCAACATTCCTTGGCACTTTCCTTGAACTACCATGGGCAACCTCTCTCCAGAAATGTAATGCAAATTTCAAAGGACACCTCTGAAACATGCATAGAAAGGACAACTAAATCGTAATTTATTGCATTGTAATTGTCCTTACTAGGTACATTTTCTCTCTATGAAGCAGCTGAATGAATGTTGCCTCCCCTGAATCACACAATAATAATAATAATAATACATGGTATTTATATGGCGCATTTCTAATATTTATAATATATTTATAATATAACTCTCTGTATATTATATCCTGAAATATCCAAACAAACAAGCCATATCAAACTCTCTACACCAAAAAATTCAAATGCACACAGTCTTCCCTTTGACTTTAAAAATATTTTTGCATCATCATGATATGCATGTTTCCTTACTGTGCATCAGAATTGAAATCTGTGGGCAATAGTTGTTCGTTATGGGGAACACTGCCACACGCAAGGTTGTGCCATAAACATCTTTGGCCCACTACTTACCGTTGAGAACATCCTCGAAGCCCAGCATCTCATCACGACCAGTCAGTGTGTCAAGCAGGATATTTGAACTGGGCAAGCAGGGCAGTCGCTGCATCTGCAATTCATAACATTGGCATCAGAACAGATCCACTCAATTTAATGTACACTCTCTCTCTGAGAGGTAATATCAATATCATTTTAACACACTCACCATGAAGATGTCTCCGCCAAAAATGAACTCATTTAGCCCCAACACACCACAGCAAGATATAGTTCAACCATGATAGTTCAAGGGTTGTGCTAGAATACCCTCAAGCTATTCTGGCAAAACCCCTGAACTATAATCAGAGGTGCCTACCGTACGCAAAAGCATGTATTTTTACGAATTTTCAACTCAAAATACACTAATACGAGCAGTTCCTTACAAATATGCATTTTCGCCGTACCGCTCAATTTTTTTTTTCGCAATGATTTTTACATGTTCTGATCCGCTATTTCCATTCCGTGCTGCCCGTACAGCGTATTCGCGAAAGTGAAATCTTGTGCGTGAGATGTAGTGCGAGGCTTTGTGTCCGCCATTGTGGAAGCTGCTAAGCATGGCGTCGCGAAAGCGTTTACATGAAAGTGGGGATGAGATCTAGTCTGAAGAAAAGCGGGGCAAGGTGCCCAATAAGCAAAAGGCACCACAAAAATTCTTACGCGAATACAGGGAATGTTTTAAAGAAATAATCAAATCTCCGAAAGTAATTCATTACGCTCACTGCAACGTATGCCGCAGAGAGTTTAGCACTGCGCACAGTTGTGCATACGATATTCAGCGACACTTGGATTCTGCTGGCCACAAGTCCAGAACAGCAGTTCTTTGTAAAGAAAGTGTGCAACATTTTTTCACTGCAACGCGTGTCACAGAGAAACAAGCGCAACAAGATTATATCACCAGGGCAGAGATGAGAATGGTGCAAATTATAGCAAAATGTAATATGCCCCTTCAGTTCTCGGAAACGCTTGTGGCGTTCGTCAAGGAATCATTTCCCGACTCCAAGATTAGATCGCACAAGGTACTTTTAAACATGTTTTCTTTTTCATCTGTAATTGTCTTCTCCATTTCTATTTTAAGTGTAGCAACACACTGAAGTTTGCTACCTCTGTAGAAGAAGTCAGAGCTGCCAAGACCTGCTACGCACAGAGCTTGAAAGAGAGCAAAACACCAAATCAGGAGGAAGTAGAATGTGTCAGCAGCAGCAGTGATGACAGTGACTACGAGTAGTTTACTTCCATGCATTAGAAAAATGAATTTTTCTTTAAAATGTATTTTTTCGAAAAATACTTACCGATGCCAATACTACATGGGATTAACCTATAGCTTACACAATTTTAGCCAAAAACCTACGATGTGTACCTATTGGGCCCACAGAGGCTACCTGGGGGTGCCGTGACCCAGCATCTGAGTAGCCTCCCGTCCCACCCCAAACGGGTAACTGGCTTGCGCCGAGACCCCAGTTTATTCGCTTAGCAGACGAGCGGCAAGCGGGGCAGGTGGGAGGGCCGTCCGAGTAATGGCATTAAAAAGATACATTTTAAAGAAAAATTCATTTGTTTCTTCAAAAACATTACCGATGCCATTACTACATGGGAGAATAGCGAAAAGGAGGGGGCTGCCGCAGAACATGTAACCCCACAAGCTAGCCAGACCCGCCCTTCCCAGTGCAAACTCCCAACAATTTTAGCTAAAGGTTTACCGATGGCACCGGAGGTGAGAGGGAGTGTTGCGCCACTGCGATGTCCCCCACCAGGGCCAGGTTGTCTCGCTGGCCTGCCAGGTTTCGGAGGTAGAATCGGGTGAAGGTGGACTCGGTCCGCCAGCCCACGGCCACCACAATGTCTCGGACAGCACAGCTGCGGTCGAATGCGACGCTAGGAGCCATGGCTCTGACCTCGTGTGCCCTGAAGTGTAAGCGCTTAGCAGCATCCGGACAGAGGTCCTGGTAGGCGGAGCGTATCACCCATCGGAGCCAGGTCGAAATCGTCTGGGCTGAGATGTCTGATCTACCTTGGGACAGAGGGAGAAAGAGGCGGGAGCATCCCCGGCGGAGCGGCTTGGATCGGCGTAGGTACACACGTAATGCTCTCACCGGGTCCTGTTGTCTGGCTTCCTTGTTCGGGCTTGTCGTCTTCAGGGGCCGGACAGTGATCACCTGGGGGTCGGACAACGGGACAGCGCTGGCCAGGAAGGCCGGGTCCGTCAGTAGCTGCACAGAGCCGTCCGACCTGAACTGCAGCAGGAGGAGTGCGCCGAAGGCGCGTGCAGCTCCCTCACTCTGGAGGCCGTGGCAAGGGTGAGAAGAAGCAGGTCTTCTGCGCTATTGAGGCCACCAGGTCAGGGATATCTTAGCACTAGCCGGGGCCCGAGCGGCCCAAGGGTCGGGACGTGTTGGCAATCAGGTGAGGTAGCCCCTGATGATGATCGGCATCAAGTGCTGCTCGGCAAAGCCAGAGGAAGAACTCAGCCAGCTGGGGGGGGGGGGGGGGATGTCCGATCGGTAGGAGCGAGGTGTCGGTCATCGCACAAAGACTCCAGGATTTGCCATGTTCCTCTGTAGCCTCGAAGGGTCGAGGCCTGCAGCGACAGCTTCCACTGCTGTACTTGAGAAGCAGCTAGCGGCGAGGGCGTGCCCCACCGTCTCCAGGCGTGTAGTAGGAGTCGCTCGGTAATGGAAAGCATGGCGCCTGCCGTGGTTTCTTGAGCTTTGAGCGTGGTGTGGGGAGCCGCAGAGGGGGGTCTGGTGGCTCGGTTCAGAAGGAGGTGGCCGGTGGTCCAAGACTTGATCCAGGAGATGGGGCCACTAACAATTGAATCGCGAAGTCTCCCTAGAGCTTGCACAGGACCTGGGGGACCAGCACCGTGGACGGGTAGGCAGACGCGATGAGACCTTTACAGGAGAAGGGGAGCGCATCTACTGCCCAGGCTAGGGGGGCCAGGATGGGCCAGACGAAGAGGGGCAACTGGCGGTTCCACCTTGTCGCGAAGAGATCGACCAAAGGAGACTCCCACGCTGTACAGATCATCCGAAGGTGTCCGGACGAAGCGCCCAATCGGTGTCGAGAAGCTGTCCGGGCCGCGAGAGGGAGACTGCGAGGCCAGATGTCCAGGAAACTTTTCGCTCGGAGAGGGAGGTCGCAAACTGCGCCCGACTGGGGAAGCTGGTAGAGAAGAAAGCCGAGGGAGGGGAAGCAAGGCCCGCCCTGCTTCTGGGTGTAGGAGACCACCGTGGCACAGTTGGAGGACGATCAGTTCCCGGCGTCCGAGAGTGGTGTCCCAGGCGAGGAGGGCTGGCCAACTCGCGTGCAGCTCCAACGAGTAGAAACATTAGTCCGCGATGTCCATGGTCCAGCTGCCGGAACCCGGAGACCATAGGCAGCAGGAGTGCGTGCCAGCCAAAGCGGCTAGCGTAGACGCAGAGGGACAACTGTGGAGGGAAGATAGGAACTCCGGTTGCAAGTCATCGGGATCCGCCCAACAGAGGAGGTGCGGGAGGGGCAACAGAAGCACTGGCCCTCGAGTCTCGATGTTGCCAGCCGAGAGTCGCCAGGGAAGAAGTAGATACCGTTGAAGTGGACGAGAGTAGAGATGGACACAGGGGAGAAGGTCCGCTGCCGCACTCATCAGGCCCAGGTGCTGCAACCACACTCTGGCGGAGACCAACTCCAGTAGAACACTAACCAAACCAGGTTCGCCAACCGCCGTATCTGTGGTTCCGGTAGTCTCCCAGGTAGAGGTCGGTTCGGAACGCCATGCCCAGGTGAACAAAGCGGCGGGACGGGGCAAGGTCCAATCCACCCACATTGACCACGAAGCCAAGTCCGTCGAGAAGGCCCAGGAAGGAGTCTCCGTCCTTCTCCAAGGTGTCTGCCGGATTGGTTGCGCCGGTGCAGATCATCGAGGAAGGTGGCTCGGGGACGTCCGTCTGGATGCCAATAGCACATGGTATCTTCTCTTTATGCGACGCGTAACCACCTCCGAGGCGTCGTACTGCCACCGCATGGGAACCTCTCCTCGAAGAGCGGCTGCCTGAGCCGGCCCGAAGGGACTGAGTCCGCACAGGGCCGCGACGAATGGGGTGGCCTGGGATGGGGCGGGCGGGGACGTCCGGTGGCCAGTGCGGATATCCACGCCTGGAGGACGGGTGAGAGGAGGACCTAACAGTCAGTAGGAAGAGAAGCAGGACCTGCTAGTGGCAGAACCAGGAGGAGATGAAGCGGGTGGGCAAGAGGTCCCTGTAAACGTCCTTCACCGTCTGCCAGGCAGGATCGAAGCGTAGCGGTTCACAGAAGGGGGCCAGACATACTGTCCATGTAGGTGTGGCGGCTTTGGGCATGGTGTGGACGGAAGCGTGGTAAGCCGCCCGGGCGGGCAGGGCGAAAGCAAGGACGTCTCCTAACAGCGGAGTGAAATGACGGGCGCCAGGCCTTCTCCACACGAGAGACGAGGGCTTGCATAACCAAGTGGAGCAATCCTGCACAGGTGAGGGCGTAGCGGAAGAGGGACGCTGTCCGATCCAGACCGGGAGATCCGCCGCGAAGTGTAAGTCCATCCGCGCGTAACTGCGCCGGGGGATCCACAGGGCCGAGAGCGTCCTCTTGGGGAGGGGGGGGGGGGGCGGGGGCGGGAAGGCCGAACGGCTAAAGAGCGCTGAAGCAGATGCTTCCAGAAACACGATGAGGGCGTCGTCATCCTCAGTAGGCCGGCGATGAGGGTGCAAGGCGACGGGCTGCGCCGCCGACGAGGAGCGAGTCTGAGGAGAGTGACGGCGAGGGGGCGAGCGGGAATCCTCCGAGACCTGCGGGGAAGTCTGCGGCCGAGGAAACAAGGAGCCCGAAGCAGACCTGGTGGCCGGGGGAGGGGGGTGGGGGGAGCGGGAACGGCGGGCAGAGACCGAGGAGCCAGGTGGGCGACGACGCTGATGGTCTGGAACCGTGGAGCCGCGGAATTGCTGGCAGGAGACTGTCGTCCGAGAAGAAACGCGTCGACGTGGGCCCCGAAAGTGCGAGCGGGTGGCCAAAGTTCAAGCTGTGTCTGTCCCGGAGCGTTCCAGGGGTCGCCTGTCATGGGCCACCAGACGATGCCGAAGGTCAGGCGTTGGGATGGCGTGAGGTGCACTTCGGGGTCTTGTCGTGTGATGCTTGGGTTCTGTAAGGCGGGGCGAGCTAGCTCGCTGCGGGCCAGGCTCGAGCGAGCGGGTGCGCAAGGGGGGGAATACGTCCCCCAACGTCAGGGCTTGGTAGCCGTTTGTTTTCTGCAAAGCAGGGCGAGCAAACTCGTTGCGGACCAGACTCAAGTGAGTGGGTGCGCAAGGGGGGATCCCTGGTAAGCTGTCCCCCAACAGCAGCGTGGGTGCGTTTTCATCGGTCAGGGGCCGAGGCATGCGTGAGGCTGCGGGACGGCAGTGGACGTTCACGCCGATAGCAGCTCCAGAGCTTGGACCAGCTCCTCTACCAAGGGCGCACAGACATCCCAGGTGTGGCCGGAGGCACAACAGGAGCAGGAGAGGCACACTGCATGCATACACTCGGCCACAGGAAAACGCCACATCGGGTGCAGGTGCAGACTTGACAATTGCAACATCAGATCAGAACAAACACCTATATAGCGTCCCAATAGCCCTTTCTACGGCCGACCGCCTTTTAATGGGGACGGCACTTGCCGCCGGTCTCAGCTGCTAAGGCTGCGTCTGACAGTGCTTATAACAAGCCAGGGCCGTCCTATAGGGACCCTTGTTATCATATGTACAGTGCTTATAACAAGCCAGGGCCTTCCTATAGGGACGCTTGTTATCAGATGTATAGGCGAAAAGAAGTACTACGGTGCACCATCAGGTGCGTGTCATATTTATTAATTATTTAGTTATGGCACTGCAGAATAGTGGCTGACTACATAAAGAAATTAATGGTATACTAGTGTAATGCCAGCATTAAAGTGTGCTGTGCACAGGAGTGCAGTAGAAAATCTTCTCTTCTTCCAGTCCCAAGGTATGAGAAACACTGTGTATCTAGCATGTCATGATACATGGGTGAGCATGACACAGACATCGCCAGTGTGTCTTAAATGCGATGAGCACACTGATAAAATGTGGTGTGTGAACACCAACATATGTGTGCATACACCAGTGTGATCGTAAAAAATACGTGTATCTATAACGTGGGTGAGCACACCAGTGTGTCTGCAAGAATGTGGATGTGCATTCTGTTATGGGTGCGCAAGACAAAGGGCCACCGTCATCAAGAAACGGGTGGTCGTGGCTGCTACGCCACGTCACGAGTGCAACCGAGCACACAAAACACCGACAGTGATGCTGCCGCCCGGCGCCGGCACACATCGAGACCTTACCTAGCCATCCTGCAGAGGCTGGGGGAAGGGAATAACCTGACACGCAGAAGCGGGAGCGCCACACCAAGGAGCCGGACACATCAGGCAAGGGCGCCGAGTCTGCGACCGAAGTCCCAGAGGACCGGAACACAGACGAACTTATCTGAAGGCACCCAGAGAAGAACCACAGAAGTAACAACAGTTCAAAGTACCCGAGCGCAACACACCGCCGGGAACTGAGGCTCCAAGTCGCAGGCACAACCAGGGCAGAACCCGACACAGCCGTAGGGAAACTGCAGAGGGCGAACGCATGTCTGCACTACACATCCTGCGCGCGAACAGAGAGCACCACAGAAGAAGAAGCACACAAGGAACAACAGTCCAATGGCGCTGGGCAAGGCTACGAGTACACAGCCGGCACCCAGTCTCTCAGGGCGCAGGGAACACGGCGCACAATGCCAGCTGAAAGAAGCACACAAGTGGCAAAGTCTAAGCCTCTGAGGCCAGCAATAAACTTGACCAAGTCTCGTAGGTCGCAGGTACAACCGGTGCAGAACCATACACAGCCGTAGGCTCAACACCGCAGTAGGCTAACACACATCTTAACTCCGTAAGCTAAAGGAATAAACTGGGGTCTCAACGCAAGCCAGTTACCCGTTTGGGGTGGGATGGGAGGCTACTCGGATGCTGGGTCACGGCACCCCCAAGTAGCCTCCCTTGGCCCAATAGGTACACATCGTATGTTTTAGGCTAAAATTGTGTAAGCTATAGGTTAATCCCATGTAGTAATGGTATCAGTAATGTTTTTGAAGAAACAAATGCATACGAGACTGAATGACACCCACAGGTTTGCATTTGTGTTTATGTGGATGTTGAAGTATGACACACAAACTAACAAAGGTTACAGTGTGCATTTGTGTTAGTGATAAACTTACTTACGCCTGTCACCCCTACCCGGGTATAGGCCGTCGACGAGAGACCTCCAGCAACTCCTGTCCTGTGCTTCTCCTTCGATTCTACTCCAGGTGGTTCCCAGTCTCTTGATGTCTGCTTAGAGGTCTCGACGCCAGGAGTATCTCGGCCTACCTCTTTTCCTCTTTCCCTGGGGGTTCCATGACAATGCCTGCCTAGTGATACTGGAAGCTGGCTTTCTCAGACTGTGACCGATCCATCCCCATCTTCTTCGCCCAATTTCATTCTCTGCTGTTATCTGCTCTGTTCTCTCCCAGAGTCTGACGTTGCTGATCTTCTCTGGCCAGTGGATTTTCAAAATTCTTCTAAGGCAACTGTTCATGAAGGTCTGTACTCTGTTGACTGTGGTTTTTGTCAATCTCCAAGTCTCTGCTCCATATAGGAGAACTGCTTTTACATTGGAGTTGAAAATCCGGACTTTGGTGTGTTGTGACAGCTCTCTGGAACTCCACACTTTTTTCAACTGGAGAAAGGCTGCTCTGGCTTTACCGATTCGTGCTCTGACATCTGCATCAGTGCCGCCTTTTTTGTCTATGATGCTCCCGAGATAGGTGAAGGACTCCACCTCCTCCAACGGGGTGCCAGCAAGCAAGACTGGTTCTTCCCTGGTTGCGTTCAGCCTCATTGTCTTTGTTTTCTGTTTGTGAATGGTGAGGCCCACTTGGGATGAGATGTCAGCAAGCCTCGTGGTCTTGTCCTGCATTTGTTGATGTGTGTGGGACAGTAATGCCAAGTCATCTGCAAAATCGAGGTCGTCAAGCTGTGTCCACAGTGTCCACTGTATTCCACTTCGTCTGTGCTCTGTGGTCATCTTCATGACCCAGTCTATGGCCAGTAGGAAGAGGAACGGAGACAGCAGACACCCCTGCCTGACACCAGTTCTGACCTGGAGCTCCCTGGTGAACTGCCCTTCGTGGATCACGCGACATGTCATGCCATCGTAGCTGCTCTTGATCAGGCGGACGAGATTTGTGGGTACACCGTAGTGTCGTAGGAGTTTCCACAGAGTCTCTCGGTCCACACTGTCAAATGCTTTCTCATAATCCACAAAGTTGACGTACAGCGGGGAGCTCCATTCCAGAGACTGTTCCATGATGATGCGAAGAGTGGCGATCTGGTCTGTACATGATCGGTTCTTCCTGAATCCTGCTTGCTGGTCTCTCAGCTGGGGGTCAACGGAGCTCTTCATTCTCTCCAGGATGATCCTGTTCAAGACCTTTCCTGGTACTGACAGCAAGGTGATTCCTCTATAGTTGGAACACTTGCGGAGGTCGCCTTTCTTGGGAAGCTTGATTAGGTACCCCTCCTTCCAGTCAGCCGGCATCACCTCCTCTTCCCAGATCTTTCCAAACAGTGGGTACAGCATCTCCACTGTTGTCTCTAGGTCTGCTTTCAGAGACTCCGCTGGGATGCCATCTGGGCCTGCTGTTTTGCCGTTCTTCAAAAATGCCACTGCTCTTCTGATCTCTTCCCGGCTGGGTCTGTCACAGCTGATGGGTAGGTCGGTCTCTGCCGGCTGGATGTCTGGGGGGGTCGGGTGGGCTAGGTCTGTTCAGTAACTCTTCAAAATACTCGGCCCATCTGTCGAGTTGGTCTGCTCTGTCAGCAATAGGCTTGCCTTCTTTGTCTTTTACTGGTCTTTCTGTATGGCCATACTTGCCTGACAATCTTCTGGTAATGTCGTAGAGCTGTTTCATGTTGCCGCTGCCTGCTGCCTTTTCTGCCTCTGCTGCCAGGCTGTCTGTGTAGGCCCTCTTGTCTGCCCTGATACTCCTCTTCACCTCGCGGTTGGCTTTTGAGTATTCCCCCTGTGCCCTTACTTTGGCTGCTCTCGTGCGACTGTTGTTGACAACTGCTTTCTTCTGTTTCCTCACTTCTATCTTCTTCAAGGTCTGTGCCGACAGCCAGTCCTTGTGATGGTGTTTCCTGAACCCTACAGTGTCTTTGCAGGTTCAGTTCAGCGCCTCTCTAACTGCCTTCCACTGCTGCTCTGTGGTGACCGCCTCCTCTTCATTTACTAGCTCCTGTAGCGCTTGAAACCGGTTGGACAGCACCAGTTTGAACTCTTCTCTAACTCCAGTTTCTCTCAGGAGGCCTACATTATAGCGCTGTCTTCTTGTTGTCTCTGTGCGGCTTTTCTTTAGCTTGAGCTTCATTCTTAAGGTAAGCAGATGGTGATCGGAGGCGACATCTGCTCCCCTCCTCAATCGAACATCTTGAAGGGATCTTCTAAATTTCTTGCTAATGCAGATATGGTCTATTTGGTTCTATGTTGTATGGTCAGGTGAGACCCAAGTTGCTTTGTGTATCCTGTGTGGGAAGATGCTGCCTCCAATGACAAGTCGGTTTAGAGCACAAAATTCTACAAACCTCTCCCCGTTCTCACTCATCTCCGAGCCTAGTCCCTGTCTCCCCATCACCTCTTCGTATCCGGTGTTGTCCTCCCCTATTTTGGCATTAAAATCGCCCATGACGATGGTGATGTCTCGCTCCGCACATTTGTCCAAGGCACTCTGGAGTCGGTCGTAGAACTCTTGTTTCTCTTCCTCCCTCGTCACTGTCATTAGTGGGCGCATAACACTGGATGACGTTCAGCTTGAGCTTTTTCTTGGTTCTAAAGGCTGCTGTGATGATTCTTGGCCCAAGAGGTTCCCAGCCCATCAGCGCTCTCTGTGCCACTGGTGACAGCATGAATGCTACACCTTCTGTATGGGGGGCATTCTCCTCTTCATGACCTGAATACAGAATCATCTCCCCACTTAACAGCCTTTTCTGGCCAGACTGCGTCCATCTGGCTTCACTGATACCTAGCAGGGAAAGGTTGTACTTTTGCATTTCCGCTGCTATCTGGGTGGCCTTGCCGCTCTGGTACATGGTCTTGACGTTCCATGTGCCCATGGTTGTATCCCTGGATAGAGAGAGGCGGCTCGGTCCTGTGGCTTCCAGAGACTTCCGGCTTTCACCACAGGACGTCATAAGTCTTCTGGTAGAAGAACCTTCCTCCTCCAGGAAAGGAATTACTGTTAGTCTTTTCGTAGGCGTTTTTGAAGCTATTTCCTTTTTTGCAGGATGGGGAAGCTACCCCCACGCCCAACCCCCTTACTAGGAGGACCAGGGGTTTTCTGTCGGGGTCACCTTCCCTTAGACCATGTTGGTTCACGGCACCTTATTTCATTCGGTGCACCCCTCTCACGAGGGACCCCCTATCCACCACCCAGGGGACGCGCCTCAACGCCATATGGTCCCAGCACGAGGTTAGTGATAAAGAGGTGTACAATATCGAGTGACAGCAGAAGTGAGCTAATATGTGGATGTTGAAGTATGACACAGACAAAGGTTACACTGTGCATTTGTGTTAGCGATATGGTAAGAGTTGTACAATATCTAGTGATAGCAGAAGGGAGCTAATATGTGGATATTGAAGTATGACACACAAACTGACAAAGGTTCCAGTGTGCATTTGTGTCAGTGATAAGGTAAGAGTTGTACAATATCTAGTCATAGCGGAAGGGAGCTAATAATAATATGTAGATGTTGAAGTATGACACACAAAGGTTACAGTGTGTATTTGTGACCATAATGTTGCATTCTACATATTTTGTTTCATGGCGAGCTGAAATTATTGTGAATTAATGTTTTGTGAATGTGGCATTTTTCCTTACTATCATTCTTTGAGCAAATGTTGCGCGTTGCGGGAAGACTAAAATTACACAAAATACACATTTTTCATGCAGCCAGTACACAAATGGTCAGGCTGGGGGTAGGCACCTCTATAATGGTCGACCTGTCTCCTGAATCATAAAACAGTCGTCAGAGGACACCTCCAAAAATGTGAGAGTTTCAACCTTGTGGCACAATGCAGTAAAAGTACAATGATAGGCGCCAAGCTAATCTGACACTAACCATGAACTTTTCACAGCCAATTCATCTCCCAAACCCCTGGTACACAGGCCTCGTAGATGTCTGCCAAGTTGCGACAGAGATAATCATTGTTATAGGTGAAGCCTTTTTTCACCAGTTAAGTTGTCCCTTCACTGCCATTGACTATTACAGTTAATAGCAGTGAAGAGGCAAGCTACCCTTCGACTGCTACTGATGATGCCGCTCATCTTTTCTGCTTAACAGTATCATCAGAAGCAAGTCAAGAGGTTAACTCATTCGTGGCCAGCCGCATCCGGATGCGCGGCATAAGCCGCGCATCCGGATGCAACTGGCCACGAATGAGTTAACCCTTTCTGGTTCAGTGAGTCATCGCTCTCCAAGCCCTACAAAAGTGCTCCCCCTCAAGTCAGGCTACACATTTGTCTGTAAGTAATAAAACATGCCCACTCTAATACTTAATGTATCTGTGAAAATACATACTTACTCGAACATATAAATAGAAAAGAAAGATAAACAAATACCTTTTGTGCAAAGTGTTGTTCCATGGCGAGACGGAGAGGTGCATGGATGCCTTGTGAGTTACGCAGCATCACCATGTCCATTTTTTGCTGGTGGGATAACCACTGGAAAGATGACAGGCAAATTAAATCCCGTAACCCTGACAAATACACTCACAAACCAAATACCTTAATACACAATGTGTTCAACAAAAAGACAAGAAAAAAGTAAACAAAAGACTAACAATGAAAAATATTCTTGCATGGTGAAACAATAACATGTTTGTCAGTTTCATTGGAGGTAGGTAAAGTTAATTAAAATTAATGTTGCAAAGATGTTTGGTTGAAGAAATGAACAAAGATCTAGAATCAACCATTGATAGCTTAAACCCCCGAGTCAGCCTACAAAAGATACAGGCAGGGCCAGTAGATTTACTGATCCTTGCTGTTTATAAGCATAACACTGCCAGTGTTGCATGTTCATCCCAATGAGTTACTGCTGGATGTTGAGGCTTTAACCCCTTGACTGATAATGATACTGAGCTGTCTTTTCTGCCACCTGCATCATCAGTAGCAGTCATGGGGTTCAGGGCAGTACAGTGTATGTGGCAAGCTACATCAGGTGCTGCCCATGAGCCATTAGGGCTGTTCCGTTTACAAAGCATTGTGCTAAAGGAATAATTCTAAAATGTGCCCAATACGCAAAAGGCCATCGGGCCGATGTCAGCTGCTGTTGGCGCATGCGCGGTTGTGTGCGGGCCAACGTCAGCCCAATGGCCTTTGCGCAATGGGTGGGTCCTTTGTTCATGACAAAGTAAGGCGTTCAAAGCCACCATAATATAAACTAACCCCTTCTATGCCAAGAAAAAATTCTCATGAGCACCCACTTTGCATCCATGTTCTTTAGACTGCTGTGAACATTTGGCGAGGAATAAAAAATTATGTCAAAAACACAATTTGAGTAGACTGGCAGTGAACGAGTCAAAAAAAAAGAAAATTACCGATATTCCACTGATAAGCTCATACTTACATTTTTCTCTGAGTACTCTAACGGATGGGCTGATGTAAGGCCCTGCCCAGCTGCATGCGTTTTATTCCACCTGTATGAACGAGACACACACCACATGGGATGATTAAAAATGAAAATACGAATGTTGCCTTGTACCCCTTCACTGAGATCATTGTAAATGCAAAGTAAAAATTCATTTTTCTCTAAAAGGTATTTTTTCGAAAAATACTTACCGATGACATGACTACATGGGAATATCTACTTCTAGGCTCAATTTTAGCCTACTTGCCCGTTGTGTGCCCACACAACCCGAGAGGCCCTCGGGGAACCCCCCAGAGGGGCCGAGAGTTATCTTCCCATACCTGCCTTACCAGATCCGGTCACGAGACCATTCAGTCTGATACTTCGCTCGAAAGCGGCAAGCGGGGCAGGAGGGAGGGTTATCCGAGTCATGTCATCGGTAAGTATTTTTCGAAAAAATACCTTTTAGAGAAAAATGAATTTATTTCCTCAAAAACATTACCGATGACATGACTACATGGGAGAATTGCGAAGAGGAGGCGGGTGCCGCCCACAACTCCCCCAACAGGACAACGCCGTCCACCCCGTGGCACACTCCCGACAATTTTAGCGAAGTGCATACCTACGGTGCCGGTGGCACCGGGAGGGAGTGTTGCGTCGCGGCGATGTCCCCCACCAGTGCGAGATTGTCTCGCTGGCTAGCCAGGTCCCGGAGGTAGAACGGGCAAGACCGACTCGGTGTTTCAGCCCACGGCTGCCACGATGTCCCTGACAGTGCCGTTTCGCTCAAACGCGACGCTCGTGGCCATAGCTCGTACCTCGTGTGCGAGAATGTGCAGCCTCTTAGCTCCCTCAGGGGCTATCTCTTGATTAGCGGAGCGTATGACCCAGCGGAGCCAGGAAGAGATCATCTGGACTATAATGTCACGCTGTTTGGGTCTTAGAGGTAGGAAGAGGCGCGACCGCCCCCTGCGGACGAGCTTAGATCGCCGCAGATAGATTTGAAGGGCGCGCACGGGATCCTGTAGCCTGGTCTCCTGGGACCGGGGTCAGTCTCTCAGCGGCCTAATGGTGATCCCTTGAGGCGGAGTTAAAGGAGACCTGTTATTGCCAGAAAGGCCGGGTCCGTGAGCAGCCGGACGGAGCCGTCTGTTCGGAACTGCAGACCGGCAGGGCGCGCTGAAGGCGCCTGTAGCTCGCTCCCGCGCGAAGCGGTAGCAAGTGCCAGCAGGAAGCAAGTCGTGCGTGCCAAGTCCGCGAGCTGGGCTAAAGGTAATGGTACGAAGCGGGCGGAGTTCAACCACGTGAGCACCCAGGGTAGGTCCCAGCGAGGAAGGAACGAGCGGAGTGTCGGGCGCTGGATGCCGAAGTGTCCCATAAGGTCGGCTAGGTCCTTGCAGGCGCCCGGATCGGGTCGTCCCAGGTGACGATAGGTGTCCGCAATCATGGACAAGTAACCGCGTACCGTGATGAGGGCTAGGCCTTGGTCTCGGAAGAGCCAGAGAAGAAGTCCGCCAGCGGAGGATGCGTCAGATCCGTGGGCTTAAGGCCATGATCGGTGCACCAGGAACAGAGGACTCGCCATTTCCCTCGTAGACTCGAAGGGTCGACAGTCTCCGGGCCGCAGCGATCGCCTCCATTGCTGCACCTGAGTAGACTCTAGCTCCGAGAGCTTGCCGCACAACCTCCAGGCGTGAAGGAGGAGACACTCCGGGCAGGGGTGGAACAGCGGCTGGCGCGGTTGCTTGAGCATGGCCCGCGGGGTGGGCAGCAGCAGGGGCGGGTCTGTGGCGAGGCTGAGCAGGTCGGTAGTCCAGGAGCGGTTCCAGACGAACGGCGCGACCAACAGGAGTAACGCCGAACAGCCCCAAGTTAGAGGAGGACTTAGGGAACCAAGACGGTAGGGGGACAGGTATAGGCCACAAGTCCGTCCCCGGGAATGGAGAGCGCATCGACAGCCTAGGCAAGGTGGTCGGGAAGCGGGGAGACGAAGAGGGGGAGCTGGTGGTTCCACCTCGTGGCGACCAAGTCGACCTGGGGAGTCACCAGCGGGCGCAGATCATTCGAAAGATGTCCTGTCGCAGGGTCCATTCCGTGTGTAGGAGTTGGTCGCGGCGAGACCAAGAGTCGGCCAGGACATTCAGGTATCCGGGAACGTGCCGGGCTTGAAGGATACTGCTCCGGTCCTCGCACCAACACATCTTCCTGTAGAGGAGCATACACAGGTCAGGGGAGCGTGTGCCACCTTGCTTCTGGATGTAAGCGACCACCGTCGTGTCGTCCGAAAGCACGAGAAGCTCCTGGTGTCCGAGGAGGTACTCCCCAGCCTGAAGGGCTCGCCAGACGGCCTGCATCTCCAGCTAGTTGATGTGGGTGTGCGCCAAGTGTGAGGGCCAGGAGCCCGCCGTCGCGAGGAACCGGGCAGGAGGTGGGCCCCCCACCCCGAAGGCTGGCATCGACGCAAGGAGAGACCTGTGGCGGGGGGGGGGGGGAGGCTAAGGTAACTCCCGACGCTAGCCACGTAGGGTCGGTCCACCGACGAAGGTGTAGGCGGAGCATCTGGGACACTGGGACCGCGGTCATCAAGTCTCCAGAAGACGTGAGCCAATGGAGAAGAAGATGCAGTTGAATTGGCCGGGAGTAGAGACGCCCTAGCGGGATAAGATCCGCTGCGGCGGTTATGACACCGAGCAACTGAAGCCAGACTCTGGCGGGGGCTGCATCCTCCCGAGCTAACTGGTCGGCTAGAGCCGCCATCTTCTTGATCCGGGGCGCCGGAAGGCGTACCGTGTTGAGGTTGGTAGCTTATTCCATACCCAGATGCCCAAACCGGCGGGAGGGAGAGAGATCCGACTTGCCGTCGTCTACTAGGAAGCCCAGGTGTGCCAGGAGGTGCAGGAGAGCATCTCTGTTCGTGGCTAGCGCAGTCTCCGAATGGGTGCGCAACCGGAGGACGTCCAGGTAGTTCGACGTGGACTGGAGGAGGACTGTCGGGCTAAGGCGACTAAGGCGTCCATCAGCCGAGTGAAGACCCAGGGGCGGAGGTTGAGTCCGAACGGCAATCCTACCGAAGGCGCTCAAGCGGTGCGCATCAGTGTCCTGAACTGAAAGTGGAATGGCAGGAGTCGGGGGCGCGACCGAGTCGCGCAAGCTAGGGCTGACGTCTCTGCTGGCCAGACTCAGTGAGTAGGGCGCTACGCCGGCGTACAGATCCTCCGGAAGGATCAGCGGGCTTAACAGGGAGAGACGGGAGAGGAAGGCCAGTCACGTGGGACGGCACATGGCGGACTGCTGCAGGCCGGGCTCAGTGAGGCGGGCGCTGTGCCGGCAAACAGACCCTCCGGAAGGGTCAGCGGGCGTGGCAGCAGCGGCAGTCCTCTGATCAGCCATCAAGTGACCTGAAAGTGGAACGGAGGGAGTTGGAGCGCGACCGTGTCGCGCAAGCTAAGGCAGAAGCCTCTCTTGGCCAGACTCCGAGAGCAGGGCGCTATGCCGGCGTTCAGATCCTCCGGGGGAAGCGGCGACGATCCCGGCGAGGTGAATGATCCCTCCAGCGACGCTCGAGGGGCGAGCGTGAGTGTCTCGAACTGACGGTGGAACGGGATGAGTCGGGGGCGCGACCGTGTCGCGCAGGTTGAGGCTGACGTCTCTCCTGGCCGGACTCAGTGAGAAGGGCTCTATGCCGGCGTGTAGATCCTCCGGAAGGATCAGCGGGCTTCTCGGGGAGAGAGAGAGGATGAAGGCCAGTCAACGTGGGACGGCTCATGGCGGACTGCTGCAGGCCGGGCTCAGTGAGGCGGGAGCTGTGCCGGTAAACAGACCCTCCGGAAGGGTCAGCGGGCGTGGCAGCAGTGGCGATCCTCTGGTCAGCGCACAACGCCTTTTCCCGACGAGCAGACCGTTCCGAGGGGCCGATGCGAGGAAGGGCGGTCGTTACCGAAGGGGCGGCGGAAGTGTCCACAGGATCCGGACGAGAGATAGTAGACGGAGGTCGCTCTCGCCGATAAAACTCCAGAGGTCCGACGAAACGTCTCCGGCCAAGTCGCACAGACATCACGAGGAACGAACCGCCGACCCGTAGACTGAGTCGCCGAACAGCAAGGGTCCACCCAAGGGGGCACGGTGAAGTTGCGCTCGCAGGTCCGGCGGCAACGTACTGCAGGGGCGGAGCAGGGCATCTCGACGCATGAGGTCGCAGTTGGCCGCAACCACCATCGCGTTGACCGAGGAATAGTAGGCGGCGCAATTGGCGATCTCCGCGAGGACCAGCAGGTCTCCTAGGAGGGGAGAGATGGAAGGATGCCAGGATACCTCCACCCGACGAACCAAGGATTGAGTGAGGAGCTCCATAATACCCGAGCAGGCGAAGGTGTTACGGACCAAGGTCGCTGTCTTGTCCAGGCCCCGCATCGGGGACCGCCGCAGCAGAGTCAGACCGCCGGCTAGGGACACCGCCGAAGGGTCCAGCGTAGGCAGAGGGATGGAGAAGGCCTGGGAGAGTCCAGCATACCAGTCCCGCCGAAACAAGATGTCTAAATCCGCGGGCCAGCGACGGTCGGAGAAGAAGACCGGCTCCTGGGACGTGGCCAGCTGTAGGTGCGACGAAAGGATGTCTCGAAGACCCTTAAAGCCGGGCGGTTGGGGAAGCGACCTAAACTTCTTGACCTGCCTCTCCGTGTCAACGAAGGCGGCGACCTTCCTCTTCAGCTCCGGGGAAGCTGCCGCGTGCGAGGTCGAGCGATCCTCGTCCAACAGAGCCGAGACCGAGACTTCGGGTAGCAGGCTGAGCGCATCGTCCTGCAGGGGGCGTCGAGAATCCCGCTGACGGTGCTCGCAAAGCGAGCGAGAGCGCGGGCGTCTGGAGGAGGAACGGTGAGGATCAGGGTCGCAGCTGCGTCGCGACGGACGGTGCTGACGTCTCTCCGGGCCCTACTCCGGAAGTAGGCCACTATGCCGGCATGGCGATCCTCCGGAAGGATCAGCGGGCTTGGTGCGGGGAGAGTGAAGAGGACGGCTCGTCAACGACGGACGGCTCAAGGCCGACTGCTGCTGGTCACTCTCAGTGAGACGTGCGCTAAGCCGGCAAACAGACCCTCCGGAAGGGTCAGCGGGCGTGGCAGCAGTGGCGGTCCTGTGGTCAGAACAAACCGCGAACCCCGAAGCGGGGACCGTTCCGTGCGGGAGTGGCCGAGGAAACAGCCAGGGCGGCCAACGTGTCAAAGGGCGCTGAACGCTCGTAAGCCGGGCGGGCACGCTCTCGGCGGTAAAAGGACCAAGGTCCGCCCACATAACCTCAGGCCAGGCCGCACACCGCTTACACTCTGGTATCAGAGTCAGTCCACCCAATCAATTTCAAATACAACGATTTTGAACTTCCAAAATTACAGCAGCTCGCTTGAGCTTGCCCTTAGCACCACGTGAAAGTTCTGTGTTTACGTTCCGTGTGTGAGTGAATGCGCGTAACTCGCGTGAGCGCGCTTGTTGGGCCCAGTTCGGGGCAGCGCTTTGAGCCGATTTTCAATTGGGAAAAAGCGCCTATTTAACGTGCTTATTATTATTATCATCATTATTATTACACCTGCGGTCCGAGGAACCACCGAACGCGGTAGGGAGACCGCGTGAGTGTCCGTCGGCCAGCTAAGTCATCGCACCGGGAGCACAACGACATTAACGAAGCGTAGGCGGGCTCCCGGTGAAACGTAATGGGGCACTCTCGGAGGGCTAACGGGGCTTTAAACGGGCTAACACACACGGAGCCCAAGGCCCACGTGCAAAACGGGCGCGACACGGCAACAGCCGACCGTGAGCTAATCAGGCACTACGCACTGAAACGAACCCCAAAGCAAAAGCAGGGAAGCACCCACAGGCAGCCGGCTCTCAGCCCGAGGGCCGGCCGAGAGAACTACCGCTACCTTACCTCTGCAACGAAGGGAAAGGGGGGAAGGGCAGTCAAACCGCCGTCCACAGAAGCAGAAGAATCCCCGCAAGTGGCCCAACGAAGCAGGAAGAGAAGGCCAGATAGAAGGCAGGGTAGAAGCGGGCGCAGAGCACACGAAGTCGGCAACCAGCGTCGGTAGGCAGAAGACCGGTCGAGGCAGCGAGAGCGCGGGCCAGACACGTCTTCTCTCCACGAGCGAAGTAGAAAGACTGAATGGTCTCGTGACCGGATCTGGTAAGGCAGGTATGGGAAGATAACTCTCGGCCCCTCTGGGGGGTTCCCCGAGGGCCTCTCGGGTTGTGTGGGCACACAACGGGCAAGTAGGCTAAAATTGAGCCTAGAAGTAGATATTCCCATGTAGTCATGTCATCGGTAATGTTTTTGAGGAAATAAAAACACCTGCTGACCAAGGTCATGGGTACAAAGTGGTGCCACTAATAGGAATAGACCCTCATGTCTCCCACAACTGCAGGGCTTCATGATTTATGTCTCTTGCAGCTGGATCATTGGTTTTATTTTTTAGGTTTTCTTGGCAGTGAAGTTCTTAACGGACAAAATAGACAGCTACTCCGTACACAAAAAGTTCATATCTGTCTGATTTTTTTTATTACTCCCATTTCCTATGACTTTTAAACTCAGTCTCAATAATTATCTGAAACAACAAAAAAATAACACTTGTACTTGTAGTTGTACAGACCAGTGAGACAGTTTCCCCTGAGTATCTGAAGAACTCTGAACTCACTCTGTGGGGATTTCATTTAGTGTGCTAAAAATACTTGTTATTAATATTATTATGAAAAGGCATTAATATATTTTTTCTTTTATATTTATTTCAATACAAAAATACATCCGTCAACAAAAATGGGTTTACAAAAACAAACATTACTGTCCTGGTAATTAACAATATAAAATTAATATGGTCATAATACAGACATATTCATTAAATAATTACAGCTTATTATTCATACACCCCTCTCTCTCTCCCCCCTCCCTCATCCACCCCCCCCCCCCCCCCCTTTTCTGCATGCTTGCAACAACCAGTCCTGTTTACAGTACCGGAGGCTGCATGCACAAGGGTGTTAATTCATCTCTGGAGCCTTATTCAGTTATTGCAATAACAAAAAAACTCTACATTCTTATTATCAAGTCATGTTTACCCATGCAGCATAACATCTGGAACTCCATATGGACCGGTGGGGACCTTCAAGGTTGTTGTGCCCTCAGGCTTGGGTCGCAGTGATGGATACCCGAGACTCTGAAAACAATACACAAATAGTAGAAATGGCAGACTAAATAATTAAAAACATCAGTCAGTAATACAACACATATACACTGCATATTTTATCATGAAGTTGGCCAGCACATAGAAATACAACTAAACTGAATAAAGTTCATTTTACAAGGATCTTGATTTACGCCTTGATATAGGCTAAATACAATACAAACATCAAAATCCAGTCCAGCAGGATTGACTATAAACATTTCTGCATCATCAGAGACAAGAACCTGGCCCACCTTTGTCAAAATTGTACAATCCCTGCAGTGCACCATGCATACCCACCCCCCACATCTTTCAACTTTTTTTGGGGGGGTACTTCTTCTTGTGCTCCTTGAAATTGAAAATGCCCAAAAACTTCAAAGTGATTCAACAAAACTACAGTGGGGTGAAATGGATGGGGATTTTCCATCATTCCAGCAAAGCCAGCCTCGTACAGACTCAGGATGCATGTGCAAAGGGCCCATGATCATGTGTACACACTAAAACTCTTACTTCCACTGTTTACAGGGAGAAGACCTTTTAGGCCTGGAGGAATGGAAAAAATATACACACAAAATATACACATTAAATCCAGGCAATAATCTTCAGTATGAAAGCAGTTATTCAGTGGACACTGACAAAGGATGAAATTGTGGATTGTGACTTTGAGCACCCAAGACCAACGAAAGATGAGAAGAACCCAACGAAGAAACTAAAGAAACACGCTTAGAAGGTAGAATTACAACACGCTTCCTTTACTTCATGAAGATAAAAGGCTCTCAGTCTCACTTTCTCAGATTCTTACACAGATTAAGCAAGCGGACTACTACTTACTGAATTCGATGTTACTTAAAAATTCGTTTATAAATACCAAGCTGCGAGTTCGAAATTCTGAAATGAAAGCCCAAAAGTGCTGGCCATGGTGCTAACGGAATCATGAATGACAAGCAGATTTGATGAGAGGAATGTGTCTGAGCACTAGAACATGCCTGAAATGCTTGCCATTTAAAGGAAATAGCAGATAACGTATTCAAATGATTAAACTGTTGTGTATAACAAGTGTAAAACTAAAAACATGAGCAGACAACGTTGGTTTCTACGTAAACAATTTGTTAGCTAGAACAAAAAAGATGAACAACCTACCATCTTGATTTCTTTGCTTCCTGTCATGCGCAGAGACAAATAAGCCCATTGGTTGAAAATTTAACGTCAGAGAGGAATTCCATTTCCATTGTGGCTGTTCTCTTCTCCTCCTCCGTGTAATACACACCAGAAGGTTACATTACCTTGCTCATGCATTTTGAAAACTACAGCAAACTGTTAGGTAAAATACGCATGGTTTAAGGATATATTACGACAAAGCGCCATAAAACCTGCTTATTATTGGTAAACTATTTGGCCGTGCAGAACACCCATTAATTTAACGGAAGAGCTAAAGTAGTGAAAGTGGGTCGGCGAAGACGTCGGGAAAGCCCGTAGCATTGGTGCCGGACGCAGGCCGAAGGATTGTGTGCGAGGAATCAGTGGAAGGAATACTCCCGCTGGCTGCGTGAGATACGGACACTTCGTGATTAGGATGCCACTTAGGGCTGAAATGACACTATCACTATGTTGATTTTACTCTAGTTTGGGCCAGTTTAATTGTAGTTTCAAACTTTAGAAACGCGGTGGTTGCATCGCTACGAAATTGAGCACCCCATGGATTCTCGACGCTTCGCGCTGTGGGTTCTGCTTGGACTTTTGTGTACCAACGCCTTTCTGTCAGCTGCCGAACCTGCGCCTGGTAAGTGCTATAAACATTGAATTACGCATGCATACAGTGCTGTAAAAATGGATATATTGTGTTCTATACATGTGCTGGCTCTAGCCGTCACGCGTGGTTACACAGATTAAACGGGTGTGCTTCCGTGTCATCGTGTGTCGGCCTGACACAATGTGTTGTATTGTAGTTTGTACCTGTTGTAGGTGTTTAGCCCGACAGTATGCATGATTCGAACGAAAGTGATTCATACCATTTGACAGCTAAGGGTGTGATCTGACATGGACAAAAGGTAGTTATTAGTTAAGTTCGCATTTAAAATGAAATCCAGACCAATTTGCTGCCAATCAATGAAGTTTGTAAAACTAAATTGCAAAACAACACGCTTTGAAGGCGAACACAAAAAAAGTAAACTGTTATGTTTGTCCAACCAACATGTGTTTATTTCTTTCTTTTTATTTTTTTAATTTAAAAGTGCTATGTGCATACGCTGACAGTTTCTCTCTCTAGCGAAACACACTTTGCATACCATTACCAAACGTTTGTCTGGCGATGGCTGCTGAAAAAAGTGAAATTTCACTGGTGCCTTCGTCAATTTATACTGGTGCCTGTGATGCATATGCAGGTTAACTAGTCCCTTATCCACTCCTATCTGTCAGCATGAGGCACAGATTATCATGAATCCCTCTGGCTGTACGGGCTGCTAAAAATTGATGGGGATGTTGTAATGTATCAGTGTTCATATGATTCATATTGTACTTGTGATAAAGTGAAGATGTCAAGAGATTTATTGTGTCAGGTTTATTGCAAAAGTCTTATTTACAAACAGGGACTCACACCATTTTATCGCATTTGTGTTTCATTGCCAGAATCGGTGCACTGCAGTTATATACAGTTCATTCAAGTTGATGGCATGTGCCCACAAACACACACACACACATGAAATATCCACCCATGAACAAACAGCTCGATCCATTGAAAATGTATTGCATTTATTGGCATTTTTAAATGTGATTTTCATATACAGTCTTTATTTTTAGCTCCAGTCAATGTTTGTCAAGTTAATATTAGTTGGGGGGGGGGGGGGGGAGGGAATGAGTGTATGTTCTGTCAAATTAGTGGGGAAAGTGTGGTGGGGGGGGGGGGGGGCAGGGGCATTGTGCATGATGATAGGGTACTGGGTTGTAAGCACGCCTAGCTGTGTCATATGAAACCAGAACTTTTGTATGTGGTACTCTCTGTCTTTGTGCCTTTCTTAGCAATATATGACATAAAGACCGTTTGTGTCAAGCCGAGTTAGCAGTCCCCGCTTGCATGACGCCATTTCCTTCCACCAGCATTTGACCTCCGTCACTCCCGCTCTTTCAATTTCATTCATCTGAATATCATCAGGCGAGGTGGCCGCAATCGACATTTTCCATACACCATCTGACTCATGCACCATGACAAAATAGCTACACTCACAAACATTACGCCACTTAGATCTTTGCAAACAGCGGCCACAAAAGTCATGAAAAGGACAGCCGGTGAATGTGTTATTTAATTCTGTCTTTCTCTGTGTTTGTGTGACAGTCAGTGTGTGTGTGGCATGAGAGGTTTTTGTAAACCTTTAGATGCACACCTGCACTTGTATGCAGGGTCTTATGGCATGGAGATCAGTACGGATAAAAGCAAAGTGATGATCAACACCACAAGCGACAGCAGCAGCAACATTCACATGAACGGCCAGAAGCTAGAAGAGGTCAATAGCTTCAAGTACTTGGGAGCCACCCTGTCCAAAGACGGTAGTTGCATAGCAGAGATCCGTATCAGGATAGGTACAGCAACATCCGCAATGGCCAGGCTGGACAGGATATGGCGAAGTAACTCCATCAGCTTCACCATCAAGTACAGGCTTTACAAGTCCCTCGTAGTGTCTGTTCTACTCTACGGCTGTGAGACTTGGACGCTGCTTGCAGACTCAGAAAAGAAAATCCAGGCCTTTGAGAACAAGTGCCTGAGGAAGTTGCTCCACATCTCGTACCGCGAGCACAAGACCAACGAATATGTACGGAGCATCGTCACTTCCCTGGTGGGCCCACATGAACCCCTTCTGGCAACCGTGAAACGGCGCAAGCTTGCTTGGTTTGGCCACGTGACCCGACACAACACCTTGTCCAAGACTATCCTCCAAGGCACTCTCGAAGGAAGTCGTCGGCGAGGTCGTCAGAGAAAGAGTTGGGTCGCAAACATAAAAGAATGGACCGAACTCGAGATGCCAGACTTGCTTGCCACCGCCCAAAATAGAACTCAGTGGAGAGCACTGTCTGTTGCTGCTGCCTTTCAGTCCCCCCAACGCCCAGTTCGGGCAAGGGACTGATGATGATGACTTGTATGCGCACATGTGCATACACACATTCCGTAAGCAGCTGACTTACTAAGAAAGTCATTAGTTTTTTTTAAACTTGTACATAACCAAATGAGAACAGTCCGGGACTAAGCACAGTATACCCAATGCCGAAAAGGTCATCGGGCCGACGTCGGCTGCCAGTTGGCCCGTGCACTCCTGTGCGCAGGCCAACTGGCGGCCGACGTCGGCCCGATGGCCTTTGAGCACTTGGTTCAAGGTATTTGTAGTGGCCTTTAGGTATTGTCATGTCCCACGACACTTTAACTGGTCTTGTGACAGGCGCAGTGGTCACACTATGCCGAGGTTCCCTTTCCTGTCACAGCACGCAGTATTGTGTTTGTTAATGGTCGGCGCCACAGAACTTCATTCGTCTAAGGTACGTGGATGCAAAGTGGGGTCAGCAAGAGGCATAGATCCACATGAGTCCCCGCAACTGCGGGGGGCTCATGAGGATCTATGCCTATTGCATTTGAGTTCTGCTCGTTGCGTTCTTTATGTCAAAGGGTTAAACCACCTCAGTTTCAGGCACAGCTGGTACTGATGTGTGTCAGCCAGAGACAGATTCTCATGAGCCACTGCGGCCGAGGGTGTTGCTCAGGAGAATATGTCTTGCAGATGGCAGTTGCTTGGGCCGGTCGTGAGAAAGTCTTACACACGCTTACATCGGTAGTCTGGACAGACCAATTAATACACTGTAGACAAAGCGGACACTGTTAGTGGTAACACTAACTGAATGCCCCCAGTCGTGCTAACTCAGTTTGACTATGACAAAAATCGACCATGGATAGTTAAAGGGTGCGCCAAGCTATTCCTGCACCACTCTTGAACGTTTGCGGTCGATTTGTCTCATAAACTGAAACGCGGCGTAGTCTTCAGAACTTTCAGCTTTGAGAATCGGCGCTCTTCGAGTAGGACTCAGTATGTTAAAAGGGATAGGAAAAGAACTAGCCATCTTGTGCTTGTAGCCACCGGTACTGCTCAGTATCAGTGCTTTGTTTTGCAGGAAATTCAGATGACGAGAAAGAGCCTTTTTGCGTGCCCCAACGGCACTGAACAAGTAGTGACCCGTTGAGTGGTAAGTGGGCTAATGAAGAGCTACTGGACCCCGTGTAGTGTTTCTGGCGCCTCCGGTCGTCATTCTGGAGCGGCACGAGTTCCGCTCAAATCAGGCGGTACCATCACAAGTGATCGTGCAACACTATTGACTGACCGTCTTTGAATAACTTCATCTCTTTCGGTCGTCGAGCAGCCAAACGCATGGACAACGTTTGCCCACCACTGACAAAGGTGGCAGATTAGGGTCTGAGGAACAAATTTGGACGCCAGCTGGATTTGAAGTCGTGACTGACTTGAAGCAGTGACTGTGAGAGAGTCAATCGCTGTACCACCCGACCAACCTAACTAACAGCGTCCCACGGGCTTAACTGAATTAACTCTTAAACTCCCAGAACTACATGACTTCCATTCTGTAGAATAGAACTGGAAGTCATTTAATTATGGGAATTTAAGTGTTAAACAACAAAATAACTCCCTATGTTGAATTGACATAGCCTGGTCTCTCTTTGAGTGCCCAACTTAACATTTTTGAGGGGGGTGGGGGGCCGGTTGGCAGGCAGGTGGGGGGTTTGGGGGGGAGAGGGGGAGGAAGTGGTTCATACGTAGATAAGGTTTAAAGGTAGTTGTGGTAAGGTTGCAAAGACTAAGGGGTCGCTAACAACTATTCTAAATAAATTACTCTGCTTACTTTCCAAGTTAAGTGCGGAACAGCAACGAATAAATATTGGTCTCCTGGCAGCATCCAAAGTTCATTGTACGTAGTTTTTCGAGCGTGCACTCACCTACCTTGTCAGGTAAGAAATAATTTTGATAAAGCAGGTGGGTAGATAGTGGGTAGGTTCATATTTTCACTCCCGTACCAGAGTGTCAGAATGAGATAAGACTTTCCTCGCAGTAAGTTTACAGCAACCACCTTGGACGGAACACCCGTGCACCTCATCTGTATAAAAAATATACAGACGTAAAGTCAGTCAGCAAGAAGCATAGATCATCGTGAGCCCCGCAGTTGCGGGGGCTCATGAAGATCTGTGCCTCTTGCAGATGGGTGCTTTTTGTGTGTGAAAGGACTGACTTCGTTTAGAAGGCTGGCGAGGTGCCACACGGATACAACCCCCACTAATGGCATTACCATTCTACGGACATCTTTACCATCCCAGGTGTAGACTTAAACCTTGGATGGCTCACGGCACAGTTTGAACCTCTGCGGGCGCATGAGGGCTGACACAGATGTCGGTAAGGAGGAAATACGTGGAAGCCCCTGCAGCTGCCGGACACATGAGAATCTGCGCCTTTTGCAGTTGGATCGAGTTTGAGAAGGGGCTGTTCTACCTCCCAAGCTCTTGGTTCCTGTACCTTTGTGAAAGCCCTATGCATTTTACCATCGTAAAAGCCTTTCTCATTTCCTGCACCATCGTCGGCTGCGAGGGATGGCTCGATCATGATAGCTCACAGGTAGTGTCAGGCTAATCAAGTAATTAGGCACAAGTTGACAACCCGGCTTGAGCCATAAAATGCCACTTTTTGGTGCCAGTAATCTTTTGCGAAACTGTGTGCATGATGCTAACGCGCGCACAATATGTTCACTATTTTCAGCCCGCAGAACTGTGGTTCCAGACCTAAGGAGAAAAAAATGTACAAAGCTCAGTTACGGAAGTTTATCTATTAAGGGCGCAGTCTCACCTCCAGTGCCTTCCATCTGCAAGAGACATAGATTCGCATGAGCCTCTGCTATAGCAGGGAGTCATACGAATCTATGTCTCTTGCTGACCGGCGAGATTGGCTGTGTAGTTTTCCTCGAGGGTGTTGCTCAAGGTGTCAAGTGCACTGCTTCAGAGTGTGGGGTGTCTAGGTGGAGTGCATGTAAATACCGGAGCACAAAGAGCAAGGAAAGAGAAATCAGCTGGCTTTCTAAAGCCACAAATATTTGCACTCATAGAAAAATATAACACGCCTTTATGGTTCACACACACCCGTGGCTGTGAAACTGTATAAAACGCGCAAAAAACTACAGATGTTCGAGACGCCGAAACAGCTCAGCGTCAGAGCGAAAGAGGGCGAAGGCAACAGCTGGGTCGTCGGTTCGAGCCCCTGGTCTGGCCCCGGTAGCTGGGCTCGCAATCCAGAGAAAGAAAGACGGGCTTGTTCAGTAACATGTTTGTTCAAAGATCCTGATAAACCAAGATGGCACAGTGGCAGTGCGCCTCATGGGTAACAGCTGCTCCTGTTCCCATAGCGTCGTCCATTTATTACTCCAGAGTTCCGTGGACATTAAACCCCGAACTAATCAATCAACCAACATGTTCGGTTCTACTGTGAAAATACACCTGGCGACGAAATTTATTTTTTCCAGTTGAGTTCCATAACGCAAGCTCCACGCATGGTTCTGTCGATAGAACTCGGTTGGGAAAAGAAATTACGCAAACGGCGACGATGTCAGTTTATGGTGTGTTTCACTAAGCACAATGCACAAAGGCCAAACACGTTGAAGCGTACGCACTACATGGTCACCGGTTCGAGCCTCGCTGATGTACAGAAAATGACAAAGGCCTTTTTGGCCTTTGGCCAGGTCCACATCGTTGATATCGCCTTCTCGACAACGACAGTCGTTAAACCAAACTTTAACTCTTTGTTGGTAGCGGTTTTTGTCGCGATGATTACTTTAGGAATCATCGTGACAAAAACCGCTACCAACACGCAAAGGGTTAAACGGTGAACACCGGTACACCCGCAAGTAACGTTTTCCTCACGTCCACACTGATAATTTGTGTTTGGATGTACTTGTAGATTTTTATGTTATAAATACACAAACAGCTATCATTGCTCAATCTAATCGGCGCCTGGGGTTTATAAACATAGCGCTATGCACCACAAACAAAATCTCGAAATATTTATCTTAGAGGAAGGGATAAACACGTGCGTGCACGCCTGCGCGCGCGCACACACACACACACACACACACACACACACACACACACACACACACACACACACACACACACACACACACACACACACACACAGAGTACAGTCTCAGACTAGGATACAGTATCGGATACATGCATACCATTAAAGTCGGAAAAGAGCACTTTTCTTTTTTGGAAAATTACTTCGCTTAAATACAAACATCGGATATATACATGTAGCAGCAAGACAAAAATGGGTTCCCTGGCGATTATTCAAAGTTATAATATAATAATAATATATAGTTCTTGTATAGCGCTGTTCTCCAGGAAAACACTGGACTCACTGCGCATGCACAACAGCACACCCTTTCTCTCTCAGACACACACGCACAATTATGCACTACTTTAAACCACCCCCATCCCTTCCCCACACCTTACATTCACTTCCTCTGGGATCAGAATAGGTGGCAGTCAGTCAACAGTTAGCTAAATATGGGCTAAGTGTTAAATGCCCGACAAAAAAGAAAAGTCTTTAAGTGAGCCTTGAACTGTGACAATGTGGGCAGATTCCGTATTTCCGTTGGCAGCGAGTTCCACACACTTGGGGCGAAAAAGGTGAAAGAACGCTCCCCGACAGTTTTCATGTTGAGCTTCGGGATTTTTAACAGCTTTTCACGGGAGGAACGGAGGGTGCGTGATGGCTGATAGGCAGACAGCTTGGCAGAGAGGTACGGCGGGAGAGATCCGTCAAAATGCCGATAGGCGAAAATTGCAATTTTGTACTGGCAACGGAATTTGACGGGCAGCCAGTGCAGCTGCTTCAGTAGAGGCGTAACGTGGTCTCTCTTTCGTTTCTTCAAGATGAGACGCGCCGCATTGTTTTGAATCATTTGCAAGCGTGAAATCTGATCTGCCGGTAAACCTGCCAGTACAGAATTGCAATAATCGAGCCTGGAAGTAATGAATGCATTTACAAGTCTTGACGCCGTACCTTCTGTGAGATACGGTCTGAGAGAAGCAATTCTGCGCAGCTCAAGGAAACCAGCTCGGCAGACGCTACTGATATGATCGATATGCATGGAGAGCGTCGAGTCAATCTTCACACCCAGATATTTGACACATTTCTGGAAGAGAACGCTGCAGCCACCAATGATTGCGAACTCGCCGTCGATCAGAAGGCGAGACTGAGAGCCGGCAGGCATGACTTCGGTTTTGTCAGTGTTAAGCTTAAGTTTGTTGCTAGTCATCCAGGACAGGGCATCATAGACAAAAAAGGCGGCACTGATGCTGATGTCAGAGCACGAATCGGTAAAGCCAGAGCAGCCTTTCTCCAGTTGAAAAAAGTGTGGAGTTCCAGAGAGGTGTCACAACACACCAAAGTCCGGATTTTTAACTCCAATGTAAAAGCAGTTCTCCTATATGGAGCAGAGACATGGAGATTGACAAAAACCACAGTCAACAGAGTACAGACCTTCATGAACAGTTGCCTTAGAAGAATTTTGAAAATCCACTGGCCAGAGAAGATCAGCAACGTCAGACTCTGGGAGAGAACAGAGCAGATAACAGCAGAGAATGAAATTGGGCGAAGAAGATGGGGATGGATCGGTCACAGTCTGAGAAAGCCAGCTTCCAGTATCACTAGGCAGGCATTGTCATGGAACCCCCAGGGAAAGAGGAAAAGAGGTAGGCCGAGAAACTCCTGGTGTCGAGACCTCCAAGCAGACATCAAGAGACTGGGAACCACCTGGAGTAGAATCGAAGGAGAAGCACAGGACAGGAGTTGCTGGAGGTCTCTCGTCGACGGCCTATACCCGGGTAGGGGTGACAGGCGTAAGTAAGTATCCAGGACAGGACGTCGTCTATACAACACTGTACGCTCATCTTAGCGGAGCTGAAATGGCTAGGCGCGCTACTTCTTGACAATTCAGTATCGTCAGCATACTTGTGAAAATCACACTCATGGGCGGCAATTACATCAGATAGAGGTTGTGAATATAGAGTGAACAAAACAGGCCCTAATACGGAGCCCTGAGGGACTCCACACAACAAAAGACTAGAAGCAGATAGCTGGCCATTAACAATAACAGCCTGAGAACGATCCTTAACGTATGAAGTGAACCAGGCCAGGGCGGTACCACGGATGCCAAAGGTCACCTCTAACCTCTTCAGCAAAACAGAATGATCGAGCGTGTCGAATGCTGCGCTGAGGTCCAACAGAGCAATGAGAGAGACAAGTCTCTCGTCTGCCTTCACTAGCAGACCATCCAGGACGCTCAGCACAGCAGTCTCCGTGCTGTGATCCTTTCTGTATGCCGACTGGTGCATTTCTAAAAGACCGTTTCCAGACAAATGGCTTTGTAGCTGTTTCAAAACAACCTTCTCCAAAATCTTTGAAATAAACGGAAGGTTAGAGACAGGTCTAAAATGCTTCAAGTCGTTTGGGTCCAGTCCAGGCTTTTTCAAGAGTGGTGTCACAACAGCATGTCTAAACTGAGTAGGCACAGCACCTGTAGAGAGAGAGGCATTAACTATGGTGGTAATCAGTGGTAGGAGATCATCAATACACTGTTTTATGAGGGACGTAGGCAAGGGATCAAGCACACAGCTCTTTGTTGGTGATTTCATAATGAGTTCATGGATCTCCTGCTCAGTCACTGGCTCGAAACGAGACAGTGAAGGGCCATTATACACACCAAAAGTAGGGGGATCACATGAACATGAGTCTAGTTCAGAGCGGATGTGCTTAATCTTATCCGAGAAAAAGTCGCAGAAACGTTGTGGAAGGACATGGCTTGGCACATTCGTCGGAAGGGGCGTGGTACGGGGCTTTCCCTGCAGCTCACTGAAGACTGAGAAGAGCTGCTTGGACGACGAGCTGGAGTCGATCCTGTCCTGGTAGAACTGTCTCCTGGCAGTCTGTATGACCGATGTAACTTCGGTCCTCACTTTCACGTAGATCTGTCTGTGAACAGTCAGACCAGTCCGACTCCACTGACGCTCCGCGCGTCTCCGTCGGCGGCGAGCTTCTCTGACGTCATCGGATAACCACGGGGAGGATGGTCGGTCCCTCACCAGCCTGCTGACAGTCGGGGCGTGTCGGTCGAGCACCTGTCGAAGCCCGTTGTTATAGGCGTCCAAGAGCTGCTCAGGCTCCAATGAAGGTGATTGACACACATCTGTAGCTGCTGCCATCTCCTTTACATCGGCCTGAAAATCAGCGGACGAAATATTGCGAATGTTTCGTGACGTCACGAGTCGTTTATGGGGGCGTTGTCTGGTAACTGCAATAGTGCAAGCTACGACACTGTGGTCGGAAAGACCTGGATAGTCCTGCACAGCTTTAAGTTTACTGTATATATTTTTCGTACGAAATGCCATGATGCGAATACCTGTAGTGCAACTGTAAGTGCATGCGGACTGCCGGTACTGAAACGGCACAAGGCAGACTTCATTGTGAGTTAACCAAAAACCTCGCATGCCAGGCAAAAAGCCAGCACCATCAGCGCTGATGAATCAGCACACGCAAATTAGGTGTGTGTGTCAGTCTGTGCGTACTTAACCCCTGTCATTCAAAATACACCAGTGTGTGAAATAAGTTTGACTAAAATAGTTCAAGGGTAGTGCCAGAATAGCTTGGCGCCTCTAGGCTCCAAGCTATTCTGGCACCACCCTTGAACTAAAGCCATTGGTCTATATCCTTATCTGTAAGTACTATAATGTAGCTTGCATATATATATATATATATATATATATATATATATATATATATATATATATATATATATATATATATATATATATATATATATATATATATATATATATATATGGCAATGTACAAATTTGACGCTTTTAGCCTCAGTATGATATGGGTTAACATAGTCCCCCATCCAACCCTTTTCCTAACATCTGCATGAGGCTTATCTTCTCGTGAGCCCCTGCAGGCTGCAGAGACTCATGAGAATCTATGCCTCATTCTGACAGATCAGTGTATCACCATCAGACTGAAGGAAGCACTCAAGTCGACTTGGTTAATGACCCCTTTGACCCCACGGCTGCATTTTCCCAAATTTTGAACGTTTCTCCTAAAGACTGTACCAGTTGCAGGGGATGGATCGACCATGATAATTCAAGGGCAGTGCCAGATTAGCTTGGTGCCTGATGGCGCCAAGCTAATCTGGCACTGCCCTTGAATTATCATGGTCAGTCCATCTCCTGCTGTACTAATGTGTCGGGGATAAATGGGTTAAGTATACATTTTACAAGAATTGATTAACCCCTCGTGCGTGCAGTGACCGGTACTGTGAACAGCACCGGTGGCTTCATGAACAAGAGGGTTAACACTAATAGCATTTGGTTCAGTTTTGGTTGTAGGTTAATTCACTAACTGCACCAATCACTCCTGCCCCCAGTAAAATCTGAGTTAGGGCGAGAAGTTTGGGAAGGCTAGATGGCGCCTCCAATTCTCCCAGATGTCTGTAACAGTTCTAATTTCTCAAACGATTAAGACGCATTTGACGATCTTGTCAGTACAGGTAGACGATGAAGTTGGGGCTGCTAGAGGAAAGTGTGTGTGTTTGTGTACGTTGAGGGTGGGGGTGGGGGTGGGGTGGGGGGTGATGGAGGTGAACTAGAGCGGCAGCGTGGAAATCCCTATATATGAAAACAGACGTACCCGGTTAGGGCAGCAGACATGGGACTAATGAGTCTTGACTGTGATGAGGTTTGGTATTGTGTCGAGGGCACAGCATTTGGTTATTTTTGGGTAAAGGCTATTTAACCTCGTCACTACTGATTTAAAAAAAAAAATGAGCACCACCGGATTGCAAAGAAGCAGAGATCCTCATGATCCTCCGCAGATGCGAGGGATCATGAGAATCTATATTTCTTGCCGACATTCCGCCTTTCTTGGCGTTGACTTAACCCTTTTAGGTCTCATTTCTCAAATTTTGGAGGTGTTGCCTAACGACTAAAACCAGTTGCAGGAGATGACTTGACCTTGATAATTCAAGGGTAGTGCCAGATTAGCTTGACGCCTTTAGGCGGCAAGCTAATCTGGTACTACCCTTGAATTGTCATGGTCAAGCCATCTCAGTCCTGCTGTAGGGATCCGGGTCTAAAAGGGTTAACAATGAGGCTGTCAATAGCGGTTTTTGTCGTGATGATTATTGCAGGAACCGCTACCGACAGCCAAATGTTTCAGAAACGCGATCTGCGATCACGTGCACTTAACAAGTTCACCCTGAAGACAGCACATGGGGAGATGGATCGATTATGATAGTTCAAATGTAGTGCTAGGGAGCGGGGGAAACCAATACCGCATGATACAGTCATAGAATTAGCCCAATGCCGCATTTCCTAAATTTTAGACGTGTCACCTAACGCCTAACGTGTACCAGTCGCAGGACACGATTCAACCATGATAATTCAAAGGTAGTGCCAAATTAAGTTGGCGCCATATGCCAAATTAACTTGGCGCCTGATGGCGCCAACTTAATCTGGCACTACCCTTGGATTATCATGGTCGATCCACCTAGTCGGTCGGGGCTAAATGGGATAGACACGCAGATTTATGTAAGTCTGTGCCAGGGGCTAGACAAGCGTGGCGAGAGCCATTTGTACTTGCCGGCGACGGTAATGGTACACCTGTACGAGAGAAAAAGGACTCGAGCCCGCTCAGGTGGGGGTTCAGATACTGAGATAGACGGTGGGTGCAAAGATTTGTGGAGACCTTAGAGCTATGCGTTTTCACGAGGTGTATAAATGCACAGTATTTATTTCTTCCAGTCAGAACAACACCGTGCCTTGTTTTTTTCAGTGACTAGAAGAATTTGAATACCGCCCAGTAAGCAGATGTCTTCGGGCCGATTATGGCCGCAGTGGGCCCGCGCATGGCTGTGCGCGGGTCCACTGCGGCCGATATCGGCCCGAGGGTCTTCTGCATACTGCGCGTGCACTGATAACACATCGTCGAAACGCCTCTACCCGCGCCTGTGGTGGGTGCCCTTACTTGCCTGCCAGGGTGCCGCTGTCCTACCTGCCACTGCCAAACGAGGAAAAAAAATTGCCCTTTCGGTCTCGAGAGCTCTGCTACTTGTACACGCGTGTCTGCAATCTGCGCAGGATACAGGTTTTGGTTTCGTAGCCAGGTTTTGGGGGTTTATTGGAGAATAAACGACTTCCGGAAGCCAGAAGTAGGTCACAATTGCAGGTGTTTCAAACGATGACATGATACGTTATCTTTGTGAACTCAGAACCAAGGAACCCAATCCGACGAAAAAACATGGAGCCATAATTATAATAATGTGGTAGCGAGAAACATAGGTAATTACGCCCCCGGTGCTTATGGGCATATGTCTCTTGCAGTTGAATTGTGTTTACTTTTTGCACGGCAGTAAAGGGGTTAAATTACAGTGGAAAATGAGGGGGGGGGGCGGGGGGGGGGGGTATTGTCGACTTTGATTTCGTTTACTTCTGTCACGTATTTCACCTTTTCACATATCTCTTTTTTAAAATTTTCCTAGCGGGAGAGAGAGCGCGGGGGGGGGGGGGGGGGGGGGGGGGCGGGGACCCCTGGAAGTACCCCCTAACCCTCCGCCCTTGTTATTATTGTGCGTGGTCTGTCTAAAAGTAAGAGTGTTGTTTTAAAAAATCCAAAACTCGTGACTTTGATGCGTTATCAATGCCCCAAATTGCGCCATTGAAGTGTGAAATAATGGTTTACGTAATACTGCAAAGAAATTCCAAACAAGAAGGAAACACGCTTAGAAAGTACAACACAATTATGGAAATTTTGAAAATAGACATACAGACAGAGATGGATTATAATTATGTACAGGTCTATATACTTCAGTGGGGCGAGAAGTAGCTGAAGAGATGACGTGATTTTTTTCACCGATCATGTCATCTCTCTCGGTTACTTATTGCCTCTCTGCAAATTTCACTGAGTGCAGAATATAGGTATTTCTGTCTGCATGTGTATTTCATGAAATTTTAACCCTGTGGCTGTCGATAGTGTGTTTGGTCGAGGTGATTCCTGCGTGAATCACCTCGACCATACGCGCAGCCGATAATTTGTTTTGAACGTGTCGGGTTTGAGCGTTTTTCTTTCATCGTTGTGCTTTTTTTTTTTTTTTTCTAAATTTTACACGCAATGACTGCATCGTAACCAGCTGCTTTCAGTCCCCACTGCTACTTAACTCATTGTGCCCGAGGTACGAAATACCCACATTTTGGAGTTATCCTCTGAGGACTGCATTACAATTCAGGAGACAGATCGACCATGATATCATGGTCAAGCCATATTTTGCTGTGGTCTCACCGTCTGGTAGCGGCCGCAGATAGCGATGTGAAGTAGGCGACGATGAGAAGGCCGGGCATCTTGCACAGTATGAACACCTTGCTAGTACTGCTTCCCAGCCGGAAGAGCAGAGACAGTACTAAATCAGACCGACAGGTGTAGGCAAGAGGCGCAGATTATCATGGGCACAGATTATCATGGGCCCCTGCAGGTGCAGGGATCCATGATGATCTGTGCCTCTTGCAATTCAAGGTGCGGACAATTGTGTGCGGGCACACTGCCAGATGCCCCACAACAGCAACAGTCGAGTGCGTGAGCACGCGCAATCTCCGAAAATAATATCTGTTGAACAGTTGCTCCCAATCCCGACACGGTTTCCGCGCTTAACCCCTTCACTGCCAGTGGACGCAGACTGTTTCGAAGTCATTGTAAATTCAGCGTCAAAGGGCCCATCCGTCAAAGGAACATGGAGACTAAGTGGTTGCAACAAGAGGCATAGATCCTCATGGGCCCCCGCAACTGCGGGGGCTCATGGGGGGGGGGGGGGGGGTTGTACCTCTTGCAGTTGGGTGGTGTTCAGTTTTTTTTCTCAGCAGTGAAGAGGTTAATTGAGGGAAGTTTCACTGACAATAAATTTCTGAGGAATTTCACTTCATAAAAGACACAAGTTTCGAAAGTTTTACTTGAGTATAAACTTCAAAGAAAAACAGCAGGCTCATAGAGAAGCGAATTGGTGAGGGTGCTCCGAACACTTCCGTAGGTCACGGTGTTCCAGAAAAGTGCAGTTTTACTTTAATTTTAAAAAGTACTCGTATGCTTAGCCCATCCGCGCACCTGTCGCTTACGGTTTGGGACTAATTACTGTCACCACTTAATATTATACACATTGATTCGAACTCAGTTGGAAGGCCCACTACCGCCGTAAATGTTCAAAGATACACTTCTGTAACAGATGGTTACGAAACGCCGCACACAGATCCAGTTATGGTTCATTTAGACACTGGAAAATCCAGTTCAGCGCAAGACATATTATCAAGTAACCTGACAACGACTCCACTCCGTTCATAGAAATACAACGCTTTGAGTACGAGAACTGCTAAAATTAGATTGGCACACTAACGGCATAGCAGAATAAATAAGTGCAATTACGCGTGTATGCTTTTGCTGCATGTCCAAACTGCTGTTAAAGTTCATTACGTGTGTCGACAAGGCATAACACGCACAAATGGTGCTGAAATGTGTCTTCAGATTTATGCGTAATGGTACTTTAGGCTATAGCGGGAGAGAGTGGCCGTGATATTCCAAGGGTTGTGCTAGTGACTGATCAGCTCGCTGCCTGTCCTGTCTTCAGATGAGTTTTTACCTTAGAGCATTTTGACCTTCGGTGTCAATGTGGACCCCTTCATTGCCATCTGATACACACTCTGGCTTTGAAAGCCTCGGCAAATTCAACCCCCCAATAAGCTTATCCATTCAGGCAACGCGGATAACAATGGGGTCAGCAGCTGGCAACTGAGAAAATCGCCCAACTGCAAGAGGCAACAGAACCTCATGCAGTTGGGTGGCGTTCTCATTTTTCCGACAGTGAAGAGGTTAATACCTGCTACTGATTACGTATTGTCGAATTTACATTGTTGAGACTGCCGTATCGCCGTAATGCTATCCGTGTCAGATTCATTGATTGTGCAATGTCTTTGGAACAGTAGGGCAGGAGTGGTCACTGACACACCAATTACCGCGCACACCCAGTCAGCTCACAGACTCTGCATTCTTGGCGTCTCACGCAAACGTGCTGCACGAATGTGCGCATTGTATTGTGTGTGAACGTTTGTATCCGTGGATTCTCTTTCTACTGCTAATCATTCATCGTCATGACTAGAAATTGCACAGAAAGAAAGAAACACAAAGGACAAGTACAGCTTGACCTTTCTAAGCGCGCGCGCGCGCGAGTGTGTGTGTGTGTGTGTGTGTGTGTGTGTGTGTGTGTGTGTGTGTGTGTGTGTGTGTGTGTGTGTGTGTGGTGGGCATTTTACGCGATTCGCAACTACTTTTTTCTGTAATCTCTATGACTACCCTGATGGTACGTACAAATTACTTTTTTTTTAGCGGCCGTTTCAGGGCTTTGCCAAACTGGATTGCGTTTAACTCATTCGAGACGTGCCGCCTCCGGATACGCGGCATAAGCCGCGTATCCGGAGGCCGCTCGTCAGTCTCGAATGAGTTAAACATTTTTGGTGGGGGGGACTTGGGTGGGGTTAGGTATTTTTTAGTTCCCAGGGTCACCCTGGTCAGCCCCACAGGGTGGGTTTTTCTCTCTATTCTGGGGCATGTGTTTCTGTCTACCCTTTGTCCATTCACCTGTATTTGCCTTTTTAAAACTCTCCCTACTGTCTGCACTGCCTGTAGCTCTTGATATTGGATGTGTGTTGCTAAATGGTCTTAGCTTTATTTATGCCCCATGTTGTAGGTTTATTTAATGTATTTGACCGGCTGGCGACATACATTCAATTTTCTGTTTAGTTTTTTTTCACAAGCAGTGCAGGCACGTCCTGAGAAAGCCTTGTTGCTGTCGGGACGTTAAGCAATGTACAATCAGTATCAATCAGCCATTTCTTTGGGTTAAGCTTTTAAGGTGGGGCTCAATAGCCTCATGGGTATCCGTACCTCGATGTCGCACACTACGAGTTAAAGGCCCTCTTGTCACGTCCTTGGGACTGTCGCCTTTTTACATCGTAGAATTCTGTAATGGCGGAGTACACATGCCCTGAGATGTCATGACTCACCCATCTTTGGGTGGGTGCAGTGAGGCACAGAGAGAGAGAGAGAGAGATGTAGTGCTTTTTATCCTCGTTTCTGCTTTCGACTAGATATGCATAAAAAGTCGGTCGGTCAGGCTAATTTGTGTCGGCATACTTTATACTATACATTATCGTGCCCTCGGCATTGTTTTGATACCATACCTACCGGGCAGTTTGAAGTACAGTCGTACAAACGGGCCTTTTCGTTCTGCTAGAGCCTGAAATCTTTGCTCAGTCAGTCCTGTTCGGAATTCGGAAACTTATTTAGGCGGTCATATTGTGTTGCTTTATTTTGTATTGGATGTAATAGCGGAAATGGTGATTTCATGACGGCCAGCACATTAAATGATTTAGTCAGTTCCACGACTTAAACTCCTTCAAAACTGAACACCACTCAACTGCAAGAGGTATTGATCCTCATGAGCCCCGCAACTGCGGGGCCTCATGAGGATCTATACCTCTTGCTGAAACCACTTTGTTTCTATGTTCCATTGATGTCTAGGAATCTTGGATGTTGAATTTACGATGATTTCAAAAACGCAGTCTGCATCCACTGGGAACGCAGGGTTTAGTTACAATTTTTAAGAGGTTTTCAAAGGCATATTTCCTGAGCGACAGCGTGTATTCCGCACTGCAACCTTTATTATTGCGACGAGTTTAGTATTTTCATTATCGAGTGGCTTGAACAAGTTGACGCCTTGGCAAGCAGTGCATGAATAAGGCATTGAAAAGCTTTATCCAGTGATTGTTTACAGAGGGGGAAAAAAATTAATGCCTGGGGTAGCCTTTAATGCGTCCCATATAATATTATTGGAAAGGAAACAAACCTAATCGTGATACAAAGGACATGAGGCGTATTTAATCCATTACGCTGAGTTGTCATTTTGTGATGGATGAGCCTGAAACATTACGCTTTGGTTACTTTCACGGCGATTTGATGGATCTTACATCCGGAGGGATGGGTGGGCATCTCAATCAGGGCGCCATAATTCATCATGGTGCCTCTAGCCAGCCCACGTCCAATTTTGCCTGCTATAAACGAGTCCTTGCAGCTTTCTACAACTGAGGGGTATAATCTTGTCCGGTCCCTTCATTGTCGGAATAATCTGATCGCCACCCATCTGCAAGAGGCAAACAACCTCATGAGCCCCCACAGCTACCGTGTGCCTTGGTCGACTGAAGACTGCTCTTCGGCGTTGAAATAACAAAGATAATTTCAGTCAGACGCGCAGTCGGCGTCCACTGACAATAAAGGGATTAAGAGCAGTACTGCGCAGTTTGCAGCTGGTACTCATACAGATCCACGACTCTTGCCGACAGAGGCGAGCCGCATTTGCGTGTGTGTTTTTTCCAGACTGACGATGCCGTAAGGGTTTGAAGCATCCTCCAGTGTCCTGTTATCAGCGTGTGCATAAGCAGCTACTGTCCTGATAACGCAGGCTGACTGTGTGTGCGCTGAGCACATCGAATTTGAACTTTATCGGCTGCCATAGTGGCGTGCTGTTCTGTCGTTTTGGTCCTTACCACCCATTCAACTTTTGTGTGCTGGTCTGTGGTTTTGGACCTTACGGCCAAAGGCCGTAAGGTCCAAAATCACTGACCAGCCTGTTTTAGTATAGCACCCTTGAGTTCGCCAGTATCACCGATCGCTTGCCACAGATAGGGATGCAAATAATGCTAACCGTTTAGTGTCACGTTTACGGTACCACAGCATGCTATAGTCATCCTTGGCCGAAGACCTGGGTTATGTGCATCTGTGTCTCTGTGGACGGGAGAGTATCGCAGCTTATTATTCTCTGCCAGCTCTGTTTGCGCTCAGCCTATTCCAGCCTCGTGTTTGTGCATGGCTTATAATGATACAGATTGTTGTCGTTGACTCGGTCTGTGAACATGGTCATTGTCGTAATTTTGTTAAGCCCTCAAGGGGGTCTTATTAGACGATTTTCGGAAATCAGAAGTAGGTCAGAATTGCGTGTGTTTTGGCGAAAACAGTTGATTAAAAGCCGGGACCATCATGCAATACCGCATGTTTGCCCTGTTGTTTAATCCACTGTTGCTTGCTTGTCCGGGCTTTTATAATCCACTGTTTTCGTCGAAACAGGCGCTAACAGACAGACAACAAACAAACGAGCATGAAAACACTATCATTTGACATAATGAAATGTGGTTGTAATTACTGCTCCTTATTGTAGTGCTGGAGTCCTCAAACATTTTACCACTGGAGTGCATTTGGAAATGTCCAGATCATAACAAGACTGTCTTGTTGGAACATTATACTGTCGGTACATTTTTTTGTGTGTTGCTTTTCTCCTATGGCCATGCACATTCTTTGTTTTAAGTGAATCTGCTTAACTGATTTGAACGCGATTTTAAGTAAACCAGCTCGTTTATTTTTAAATAAGTTACTCATGTTTGTCTCGGGATGGAATAGACCGTTGTTAGGAAATCAGAAATAGGTACACAGTGTTTCGCCGTAAGCAATGGATTAAAAGCCCGGACAAACATGTGATATCGCATGTTTGTCCGGGCTTTCAATCCGCAGTTTGCGTCAAAAGACGCGCATATTATTTGCTTACTTCTGAAGTACGATAATTGTCTATTTGTAAGCAGATGAGCATACCGTGCTCGAGCTGCGCGGTTTGGCATAAATCGTACAACGTAGGCCACAGCGGCACAATGATTATCATTATGGCGCCCGTGCCGCTGTCCAGACAACAGCAATTAAACGTCGGCCACAAGCCATACTAATTGTGATGTAACGCTGTACACATCATGCCAGCATGGGGCGTGTTTAGTATTGTGTTCCGTGCATACACTGCGATGGCATTGACCACATGCGTAGAAGTAATCCCCTGAGACTGCCTCCGAATAAATTACTGAAGATGCAATTGTATATCCAGTCCCTGTCACCAAGAGGTTTAGATTCTCATGTGCCCCTGCTTCAGCATGGGCTCATGAGAATCATTGCCTCTTGTCGATTTAACTGGTTTTGAGGGACATGTATAACAAACCGATTAGAGTCTGTCTGGTGCTCGTGTCAGTGTTGGGGCTAGCGTAGACAGTTGGAGTAAGTCCATGAATAACTGAATTCAATGAATGACAGTAGTTGATGAATAAATTTAATGAATAACAGTAGTTGATGAATAAATTTAACGAATGACAGTATTGATGAATAAATCTAATCAGTGGGAGTGTCGCAACTTGTGTTTAGAGAGACGAGAGGCGCTGGAACAGTTCGAGTGAAGGCCATGATTTGTATGCGTCTGTCTTTTACAAGATCCATGCAGGCTTGCGTTCCGTAAATTGATTATAAACAAAATTAAAACTGACTTAACTAACTGATCAATGTAGTTCGTTGCTCGCATGTTTACTGGATTCGATTTTTAAAAGCAGAGATTACACTTTAACAGTTTAACTGCCTTCAACCAGTATGCCGAATGGTGTGCTGACGAGGTCGTCAAGACCGAAACAGCTGTCCACACCGGTTAAATATCTGGACCCCCTTTGGGGGACCTATATTTAAATTTCCATGCACCGAGGGGCTGGAACAGTGGGATATGTGATACACCCCCCTTCGGGGGGGGGGGGGGGGGGGCTTCCATATACATTGCTTCCAGTCACTTTCTTAGCGCACCCCTCTTTTCTATCTCTTTTTTTGTTTGTTTGTTGTTGTTGTTGTGCTTTGACCAAAGTAGATCTATGATCACTGGTCGATCATGCACACTTCTCTCCCCTGACAGTACTTTTGCCTACTTTACTTTGTGGTCTCACTTTAACAGTTTAATATAAATAGCAATTCGTGTTGTGAGTTCTCATTCAAATTTCAGGGTGCGGCAAAAGTTCAACGCTGACACTTCAGCAGCAGACTATGAATAAATTTGTGTCTCAGTGAGGATCGTATGTTTTACTACTAATACGATGCCATCTTTTCTGTGCGTTATATTCGGTGCCAGAAATCCAGTTTAGACACATACGCGGCTCACTTCGGCCTTTGGTTCAAAAGTTCAGTTTTGACATTTTGGGCACATACATATATAATTATTCAGTTTGATGTCAGATTTACAGCCGCTCGCTGCGCTTCCCCCCCCCCCCCCTTCCCCCACTCCCCCTGAATACGTTCCTTTGTATTCATATGCGCACGTGACTATGCACACAACTTTTGTCTACAGTTTTCCTTAGAACTTAATTGTAACGACATATTTTACTTGTTTTGGCCAAGCGGGTTCGGGAATTCTATACTGACGAGCAAACGAAATGCGACATTTTTGGAATCATCGGAAACACGAAAGTGTTTGCGATGATTCCAAAAGTGTCGCATTTCTTTTTCTCGTAAGTATATCGTCACTATGTGACGGATATCCTGCGCCACGCTAATATAGTTCGCTCCTAAGTGTAGGAAATATGGGAAATAGTTTTGCACTCTGAAAGAGTCCACAGCCGGAGACAGCATCATAGATTCTTCATTGTGGTTCCTCTCAGATGTCCGGTTTCGCGATGTGGCATCCAAACATCTCACTAACCCATTTTAACCCCAGCGCCTTTTACAGCATAAGATGGATCGACCATGATAATTCAAGGTTAGCGCCAGATTAGCTTGGCGCCATATAGATCGACCATGATAATTCAAGGGTAGCGCCAGATTAGCTTGGCGCCATATAGATCGACCATGATAATTCAAGGGTAGCGCCAGATTAGCTTGGCGCCTGATGGCGCCAAGCTAATCTGGCGCTACCCTTGAATTATCATGGTCGATCCATCTCCTGCAGCTGGTAGATAGGCGCGAGATGACACGCTAGTCTGGCACTGCCATTGAATTATAATGCTCGATCCATCGGCACCTGCAGCTGGTACACAGTCGTTAGATGACACGCTAATCTGGCACTACCCTTGAATTATCAAGATCGATCGATCTCCTGCAGTTGGATAGTCGTTGGATGACACCTTCAAAATTTAGGAAATGCGGCCGTGCAGTTAAATGGGTTAATGTCACTATTTAATAAATACATTGAGCTCTTAGGTCAAAACCCCCGAAGTTGGAAGACTACGTGCCAGTGGAGGAGACAAGTCCCTGATAGTTTTACTACAAGGGTAGTGCCAGATTAGCTGGGCGCCTCCAGGCGCCAAGCTATTCTAACGCCACCCTTGACCTGTCTCCTGCATTGTCACAGTCGATCCATCTCCTGTTGTGGTGTCAGTCGTAAGGACGAATGTGCCGAACTATTCTGGCTACCCAAGCTCCGCTTGAATTTTATTATTACATGGTATTTATATGGCGCATTTCTCATATTTATAATATAACTCAATGCGCAGAACGTAGCCGCAAACTGAACCCAACAAGCACGCTCACGTAAATCACGCGCATTCACTCACACACTGTACGTAAAGACAGAACATTCACGTGGTGCTAAAGGCAAGCTCAAGCGAGCTACTAAAGTTGTTTTTTTGGGAAATTCAAGTCTTTTGTATTTGAAATTTGATTAAGTTGGCTGAAACCGATACGAAAGTGGAGGGGGAGGAAGAGCCGGAGTACCCGGAGAAAGAACCCCCCACGGTGACACTTATTAGAGGAGAATAGTCCGACGCCTGAACCCGGAATCGAACCTCGCACCTTTAGTATTGGTGGCAGGCGCCTTAACCACTGCGCCACGGACCGCCCCCAATGGTCATGGTCATGGTCGTTCTATCGCCCGCGAACCCCCACCCGGGTCTGCCCTGGGGGACTTGGGTGGGGTTAGGTACTTTTTAGTTCTCAGGGTCACCCTGGTCAGCCCCACAGGTGAGTTTTTCTCTCTATTCTGGGCATGTGTTTCTGTCTACCCTTGTCCATTCACCTGTATTTGCCTTTTTAAAACTCTCCCTACTGTCTGCACTGCCTGTAGCTCTTGATATTGGATGTGTGCTAAATGGTCTTAGCTTTATTTAGGCCTCATGTGTTAGGTTATTTATGTATTTGACCGCTGGTGACATACATTCAATGTTCTGTTTAGTTTTTTTTTTTCACAAGCAGTGCAGGCACGTCCTGAGAAAGCCTTGTTGCTGTCGGGACGTTAAGCAATGTACAATCAATCAATCAATCTATCGCCCGCACAATAACAGTAGATCTGTTGCAGTGTTTTGATGACGTATGTGTTAACTCATTCGAGATCTGCCGAACCCGCGTATCGGAACGCATCAACCCTCGAATGTGTTAATTGTACTTTAAAAGGGAGAGGCCTTGGCTGAGTGGTGGGTAGGATGTGGAGACTTAGAATGTAAGATGAGTGTCACTTCCTACCAATCTGGACCATACGCTGCAATTCCAAATATCGTATCATGACGATCACTTTTTAAGTCTCTTCCTTTTATAGAAGAGAATTTTTAGGACGGGTCGGGGTGGGCGAATTTAATAGCATGCCCATGATGTCAAAGGCGGGCAGGCTAAATCTCTAACAATTGAAGTAACAAGATAAAAATTACGTCATGTCTAGTTACGCTAACCTCGCTGCTGAACGTACATTTGGCGCGAAGCGCCTTATGTGCGTATGTATGTATATGCGTGTGCGTATGTATGTAAACAAAAGAATCTCTGATATTTCTGTACTGATGGAATGAACGACTGTCCCGTGGTCTGCAAATTATCGAAGACGGAACTCACGTTGATTGTCACTATCCGAAGTATAGAGACGTGCGTCCGGATGTTTTTGCAACTGTAGATAACAACCGTGAAAGTGTTATACTTCCTCAGTTGTTATCCTGTGAAAATGCATCTAGAACGTATCAGTTTGGTTTCTCTTAAAATGTTTCGAGATACGAAAAAGAGAAACAACGTTATATTCCAATGATTGATTGATTACTTATGTACCACGTGATACCGTCTTTTTATGAAAACTGTCATTTCAACTAAGAATGTCAATATACGCCAGGTTATGTTCTTGTGGTATTGAACTGATATATATGTATACGCTCTCCACGTGAAAATGGCCGATGTGCCAACATCAATAAAAACTCTTGACTGTACACACAAGCTTGAAACTTGGCAAAATACTTTCTTAAGTGGGTGGCTAAGAGAGCCTCCGAGCATATTGTAATTGAATGTCTCATTGAAGACATAAACAACCGTTTATAGAAAGTTGGTTGACCCAGATTAGAGACCGTAAATTTTGTCAAAATTATTTACTTGAACCTTCGCATATAGCTAATTTGGAGAAAGACATTGGGTGAGTTCGTTAGCCAGCTTTGTATCCTTTCAACTTCTTTACTAACTTACTTCCGCCTGTCACCCCTCCCAGGGTATAGGCCGTCGACGAGAGACCTCCAGCGACTCCTGTCCTGTGCTTCTCCTTCGATTTTACTCCAGGTGGTTCCCAGTCTCTTGATGTCTGCTTGAAGGTCTCGACGCCAGGTGTTTCTCGGCCTGCCTCTTTTCCTCTTTCCCTGGGGGTTCCATGACAATGCCTGCCTAGTGATACTGGAAACTGACTTTCTCAGATTGTGACCAATCCATCCAGACCTTCTTCGCCCAATTTCATTCTCTGCTGTTATCTGCTCTGTTCTCTCCCAGAGTCTGACGTTGCTGATCTTCTCTGGCCAGTTGATTTTCAAGATTCATCTAAGGCAACTGTTTATGAATATCTGTACTCTGTTGACTGTGGTTTTTGTCAACCTCCAAGTCTCTGCTCCATAAAGGAAAACTGCTTTTACGTTTGAGTTGAAAATCCGGACTTTGGTGTGTTGTGACAGCTCTCTGGAAATCCACACTTTTTTCAACTTTCAACTTCTTTAGTAAAAATTAATTATTTTCAGAAAAGAATTAAAACACAAAAAAACCTTGACTTCACGAGAAAGTCAGACAGTGGCGGTGACTAAAAGAGGCAACTCCGGTCACCACGCAGAAACTGACATTCATTCATTCAGTCCTCTCTGCGCCGTCTGGTGCTTGAGGCGACAGAAACTGACATATTACTATAAATATGACGTCATTCTCTCTCTCGCGCGGGCGCTTTCTCTCTCTCTCTCGCTCTCTCTATCTCTCGCTCTCGCTCTCTCTCTCTCTCTCTCCATTCACCTGTATTTGCCTTTTAAACTCTCCCTACTGTCTGCACTGCCTGTAGCTCTTGATATTGGATGTGTGTTGCTAATGGTCTTAGCTTTATTTAGGCCCATGTGTTGGTTTATTTAATGTATTTGACGGCTGGCGACATACATTCAATGTTCTGTTTATTTTTTTTCACAAGCAGTGCAGGCACGTCCTGAGAAAGCCTTGTTGCTGTCGGGACGTTAAGCAATGTACAATCAATCAATCATCATTGTTTGTATGTGGGTGTATGTGTGAGCGGCGCGCGCGCGTGCGTGCGTGTGTGCACGTGTGTGTGATGAGTGTTATTATTTTTTCTGTATATAATGATGCTATTGGGTTTTGTATGTAAATATATGTAAATATATTTTTTATAGTTTCCCCTTTTTTATGCTGTAGGTGTTAGCAACGGCAAGTTTGTAAAATGACGATTGTTTCGAAAACTTTTTACCGTTGAAAAATAAAGTTTCATCATCATCATCGTCTCTCTCTCTCTCTCTCTCTCTCTCTCTCTCTCTCTCTCTATCTCTCTCTATATATATATATATATATATATATATATATATATATATATATATATATATATATATATATATATATATATATATATATATATATATATATCTCACACTCTCTCTCACAAACATGCGTGCATCTCCAGGAGCAATAGATCCTCATGAACCCTCCAGGCGCATGTGGATCTATGCCTCTTGGAGATGTTTGGAGCGCGCGCACATGCACGCACACACACATCGACGCGCTTTCAGAAGAGCATGCAGGTGACCCGTGTACTTAGTGTATCATGTAGCTAGGTAAAGTCAACCTGCTTTCACACAAATTATAGCAAGACTGAAATTGTACCGTGAAGTTCTAGTTTTGTCAGCATTTTCTCAAGCCTGTGAAGCGAAAGTGAAACTCATATCACGTAAAATATAAAATTACTTAAAAACTAAAACTTATGTAAAGACAAATGACGTTTGACAAATCAATGACGCGTATGTCCTGCACCCCTTATAGAACTCACTGACGCATTGACAGATCCGCGAGACTTTTTCAATCGGAGATGATTCAACATCAGAATCTTGTCAAAGACAAAAGGTAGAGACCATTGACAGCTAGGACAGCTCTCATGTAGAAGGGACTCTGTGGATTATGGTTCATCCCATCTTGTTTAGTCTTTCCGCGTGCAGTCACAGGAAAAATAACCTGACACGTGGTAATCCGTTGTCTGCCGAGGAAAAGCGTGAACACAATCCAACTGCAAGAGACCTAGATCCTCATGAGCCCCCGCAACTGCGATCTACGATCTACGCCTCTTGCGGGCAACACTGTTTATCCGTGATACTTGGGCGAGTTTTTTTTTGGTGTGTGTTATATTAACCCATTTAGCCCCGAGTCCCTACAGCAGGAGATTGATTGACCATGATAATTCAACGGTAGTGCCAGATTAGCTTGGCGCCTTCGGGCGCCAAGCTAATCTGGCACTACCCTTAAATTATCATGGTCAATCCACCTCCTGCAACTTGTTCATAGTCGTTCAGTAACACTTCCAAAATTTGGGAAAAGCACCAAAAGGGTTAACAAAGATTTTCCGTAAACACGATTTGCGTCCACTGGCAGTCAGTCAACGGGTCGAACTCTAGATTTTTACTTTGTTAAAACGTGTTACAAATTAATTGAATGGGCTGTACATAGTGAGAAGAAATTAAAAAAAAAAAAAAACTGGTTGGGGCTTGGGCAGGATTTAAGATGTTTCTTCATTGAAGACGGGGCACTCGGTCGAGTGAAGTTGGGAAAATTATGTCACCCCTGACCTTTTTTGATGCTTCAGTTCGCAAAAAGCTTTTACTGGGATTCAGTATACACACCCACTTGGACAGTGACTACCCAATTGGCCCATCAAATGCTTTCTTTCGTCCGTTCAAAGCGAAAAGAGGCCACCGGAATCTTGTGACTGAACGCATTAAAAGATTGCTTCTGATAGGCGATGGTAGCTGACGTCATAACTATTCTATACGACCTTAGGTCATCAGCATAATTATAACCAATCAGAGACAAGATGGCGGATGAACCAGCGAAGAAAAAATTAAAGTATCAGTCGACTCACGCCGGCCGGCAGTGACAGACTCGGAATTTAAGAGAAGAAAGAGAGACAAGATACCCCAAAGTAGAATTGACTTTAAACAAGGGAATATAGAGCTTGGCTTGACCGCCCATCCGGAATTTGTCGCTTTCTTGCTATGTGAATCAGTAAGTAATCCGGCTATGGTCTTTGTCGATCATCCTATAGTTCCGCGAGCGCCAGTGATTTTCAGAATTCATGATCTTCAGTAGAATTTATCTCTTACTGATTTTGCAAGATTTTAAAGCTGTTTTATCATAAAGTTACGAGCTAGTTCATCAGATTTTATGCTGAAGGATCTGAAAACTACGGTGTGTGTCAAAATTGCGGCACTGACATCGCTGGTCGTGACACGTTTTTGTCTGTTCGGGCTTTATTCACTCGATTCACAGAGGTAGTGTTTCTGCTGCGATGGTGCATTTGTCGTTTCCAGAGATGCTTTCAGTTACGTAGACTTCAATGTGTGAGATGTGAAATTGCAGTGCAGAAAGTGGGTATAAATATCACTGTTTTGTTTCGTGTTTCCGAGGCATAAAGGATCAAAGGTCAAACTAAGCACAGTGGACGCTGGCTCAGTCGCTTGGCGCGGAGACCGAGTCGAACAAGCCACGCCCCCAGCACGATCGTTACTCAGGGTAGCAGGTCAAGCGGAACCCGCATTGATTTTGACAGCATAGCCAGTATGGAAGGTTTATTTTACATTCTCGTGGATTATTATGTCAAAGGGATGCCGGAGAATATCAGTACATGAGTGTACACTGACACGTGTGTACACCACACCGATGACCTCATCTGCAGTATTGACCGGGTTCTGCCTTGTGACGTAGGCTAGTAAATATGCACAAATTCAAAACGAGGCCGATGCAGACGATAATCTGCGCTCTCGGGTACAAAAACAACACACCCACCAAACGATGAATTCGACATTTGGCATTGTATTTACGTCATAAAGCTCTAAATTAGTACACAAAGAACCCATACATAATACTGTCAGCAGTGTCCGTTGCAGACAGTTTTCTGACTGTGTTGAGATGCTTGATCCTGGGGAAAATAACTTTAAGTTTTTTTCTTTCTTTTTATCCGAAAACTGCTGGACTGTTTGGTTTCCTTTACAACTAAAATTGTAAGCCTATGATGTAGCTTGTACTTAGCAACAGTATGGCACCTTGAAAGGTTCTCAGTACTAACTAGCTGTGACCGTGATAGTATCTTGTAGGAAACGATGGCTGTGCGAAAGCTAAACGCAGGAAACGACTGCTTGATGCTGCCCACTTTCACTTCACAGTCCCACAATGTCACAGAGAGAGGAAGCACGACAATGACGACTTACCGCCACTACAGGTCAGCCTCAGTACATGTATACCGCGGTATCTCATAACTATGACGCGCACAGGACTCTGCCCCTAGTTGCAGGACTTTTTCCCAGGCCAGTAACTTGCCGACCAACTGCTGCCCTTCGGCATTGCAGCGAAGAGTATAGAGCGTAGCTTCTACACTCTTTCATTGCAGCGAGATTTTTGCGAGGGGCTAAAAAAAAAAAAAAAAAAAAAGCTCAAAAGAAAGCCGTTGGAACTATGGCAGGCAAGGTACCGGCTATTGCAAATTACGAGCAGCTCGACCTTCGCTGCCAATAATAATAATAATAATAATAATAATAATAATAATAATAATAATAATACCGTTATTATATAGGCGCTTTTTCTCAATTTTTGGGCAAATCGACTCAAAGCGCCGCGAACTGAAACCCAACACGCACACTCACGTAACAGACACGGATTTACGCCATTTAAGACAAACACAGTACAAGACAAAGGGCCAGTTCAGCTACTGAAGTTACAGAGATTTTTGATCGCTTGTATTTGAAATTTGTAAAGTGGCCTGAAACCGGTACCAAAGTGTGTGTGTGTGTGTGTGTGGGGGGGGGGGGGGGCAATTACGGTGCCTCATGAGGATCCATGCCTCTTGCAGTGGCTTGGTGTCATTTATTTTTCTCTGCAGTGAAGGGGTTAAACCTGTTGGATGCCTGGCGAGCAAGAGGTCCTCGGCCGACGTAAGCCTCCGCTGGCCGCGCACGGCCGTGCGCGGGCCAGCGGAGGCTTACGTCGGCCCGATGACCTTCACAAGTCTCTTTGAACATTCAGCACCGTAAACGTGATCGCGAATAACGCGGTCTGACTGTATGGCATCCTTTCCGCGATACGCCTTGGCTGACCTGCATTACTTCACGCGTCGCGCATCGCGTGACACAGGCTCGTTGACTTTGTTTGGTAATATCCCTATAGCCCTGCGGCCGGCCGTTAGTTCTTTCTGTGTATTTCGTGGCGTCTTGAGTCATTATTTGTCTGCCGAACTCAGTCAAGCATTTCGTACTGCAGTAAAAATTCGTATGTAACAAAATCGCCAGAGGACCTACATTTTGTTTTTGTTATAACCGAAGCTTGTTGCAAGCGAAGTAATTTACATAGAGTGCCGTCGCCTCGGGACCGCTGAAAAAGCGTGTTTATATCCGACCTTGTTATGAAGCGAAGTAGACCTCGTTTCGTCAATGTGTGCTGGCTCACGTTGACGGGAAATGCTTTGAGAGTAGAGTGAATGACGCTATTAAAATTTCAGTAACGAGCAGTTACGTACGACAGTCGAGTACTTGGCGTCAATCTTCTTGTGACATCTGTTGCTGGACTCCATATTTGGCCAGCCTCTGTCGTTATGCAAGAGACGTAGATTCTCATGCGACACTGCGGCAGCAGGGTCTCACGAGCACCTGTGTCTTTTGCTGGTAGGTATCTCTTCCATCGCTGCTCACCAGACGGAGGAAGTCGTTGCACATTAAAATCCTAACCCCAAAAGAGCCCCAGCCGTCTAAGGAGCATGAATACAAAGTCGTGTCAGCAAGAGGCATAGATCCTCCTGAGCCCCCGCAATTGCGGGGGCTCATGAGGATCCATGCCTCTTGCAGTGTCAGGGTGTCATTTATTTTTCTCTGCAGCGAAGGGGTTAAACCTGTGACGACTGTCACCGTGGTGATGACCTCACCGTGTCGTCAGTGTCCTGATTGAAAGTTACGCCACTCAGAATTTCGTCATTAGCGGGTGAGCGTCCCGAGTCTCAAAATAAATCTCGTGGGAGCATGGCTCTGATTGGGGTTACGTCACCTCCATAGTTTCAGCATTATACTCATTCATGTGTCGGTAATCGCTGACATAGTTTTATCATTAACGCCGATTGGTGTCCCAAAATCTTCAGGATTTAAGTCCTGTGGGAGGATACAGTAAAATGCGGTTAGGCCACCTGCAGAAATTACCAGTTTGAATGATAACTTTTCTCTGTTGCGAAAGTCAGTGATCGCTCCCTTGGGTTTGTATTATTATTTTTAATAATAATAATAATTATTATTATTTTTTGTTATTATTAACGCTTATTTATTATCATGTTGTACTTGTATCTATTTTTGTGTATATAATTATACCCTGTCTTATGGTTGTTGTCGGGAAAGCTTGTTTTGATTTAAAAACTCGTCCTCACAAGTTAAGGCCATGAGATTTTTGGCCCAATTTGTGCATTCGCACACAGAGTGCAAACACAAATTTCCTGTCTGTAATAACTTGCCAGAAATATTTTCGATTGTATCAGTTATACACGTTTGCATGTGGGGCCTTTTATTTGGTCGCCAGACCGCTATTTTAATTTAGTAATTTCCCAACGATCTTTGAAAAGGGAAAACAACCTTCAGTTCACGTCTGGGGGATGTATCAGACAGGATAGTTTAAAGGTTAGTGCCAGATTGATTTTGCGCATTGGAAAGTACCAGTCACTTTTAAGATGCCACTGCGGCCGGATTTTTCGAACATGATAGTTCAAGGGTAGTGCCATATTAGCTTGGCGCCTTCCCAGGCGCCAAGCTAATATGGCACTACCCTTGAACTATCATAACCAGCATATCTCCCACAGCTGGCACGCATTTGTTTTTTTGTTTTTTTAAACACTCCGCCCAAAGTTATGCGGGAAGTCATTAATATTTTGCGTGCGCCGGTGAGTGAAAGGGTCTTCTCGCGGATACCGTAAGATGTCTGGACATTCCGATCCAAGAGACTGATGAACTGACAAGATGAAGGTGAACGCGTCTGAGCTTCCAAGTCCCACGCTGTGTTGCTTTTTGAACGTATCAACATTATCAAGCCCCATGATGAATGTAAGTTGCTATTTTTATGCGGGGATCTGGATGTCTTCCGATAACGAAAACACTCGGAAACTTATCTTGTAGAAGCCGGTGTCAGCCAAACATTTCATTGAAATGTTGTTTTTTTTTCCTCTTGTTTTTAAGGTTCAGAAGACGTCATCGCTTACGTGGTATGACGTCAGATGGACAGACAAACATTTCAATGAATTTTAAAACTTTTTTTTCTTCACTGAGGATAACACAACAAACCAAGGGGAATTACTCAGCGCTGGACAACAGTTAGATCCCCTGCCCTTGGTTTGTTGTACAATTCTGCCAGCGCTAGCCTCACCTATCTGGTTTGTGAGTAACTGAGGATAACGTCATATCGTTCTTGATATGAAGTCAATTACAAATAGATTTATTTTAAACTAATACGAGAATAAGGAAATGTGCTTTCTGTAGAAAATGACCAAAATGTTTTCTATATAAAAAGAAAATAATAAAAGAAAAGACAATAAATGTAGGAAAGTCGGTGAGTTGTGTTATAATATAAGCTACAGGTAGCAGGGGCTTGCTGCACGGACCCTTGTAGGCCTTCGGGAGGTCAAAGGAACCATTGTACCAAAAACGTATTTGTTTTCATTCCTCCACAATTTTCGTAAAAGAAACCAAGAAGAAATCTACCGACCTAAATCACAATAGACATAAATGACGTCAAAGGAATACATTTATACATTAACATAATAGACTTATGAAATAATTTAAAATATTTCATGACGTTGCCATCTCCAGTAGTGTGCTTGTTGTTTCGAACAACATTAAGTTACTTTTTACTTTAGAACGTGTTGGTGATCTTTTATAGAACAAAACTCGCATCCAAGATGCGTCACAAAGAGGGCTACAAGAAGTCCGCCATTTTTCGCTACAAGGGTTTTTGTAGCTCGGTCATGTGGTACAGTTTGCGCTAAAGGGATTGGTCGTGTGACGTAGGGATAAAAACAATGTATATTATCCCACTGTCGGCGAAATTTTCTTTGGTCTTCACACATGTCTTTTCATGATAATAACCTGGGTACATTTTGTGTCGCCTGTGTGTCGGATGACGTCCGAAGTTCCTTATCTTATCCCGCGACCGTGCTCTACGTCCCGGGATGGTATATGAAACGCTACACTCAGAACAGGGCCACATTGGACGTAAATTCAGGCACGGCATTGCAGCAGAACGCAGTACAGAATCGTTGACGTCACACTCGCACTCGATACAGAACTGTTGATGACATAGTTGCAGCACTTCGTGTTATTGAGGCCCTTTCAGGGTTATTATAAACAAAAAACAAACAAACAAACAAAAAACCCGAAAAAAAAACAAAAAAACAGAACGCGTGTGTATGCTCTATTAACTCTTTCAGCCCTGACGCACTACAGCAGGAGATGGGTCGACCACGATAATTAAAGGGTAGTGCCAGATTCGCTTGGCGCCTGTCGGCGCCAAGCGAATCTGGCACTGTCCTTTAATTATGATGGTCGATCCATCTCCTGCAACTGGTGCATGGTCATTAGATGACGCCTCCAAAATTTGGGAAATACGTGCGTGGGGCTGAATGAGTTAAGTCTGACCAGCCGTCAGACCGGCATGATATGAAACTCTGAGCATACAACTGTGGGGTAAATTACGTTCAGCAATTGGGGGGGGGGGGGGGGGGGGGGGGAGATTACACACTTCGACTTGCTTTTAACACTTAGTTATGTCTCCTCGGCAGAGCCTCGGAGCCAGAACTTGTGTTTCGAAAGCAAGTCAAGTTCACAACCACCCATCCTGAGGCTGATTAAAAAACGTATTGTCCTATGAAGGCTGCATTACAGGTGAACTCATTCGCTGCCAGCCATCTGGCCGCGAATGAGTTCAGAGATAAATCAACCATTTTACTTAAAGGGTGGTGCCAGACAGCTAGCTCGGTGCCTCAGGCGCCAAGCTATTCTGGCACCACCCTTGAACTGGCATAGTCAACTTTATTTCAAGCAATTGTGTATCAGGATGAAAAGGGGTTAACTTGCACATATCAGCATTGTAACAAATTATTTTCTTTGAATGGTCCGGGCCTTTAATCCACTGTATTCGCCAGAAGCACGTGAAATGTTGATTTGGCGTACTGCTGATTTCCGAGAAAAAAAAAACACAAAAAAACAAACAAACAAAAAAAAAACCACACGTTTTTGTGGTAGATCTTGGTACCAGAAAGTATATAGGTTTCGATCGTAATAATTTAACCCTTATCAGTGTGTGAAATAAGTTTGACTAAAATAGTTCAAGGGTAGTGCCAGTATAGGCGCCAAGCTATTCTGGCACCACCCATGAACTAAAGCCATTGGTCTATATCTTTATCCGTAAGTACTATAATGTAGCTTGCATATGGCAGTGTACAAATATGAACTTGCTTTTTTAGCCTCAGTATGATATGGGTTAAAATAAGCCTACAGGCTCTCTGTTGGTGCTTCCGTGTGCACATCGAAATTTTCTCTTTGTGCAAAGCGCCTCTTCGCTGATTTTAATCAAGAGGTCCGCAGCATCCAGACCATACATCATCGTATCTTACCGTGCCCTGTTCCGGAAAATGAACACAGGTTAAAGCTAGCGCGTTCATCAACGCTGAAAGTGCTCAGTAATCGCCACGCTGACGTACGTTGCAATTTGTCCGCGAACGCTTTACGATTGGGCGACTACTGAGCACTAGTGGACGCCTTCAGTGCCGAGAAACATTCAAATCTGCAAGAGGCATAGATCCTCACGAGCCCCCGCAGGCAGTTGCGGGGGCACATGAGAATCTATGCCTCTTGCTGAAATCATGTTTCTTTGACTACGCCTGGGGATCTTGGACGTTGAATTAACGATTTTAGAAACACTGTCGTTGTCCCAGCGGCATTGAAAGGGGGGGGGGGGGGGGGGGGGGGTGGGTAAAAGGGAGTAGTGATTAATGGAGGCCCGGGAAAGGTCATGGTTATGGGGGAAGAGGTACCGGCAAAACGGTCAAAGCGCATGACAATTTACCTACTCCTGCGGCAGGTGGAAGCAAGTAGGCGTTCTGTGTTCAGAAATGAGAAGTGGGATAACTCATTCGCGGCTAGCCGCATCCGGATGCGGCTTTTCCGCGAATGAGTTAATACTGGACGTGTTTGGACGAAAACAGGGGGTTAAAAGCACGGACAAACATGCGAGATCGCATGTTTGTCCGGGCTTTTAATCCTTCGTTTTCGTCGAAACGCGCGCAAATATTGACCTATTTATGACTTCCGGAAATCGTCCATTGGCTGATAGATATAGATACAGTCGTACACCTGATTGTAGTGTCGGGATAGAAACAACACAGAATCCACAAAAAATGATTCGATGATTTGATCATTTTTTTTAATGACACCATCAAATGACGAATTCTCATCTGTGAATTCAAAATTTCAATCAGCACTGTACCGTACGGCACCCGATTTTTTATTCTTTCTCAGTGAACCTTACCGTCGCCACTTACTATTTACATTTAGAGTTCCGTGGTTTACTGAAGTGTTTAGTATGGTTCTCGACTTTCACACACACATTGAGTGTCTTCGTAATTGAAAGGCTGTCTTATCGAGTTATCGTAGCAGATTTCACATTTAATCCGCTCAGTGCCAGCTGAGGCAGACTGTGTACTTCTGCAATTTTCGTTAATTCAAGATCAAATAAACCCTAGACGTCCCAGGAACAGGATTCAAAGTGACGTTAGCAAGAGGCATTGATCCTCATATGCCTCTCAAGTTGTAGTTGGTTGGTGTTCAGTTTTCTCGGCACTGAAGACGGGTCAAAATAGGCGTCAGTAATTGAACTTGTCTGTAAGCTTCGCTTGGCTAGTTCTTCTCTTTTATACCTACACTCGTTTTTGCGTTGGTTTGGCGTGCTGACTGCTGTCAAGTTGTTGCTGCTGCGGCTGCTTTCTCACTGTGTGTGTGTGTGTGTGTGTGTGTGTGTGTGCGCGCGTGTGAGAAGGGCGGGCCGCTTGTAATGAACGTGGCGTCAAAACCGCATGTATGCATAGCATCCTGCAGGTGTTCAAGTCAAATCTGAGGCCACTTGACCCGCACTCGCGAGCTTTGAAGCAGGAATCTCGCATGCAGCCAGTGTGACATCGTGCGCATTTCGATTGATAACTAATATCACTCCTGGCGCGATAAACTTTCGCAGGCACTGTGTCGTGCTTTTGCCCTTTTCATCTCAGAACTTGAGGGCTGCTACTATGGTTCGTATCTTTTGCTGGCATCTGGTGGTTTCCGCCCGGGAAGTCGTCTGCTGATGGCCCGGCGACCTTCCTAGTATGAGAAATGCAGACATAAATGGAGATTACCTTGTCAGCAAGAGGTGTGAATCCTCAGGAACCCCTGGTATGCAGGGACGAATAAGGATCTATGTCTCCTGCAGATATAATTTGGTTTCTGACTGGCTGTTTCCATTTTGGTGCATAGCATTTTGGTCAGCCTCACGTGAAACACATATTTAAATGCTGATTAACGCACCAGGAAGAGGCACAGATCGGCATGAGACCATGCACTGCAGTGGCTCATGAGGATCTATGTCACTTGTAGATGGAGTTGTTTTTGTTTTGACCGAGAAGAAAACTTCTGAACACTGGCTCCATTTTGATGTAGAGCGTTTTTGGCCAGCATCCAGTTTTGTAGTGTCGGCCAGCGGAAAACAGACTGTTTTAGTTCTTTCAAGAGACGCCTTCGTCTATTTGCAAAGCTTGCTTCACACAGTCATCACACACAGGCCTTTTGGTGGATTTCTTCCCCCCCCCCCCCCCCCCCCCCCCCCGTTAAATCGCGAATATTTTCCATGATTAATTTGGTGACAGAAATAGAATTGTCGCCGTTCAGTGAGCCCTGATTGACATTTATTGTTTTCCGGCAAAACGATAGCATGCAGCACATCATAAATAGACCATCAGACAAAAAACAAGGGGGGTGGGGGGGGGGGGTGGAGGGTATTGTTACGTCAACAAAACAAACGCTGAAAACCGGGCCGGGTCCTGAACATGGAATGATGCAAGGTGTCTGCTGAGAATAAAAAATAAAATGTTGTGCTGTAATTTTGCCCTAACCGTTAGCTAAAAATTATGCGAGTTTAGGACTCCTTATATACTGATTTCTTTTGCTGGTCGGTATTCTTAAAAATGTTGCATTTTTTTTTTTTTTTTGTTGCTCGTCAGTATATACACGGGTGATCACTCACTCAATCACTGACGTAATTAATTTTTGAGCGTCGTATCGAGCTTGAACTAGGGGACAGGAAAATGTTGTTCATGGGGGTATGTACAGGATGTATTTGACTCAGATTTGTTTAGCTCAGATGGTGAAAAACAAACGCGCACCAAGTACCAGCATGATAAGCTATCGTAGCGGAACACACACACACACACACACACACACACACACACACACACACACACACACACACACACACACACACACACACACACACACCTCTCATCTTTTGCGGTCTTCCTAAGCAAAAAGTCCTCCGGCCGACGTCGGACACCGTTGGCCCGCGCACGGCTGTGCGCGGGCCAAGGGTGGCCGGCGTCGGCCCGTCGAGCCCCGGGTTTGATCACCCGGGAATGAGGCTGTCGTTTGTCTGGCAAAGATATTATACACAAACCAAGAGGAGTTTGTGAGTGGCAAAGATATTAGAACTCCTGTCGTTGGCTGTGGTTTTTAATGATCAATAGGTTATGTTTGCTCTCTGTCGTCAATTCGGCGCGCGCCAGCAGCACGAGCAAGATAGTAGTAGATTTTCTCCAGTCCCCGCAGCAGCATACAAATCATAAAGATCTGTGTTTATCGCAGTTAGAAACGCGTGTGTACATTGATGAACCTGTACTGGAATGCTATGCATACAGTCGACGTTGCGTATGACGACGGGTAGAGTGGGAGATATAACGGTCACTGTTTGCTCTCAGGGTCGCGCGACACTCTGGGGGTTGCTGTTCATAGACTTGCTTTGCCGAGGCAGCAGGTGCGAGATAGTAGCAAGCAACTTTTTCTCATCAAGGCCGCGAGCGAGGCCCACTGTCTGTTGAATGTCATAGACGACTGGGGCTCGCGTTATAATTGGCAGCACAGTTAGGAACCATTGGATCGCGTGGGTTGGTGCGATCTGATCGTTACCTGCACAATGGAATGATATACATACAGTCTACTTTGCTTATGACGTGGTAAAGTGGGAGATATAACAATCACTTTTTCACTCAGGTCGCGGCGACACTCTGTTGATGTCATAGACTTCGCTTATAACAACAAGGAAAATTGGATCCCTTGGCGATCTGTTACTTATCCGAAGTTTACAGTATATTTTTAAAAAAAAACTTGTAACGTCCTATAACCAAAATTCCATATCTTCTTTCATGGTGAGTGCCTTCGAAGACAAAAATAGTTGAATGCGTCTGTTGGCGACCATCGTTAATTTAACTCATTCTACCCCAGACACACCACAGGAAGAAAAGGATCGACCATGATAGTTCAAGGGTGATGCCAGAATAGCTTGGCGCCCATGGGCGCCAAGCTATTCTGGCATCACCCTTGAACTATCATGGTCGATCTGTGTCTTGTACTGCAATGCAGTCTTCAGAGGACAACGGCACAATTTAAGGATTTCGGTCTTGGGGTACAATGAGTTAAGCTCGGTTGAAAACGCTTGAACATGCGTTCAAAGTAGGATTGTCACTGCAAGCGCACACTGGAGCTCGCAGCTCTCGTTTTTAAACGCATGCAATTAAAGCTGCCGCGTTTGTAGCAAGTGGAAATTAGATTAGTGGGTCAGAGTGCTCGCTGTCCAACTCTCTGAACGGTATGCAGGTCGTGAGAAATGGGCCGAACTTTAGCTCAAGGGCAGTGCCTGATTAGTTTGGCGCCTGTAGGCGCCAAGCTAATCAGTCAAACCCTTGCGCTATCACGGTCGGTCCATCTTCATTAGTGTTCTTTGTTAAGTCATGTTTGTTTTACTTTATTGGCCGACACCCCGCCTAATTCGCAGGACAGACTATTCACGATCTCTTTGGCTTAGTGCCACTGTCAGATAATTCACGAGTTTGTTTGTCGGTTTACGCATATCATTCTCTACATGTTACAAATTCCACGCACATAGTTTTGCTAATAATAAGTTTCTCTGAGAGTATTGCATTCAGCGTCAACGAGCATGTACATGAATTTCCAATTCTGTTAGTACGGTAATGTTTGGTAACTGGTGTCTAATACTAATAGTTGGAGGGCATCCAAGTGATTTTTGTTGTTGTTGTTGTTCTGGCAGGCGACGTGCTCTGATTATTCTTTCAATACTGCAAGCGGAGTTATTTTACAAAAGTGGTTGAGAACTGTGAAAAGCGATGTAATTATAACCGTCTTAGGCTATATCCGCCAAGACAAGTATATGTAGTTTGATGAAACTGTATCATTCGTTCGTTCGTGCGTCGTCCATCCATCCATCCATCCATCCGTCCGTCCGTCCGTCCGTCCGTCCATTCATTCATTTACTCATTCTTATATTATTATTATTATTATTATTATTATTATTCAGTCATTACGTCTGTCCATCCATCTATTTGTCATTTATTTATTTATTTATTTATTTATCCCCCCCCCCCCCCCCCCGAGGAGTGGCTTTGTTGTTGTTTTCTGTCGCCGTCTTCCCCTTTTATGATGATTTATTGATTTATTTTTTCATTTATTTATTTAACCTGTCTGCTTATTTGTAACAAGAGAACAATGGCCGTGTTTTCCACTTTAAAAGTTATGTGCTCGTCTAAAAGGGTCAGCACTTTGGCTCCGTCTCTACTACGCACATTACCAACCATCACACCTCTCGCCCAACACACACACACACACACACACACACACACACACACACACACACACACACACACACACACACACACACACACACACACACACACACACGCACACACGCGCGCGCGCACGCGCGCACAAATGCCGGACATAAGCATCATGTTTCATCCAAACGCTGGCCCAAAACGTTCCTCCAGCGTCGTATTTCGGTAGGAGTGCCAATTAAGTGTCGTAAAAACCTCATGGTGTTTACGGCCGTAAATAGGAGCTATTCATAAATCAGAATACGATCAAAGACAGTAGGTTGTGCCCCCGCATAGTAAGGAAAGACAGTAGAAGGCGTCTCTTTATAGTAAGGACAAAGGCGCCGTTTGGCTGGGTCGCGCTGATGATCAGTGCGGCATCAGCCCTCGTTGCAGTCCCACTAGTTATTAACCATTTTAGCCCCGGGACTCTGCAGCAGGAGATGGATTGACCATGATAATTCAAGGGTAGTGCCATCCCTTGAATTATCATGATCAATCCATCTCATACAGTGGTACATAGTCGTTAGGCTAAAAGGGTTAACCCGTTCACTGCCAGGAGTGACGCAGTCTGTGTTTCTGAACTGTTCGTTAATTTCATAAGTAAAAAAAATATATAAAAAAATCCATAGCAGTCCCAGCAACGTGCACTCAAAGTTGTGTCAGCAAAGAGGCATAGCAACTGCGGGGGCTCATGAGGATCAAAGAGGCGTAGCAACTGCGGGGGCTCATGAGGATCAAAGAGGCGTAGCAACTGCGGGGGCTCATGAGGATCTATGCTTCTTGCGGTTGTGTGATGTTCGGCAAGCAACTCTTGAATTGTGGATGTCGGTCGGTGAGGCAACTCCTTGCGAGCAAGAGACATTTTGCTGTTGTTGTATTGTCATTAAAGCCCAGCCGCTGCAAGATTTCATATGAAATATGCGCCTCTCGCAGAGGGAGCGAGCTGGATGAATCCACGTAATGCTTGAAGTCCGTGCAGTGTTTGACCTGCGGCTGATTTTAGGATAACTATTATATATTATTATGTGTCAGCCACGTCACAGACGTTGGAACGTGGGGTACACGTGACCAAATCCATCTGCAAGAGGCTAGATTCTCATGAGCCCCTGCAACTGCAGGGGCTCATGAAAATATGCGCCTCTTGCTAGACGGAGATTGGGTCTTGCTAATCATTGCACAGAGACGGATTGAGGTTGGAGGTGGAGTCTTAAGGCTATGGTTTACTGCCGTCAGTTAGTGTTAGTAGACCCAATCAGTAATTATTGTGTGTGGTGATAGTGGCCAGTACTAAGTGGTAGTAGCTGCCAGGGTGTAAATTCACCCACCTCCCCCACCCTACTGCGCCGCCACCACCGCCACACGCGCATCTCGAGACCCGAGAATGTTTCTAGCGGAAAAAGTACATGTTGATGTATGTGATCATTGGTGCTCTGCTGTGGTGACTATTTCCCCGAATGATGAAGCAACTTGCAAAGGAACGTGCATCCATGCATTCATCGATGAACTAATCAATCAATCAACCAATCAATCAGTCAATCAATCAATCAATCAATCAACCAATCAATCAATCAACCAACAATCAGTCACAAAACAGCGAAATACAGAAATAATAATGAGAGAGAGAGAGAGAGAGAGAGAGAGAGAGAGAGAGAGAGAGAGAGAGAGAGAGAATAAATGATTCAAGGACTTTTTATTTTACAAGAGTGAATATATTAACACTGTCGGTGACATTGACATTTTTTTATGCCGTTACTACAACTAAGGTAGGGTTGGGGACTAGGGGTAAAGAGAGAGAGAGAGAGAGAATGAACATAATGCACCTAGTCCTTTTTGTCAGTATTCTCCAATCTCTTTTATGCACAATGCACTTCTTTGTATACAATTACCTTACCCTGCTTTTTAACCCTGAAATGATCGTTTCCGCTGCTACTCCTGTGAACATTACCTGTCTGACTCACCTGCTCAGTCAGTCACTGGGTCAGGGTTGCCGCTTCCAGTGCCGACTGCGCGGGATGGATCGACCATAATGGCTAAGGCGCCAAGCTAATCTGGCACCACCCTTAACCCTTATCGTTCGGAATACAACAGTGTGTGAAATAAGTTTGACTAAAATAGTTCAAGGGTAGTGCCAGAATAGCTTGGGGTCTCTAGGCGCCAAGCTATTCTGGCACCACCCTAGAACTAAAGCCATTGGTCTTAGTCTATATTCTTATCTGTAAGTACTATAATGTAGCTTGCATATATGGCAGTGTACAAATTTGAAGCTTTTAGCCTCAGCATGATACGGGTTAAGCCATTATGGCCAAGCCATTTCCCACGATAACGCCTAGTAGAGGATGATTAAAAGTTGCGAGGCTGGCACTCGTTTCTGTCATACAGAACGGAAATTGGCTTTGTCTAGCTTTGCTCTGTGAAGGCAAAAGACAGCAAGTCCATTTTGTGAAAAGCGAGATTTTCACTGTAATACAATGCAAATCACGCTTTTCACAAAAATGTACTGAATGTCCGTTTACCTTGACATGGCAAGACTATTGTCGTCTGGCGGACTTCAACGGTCTACAGTCAGTTCTCTAATGGTAATACCAACATTGAGATAAGGCGACTGACTAGAAGGATTGGTGAGGCCCGTATCACTGGCGAAGTGAAACCTAATTGCGTATTTTCCATTATTCAGAGGGGGTGTGGGGATCCAGAGTTTTCGGTGTTGGATTCTTAGACTGTCTCGCCTCAAGTGTACTGATGCACTCATGTGTGTCTGTTAGATTGTGTGACAATGTGTGGTATTTGGGGTTGTTTTCTCCGAATGTGATTAGCGCATTCGAAACGTGCCGCCTCCGGATATGCGGCTTATGTCCCCGTCCCCCCCCCCCCCCACACACACACACCTCGAATGAGTTAACCCCAACGTTGCCAAGGTCGGAAAAAATCGAACTCGATCCAGCTGCACGAGGCATAGATCTTCATGAGCCCCAGCAACTGCGGGGGCCATTATCAGCATCAATGCCTCTTGCTTAGACCATTTTATGTCCATGTGCCTTTGACGATTGTGGCTTTCGGTGGTTGAATAAGCACAGATTTTCAGAAACACTGCAGCATATGCGTGCGTTCATTGGCAGGGAAGGGGTCATACCAAAGTTACGTCTAAACAGTCAGTGGAGTAGTCTGGCTGCACCTTTCACAGAAACTTAGTCGTACGTTGGTTGTTGTTTTTTTTTTTTGTTTGTTTGTTTTTTTTTAAAAATACGTCAGTAACTGAGCTACCGAACTTGGTAGTCTCCGGGCAGACCCGTCTAAGGACTAGGCCTGTAAAACTTTGAAACACGTGACTCCAGTGGCCATAATGCTAGAGGGTTTTCTAGCCTGTTTTGCTGGCTTCAAAATAACCGTACCATTTCTCCGCTTAACCCTTTTAGCCCCAAGGACCCATTTCTCAAATTCTGGATGTGTTGCCGAACTAATATGTAGCAGTTGCAGGAGACCATGGTAATTCAAGGGTAGTGCCAGATTAGCTTGGCGCCTGAAGGCGCCAAGCTAATCTGGCACTACCCTTTAATTATGGTCAAGCCATCTCCTGCTATAGGGATCCGGGACTAAAAGGGTTAAAGCGGAGAAGTGGCACGGTTATTTGGAAGCGAACAAAGGAGGCTACCGATCTTGGTGGATTCACTGTAACAGCTCAAGGACGGCGCGCGGATAGTGAAGTGCAGTGGAAACGGCGAACAGAAGCCTCATAGTGTATATATTGAGGAAAACATGCTCAACAGTGCCTTCGAACGGTAAACACAGTAAGGGAATTGTTCGGATCGGTTGACAGCTCCTAGTAGCTGAGAGCATTTTCTATATTATTTTCGTCTGTGTTTGGAAGTGTAACGCCATGAAGTCTTCGAAAGACTACACGCGCTCTAAACCAGGGGGTCACATGCACACGCGCGCGCGGAGACGTACAGCAGCAGGGGCGGCACACTTACCTCTCGAGGGGGGTGGGGGGGGGAGGGGGGTTGAGGCCAGCGCGCCAAGGAAGCATCCGGGCTACAGAAAGGCACTTTATAGCATTTTAAAGAATGTGTGGCCGGAGGGGGGGGGGGTGTCCGCAAACTCTAGGATCCCCCCCCCCTCCTCACACACAGACCCCACAGATAGATCCGCTCCTAGAGAGAGAGAGAGAGAGGATTACGCATATTATGTTTGGTAGTTGCTTTACGCAGTCGTGTATTTTCTGCTTGAGCCGTCAAGTTTGATGTAACCAACATTGCCATTGCCTATTTTTTGGTGTTGGTTTTTAATTTCTTTTAGCCATGTTGGCTGGTTCGATAAATTTAAGGCGTGCTGCATCCGGATACGCGTCACGTCTAGAACGTGTTACAGATTTTAAAAAAAGAAAAAAAAGAAGAGACAGTACCAAGTCGTACCACGCGTTCACTCAGCCAAAACCAGCGAGCCGAACTGTGACTTGAAAGTAAGTTGAGCCGTCAAAACAGACAACGGCACAGACAAATGTTTCGAGTGTTTAGCCCCACCTGACTAGTCCGTTTGACGGCAGACAAGACTGAAGCCGCCAAATTAACCCCTTCACTGTCAGAACACAACGAGCAACACCCAACTGAAAGAGGCATAGATGATGCGGGGGCTCATGAGGATCTGTGCCACTTGCTGGCCCATTTAGTAACCATGTTCTTTGCACTGGTTCTTTTTGTTGGTAGTTGTTGTTTTTGGGATGTGTGTGTGTGTGGTGTGTGTGTGTGTGTGGAGGGGGGGGGGTGCAGTTAAAATGATTTCAGAAAATTAATATAATTTGATTCCTCATTTAGTTGAGGGGTTTAATTCTGGTGTCCGTGACCTCCATCCGAGGACGTAAATGTGAAATTTATAAGATCCAACTTAACAAGCAAGATGTGAGCCCTTGCGATTGCATTGTACTCATGAGAATCTATGCCTCTTGTAAGTTGATGATTTGATTTGACGGCAGCTTAGTCGCATTTAGTGTTTTGGGGCTTAGGTGCGGGAAATAACTTAGAAACTTGAGTATCCATGTAAGCTGCAGTGTATTTCCTGTGTGCTAAATAATGTGAAACTGTATCTCAGTCACTAACAAACACGCGCGCGCGCACACACCACACACACACACACACACACACACACACACACACACACACACACACACACACACACACACACACACACACACACACGTGTATACACACACTCACACGCCACCACACACAAACACACACACAAACACACACACAGAGTGTTTTCTTTCACAGGTTTATAGAAAGACAGCAAGTTTATTCTGTGAGGATAACAATTTGATAGAGAGTCTCTTCCAGTCTTGCGTTGGCTAACATACAAAATACAAGTTAAACACTGGAAAAGTGGGGTGGGGGGCGAGGGAGGGAGAGAGATAGAGCATTGATTGATTGATTGAGTTCCAAAGGAAAGACGTTTTTTTTAGGCGTGAATGCAAACCTGGAGAGAGAGAGAGAGTAAGAAAAAAATGGGTGGGCGGTGAAAAGGGGAAAGTAATGTGGCAGTGAACTGCCATCTGTAGACCTGGTACAGTTCTGTCAGCAACAAACACCGCACAAACTTTAAACCCAGATCTTTTCCTGCTACGCAGGAGCAGCGACAAACAGAAAAGAAAATCCGACCCCTAACAGCAAGTCATACAATCTCATGAGCCCCTGCAATGCAGGGGCTCATGAAAATCTATGTCTCTTGCAGATGTAAATGGTTTGCTGGGAACCGTGCACTCTCTCTCTCTTCTACGGGTAGCGTTCGTGTGCCTCGCAGCCTCCACTGGTACGCCGAAATCCGTAAAACATTTCTCCCCCTGCGTAAATCAGTTTGAGGTTAATTTATGCCTACAAGAGGCGTAGATCACCATGAGCCCCTGCAGGATGCAGGGGCTCATGAGGATCTACGCCTCTTGCAGGTGGAAGGAGTCTGTACACCTGACAACCCCGGTGTCGCTTTAGCAGGGAAATTGCGCACACCTGCGCGAGACAGGGTCTGCGCCCAGGTACGGGAGTGGCCAATTTTTATTCGTCTGCATGGTTCCACTTTACTTTCCAGGGGAAGCCAGCGGCGTTATGCGGTGTCGTCACAAAAACAAAAACAAAAAACAAAAAAAAATGTCGCAGGCCTTTGGCGAGGCGCTTTATGCAGTTTTGTAAATCGGCTCAGAGCGCTACGAACTCAACGCAACAACACGCACGCTGCCGTAAAACACTCGTTTCAGACAAACACATGACATTATTTTATAAATGTGTGCAAAAGGTCAGCCCAGTACCAGTCAGACACCAGAGTGCAGGTCAGTTGCGACAGAGAAAACATTTCTCAGCAGTCACAGCTTGGACGATTTGTGATTTACAGTTGATCAGTATTAACAGTTGGCTGTAAATAGAAGCTTGTCAACCCCCCCCCCTCCTCCCCCCCCCCACACACACACAAATTATTAAAAACAAAAACAAATATACAATAAATAAATAAAATGAAATAAATGAATTAAAAAAGAATAGCAAACGAAAAGCAAATAAAACAACAAAACACAACGCGCACGCACACACACACACACACACACACACACACACACACACACACACACACACACACACACACACACCACCCACCACCCAAGAGCACACAACAACAACAAAAAGGACGTTTGAGAGGGGGTCTTAAAATGATCTTCAATTTCGTAACCTCCCATTACAGATGGCCTGCGTAATGTGCCGCGTGGTCCTAAACCTGGCTATTTGCAGTGCAATCCACTTATCTTGCCTGGAAATTCTCACAAAAAGGGCACTCTGTTGCATAACTGGCCTCGTGTGCACTCCACAGTTAGTTTTGTCACAGACTGAATACCCTTCGACCTCCTCAACGTGAGGAACACAGACGTTAACGATTAATGGGTCAGAAAATGGTGACATAACTAGTTTACGTCGACAACTTCACCCATGCAAGAGGCTTAGATCCTCATGAGGGGTTCATGAGGATCCACGCCTCTTGCAGCTGACGTTCTGGAGCTCATGATGCTCTGTGTCTGGTAAGGATTTGAGAGTACTGCGATGGCTCATGAGGATCCATGCCACTTGTGCAGATGGGTACCAGATGATTTGTGTTGATGCTCTCAGTCCGCGGAATGATTTGGCCAGAGGACGGTGTTTTCAGACATGGCTGAGTTGTATACAATACGCTCATGCACAGCTTGTAAACTTTTGGCGCACTGCCTTGCAGCTCCTTCAGAGAAAAGTTTTATTGCCAGCCCTTTCCGTGCGCAAAAGGCATAGATTCTCATGTGCCCCTGCAGCCGCAGGGGCTCATGAGAATCTAAGCCTCTTGCTGACAAAGTTCGGACAGTTTTCAACCAAAGATTGGGGATGTCTTCAGAGGTTTAGCGTGCAGCTGTGAAGGCACCGCTGGTGGTTTTGAGTAGAAACAGGTATTGTGAATTATTCTGCACTGACTGCACATTGGCGTATTGAAACGGCCCCTGTTAATGCACCTGATGAGGAGAGCGCTAATTTTGGCTCAGGTTTACGTTTAAGATCCTTTTTAATCCCCCCCCTCCCCTTAGCTACCCGTCTCCGGCACCGCAGTCACCACCACCACCCCCCCCCCCCCTTAGCTACCCGTCTCCGGCACCGCAGTCACCACCACCACCCTCTCTTTTCTGAGAAGTCCGGAATTCAGCATACTAAATATTTATTTTGTGTTGACAAACCGCACTCATCTGCACTTTATACTGCAGACCATTTGGCTGTCGGGAACGCTTTTTGTCGAGGTGATTCCTGCAGGAATCACCTCGACAAAAAGTGCTACCGACAGCCAAAGGGTTATCCCCTTGTGCATACAGCCGATTTTACAGTATCGGTGGCTGTATCCACTAATGTTGTTAATTTCACTTTCTGAGAGCGCAAGGTAAGAGATTGGGTGAGCGTATAATCGGCAGCTTTATGTGATTCACACAACCCACCCCCAGCTCTTCTTTTATGTGTTTATCTAGTCTGACATGATTATTAGCTTCATTTTCATAAACAGCGTAGCCGTGAGCGCATACAGTATAGAAGTATAAAAAAAAAAGCTCCTAAAAGCTCCTTCTACCCCAGACACACCACAGCAAGATAAGGATCGACCATGATAGTTCAAGGGTGGTGCCAGAATAGCTTGGCGCCTATGGGCGCCAAGCTATTCTGGCATCACCCTTGAACTATCATGGTCGATCTGTGTCCTGCACTAGAGTGCAGTCATCAGAGGACAACGGCAACATTTGGGGATTTCGGTGTTGGGGTAGAATGAGTTAAAACGCGTCTTTGGCACTTTCTCTTTTGTGTGTGCGCGCGCGCGCGCGTGTGTGTGTGTGTGTGTGTGTGTGTGTGTGTGTGTGTGTGTGTGTGTGTGTTGCCGCTAGTTTCGGCACTTGCATTACGCGGTCAAAATGTACATGATTTTGCAGAATATGTTGTACGTGTTACGTTTTTAACAGCGCTTAGAGCCTGACTATAAGGGAATGCGCTATTGCAGTATAATGTATTATTGCTATTATTATTATTATTATTATCCGCTGACTGCCAGTGGACGCGGATTTCGCGTTTGAAACCACTGCACACTGACCGACAAACCCCCGAAGAACACAAATGAAAGGGGAACAGACGTGGGCAAAAAGAACACGGGACTAACAATAGACATGAATCGGGGACTCATGAGGACTTATGTCTCTTGCAGACGGGTAGCGTTCGCCTTGCCCCCAGCAGTTAAGGGGTTGTTATTATTATTATAATTATAAATTATACACGGACTGTACTGTCGCGTCATTTTGTTATAAACAGCACCTCGTTACCCTACGAGTCAGAATTTATTCAATTTGACATTGACTTGTATCTCAAGTTGACGTAATCCGTATCACCGGTCACCTCGTATACAGTTTTTAGCATGGATCCTGCTCTTGTTCACCTTTTAAGACGCCCCCCTGTTGCTGGTTGAGGTGCACGTACGCCGTTCAGCACCAGCAGGTGCTCCCTCAAATCAGACTTTGGAAAAAAAAATCAACACAACACTCTCCCCCCCCCCCCCATCCCCTCCCACCCCCCCCCCCTCGCCCGTCTCTCCTTCTATCCCTCCCCAACTTTTTCTCTCCCCAGTCTGTCGCCTGTTAAGACTTAAGACCCTCAAACCACACCACGTGCAAGAGACATAAATCCCCATGAGCCCCTGCAGTCGCTCATGGGCTCATGGGGTCTATCCCTCTTGCAGACGGAATTTGGCGTCATCTGTTCCTCAGTTTAAAAATGTGATCTCGGCTTTTACACATTTTCCTACCAACTTATTCTTTGTAAACCCAGGCTCACCTGAGCAATCGGATGCCGTGCCCGTGAATCTAGCGATAGGTTTTCTTATCAAGCACACGAGGTGCGGCATTCATTTTGACGGAGCGGGATGGGGGTACACATTTCAATTTATTACGTTTTATGTCCGGGGTTTAGGTCGCGTATAATTTGCGCTATTTGACCTCAGTTGATGATATGTTTGTACTCTGTACCTCTCTGTTTTCTAGTTCTACTGATAACCACACAACATCCTTTTGGATAAGAATGTCTAAAACTGAATTTCAAAGAAATTGTGAAAGCCTGGGCGCCACGCACAAAGAGATTTATAAATTCCGTTTTCTCTCCGTGAAAAACAGGCTAAATAAGATAAAGGTAACGACTTGAATTAACCTTTAAGTGCAATCATTTGACCATTTCGAAGGCGTTCTGCGACATTTGCTTTCCAGTTGTCTAATATTGTCGACCATGCTAGTTCAAGGGTAGTGCCAGATCAGATTGGCGCCTTGGAAGGCGCCAAGCTGATCTGGCACTACCCTTGAGCGATCATGGTCAGTATGTCTGCGGCACTCCCGCTAAAATAATTTCCGTACAGAATGGTGATGGCTTTGTATCGTTCAGGATCGCTTGGTGGGCAATCAAAAAACTTGGCTGAATAGAAAGAAGTCAAGTGGAATGAACGTTATAATTTCATGAAATGATAGATCTCAAGTGGTGATGCTCAACGAGGATGTGGCCGCGTAAAATCCACTTGTTTTGTGTCGATTTTATAGTGGATTCTTTACAGGAGTCATCTGATACAGTACTTTTCAATTGGCGTGATTGGCACACATGCTTCAGTTTTATGATCATATCATAATTTTCACACCGAAAACTTTAATTTCTGGTGTACCGGTATTTATAGTGTTTATATTGTAAATATCGTCTGCGTTTGACCCAGGGGCATCCCCACGCATTGCTGCATAGAGAAACATGGTACACTAGTACGTATGTAAGTGCACAAGATATCACAAGTCATATGAATTGGACTGAGTAATAAGACCACACTGGTTGTGTCAGAGGTAGCGAATCAAGGGTGACACCCAGTGTGTGATAAGATGAGTAGACCAACAAAGCATCGTTTGTGTCGTTCTTCTTTGTAATGCTAATTCAGTGATTATGCGAGATCTCCGTGATAAAGCGATGGAGTGTTGTAATTCAAAACCCTGATAGCGCCCTCTGCCTGAGGAATCTGTGGCGCAAGAGGCATAGATTCTCATGAGCCCCTGCGACTAAAGGGGCCCGTGATAATCTATGTCTCATGCAGCTGAAAGTCGCTTTCATGAGCATGTTGAATCGGTCTACGTTTAGCACTGTTAGTACAGCGTGTGATGCTGATACTGAGGATCGAGCGATTACGATTTAGAGGCAGATTACATAAATGAGGCCGACCTGTCCCAACAAGAGACATATTGTCATGAGCCCCATGCATCCGCAGGGGCGCATGAAAATCTGTGTCTCTTGCAGTTGGACATGTCTGCACAAGCATTGTTTGTAGAGCTGTCCTGGTGTGCTGCTGATTAAGTGATAATAATGTATTGGGCGAGAAGGCCAACATGGCACTTTGCAGAGGTTGTCAGTCATGTGCATGGCGATGTTGCTGAAGCGTGGTGGTGTAAGGATTGGATATGTCATAACAACGATGATGGGTGTTGGCATAGCTTCCGCAGGTACTTTCACAAAGTACTGCAGGCCATCCTGGCCGGGCTGTCGATTTCATGTCCAGTGCGGATTTCATGTCCAGTGCGGTTTTCTGGCGCGGCAATTCGTGTTTAACCTCCACACCACACGAATAATAACAGACGGCCCTGGGGGGTGGGGGGGTGGGGGTGGTTGGGGTTGTTAGATCAGAGGCAGTTATTGCCTACGCGTACGGAGTAGGACCTTAACACTGATCAAACCAGGCACGCTCCAACCGTTCCGCTTTAATTTTCTAGGGCATTTCAACAACAGACATGCTGTAGCATCCCATTTATTTCCCCGGACTGCGAACCCATCTACCGGGGTCGGGACCCATTATTCGAACCCACGACCTTCGGTTTCTTAGGGCAGTGTCCAGCGTTCAGTGAATCCCCTTCTAGTATGTACAAGTCCTAAACTGATCACAGTGTCAGCGTGTCATCCTTTGGTATTTTAGTTGAACCATGTGTGTTGGTTTTTGATTGTGGACCTTACGGTTTAGGCCGTAAGGCCCGATGTGACAGGCCAGAACGCATGTTTGAGTCGTCAATCTACAAAGCTCTGCATACGTAAAGGTCACGGGAGTTGGATATACTGTGAAAAAGCAGTGCCCGTGTTTTGCTTGAAGATGTTGCCAGAGTAATCATGTCGCTACTATTCTGCTGCCGTGGTCAATCCATGCACATCCTTTGCGGAGCATTATCCCATTAAGTCTTGAGGATGAAAATATTATTTTTGTAAAGAATACTGTGAAGTCTGTATCACAGGTCTGGAGACAGATCGACCATGATATTTCAAGGGTGGTGTCAGAATTGCTTGGCGCCGACAGGCGCCAAGCTATTCTGACACCACCCTTGAACTATCATGGTCGATCGACATCATGTCGTAGCATGTCAGGACTGTATAGGTTGCGGGCATAAATCAAGAGTTGTATCGAAATAAGGTTACTCAAGCCCTCCAGGGGTAGTGCCGGATTATCTTAACCTCTTCAGGCGCCAAACTAATCAAACACGACTCTTTATCCATCATGCTCTAGCCATGTTGCAGCTGGCGGTATAAATGAGAGTATAAGTATGTGTATGTACTGTAATCCTGCAGTCAGCGTTGACGCTAACAAGGCCGTCTGTTTCGTGATAACAATTGGTGGTGGCGGCGTGTAACAGACAAATAATAGAGTCAGTCGTAGCGCATCTCTCGCTGAGCTTCTTCATACCTGATTGCCTGCCAACGAGGGGCATGTGGGTCTTCTCCACGCATCGCAGACGCAAACCCCTGCTACCTGAGAGAGTCAGTCACTGACTGAGTCTGACAGAACTTTGTAAACTCGGACGCTACAAATGGTGTCACTGAGTGTCTGCCGCGCAATGCGTAGATTCTACTCCAGGTAGGCTCCTGCACTAGTCTAGTCTGTCTGCAAGAGGCGTAGATTTTTCATGAGCCCCTGCACTGCAGTGACTCATGAGCATCTATGCCTCTGGCTTGTTTGGACTGATCTACCCCATTTATTTCTCAGACGGTTGAAATCATTAACGGCGTAAATTGGCTGCGGCTTTCCCTTGAAATCATCGTGGACGACTGAGTATAGGCCAGCCATGCGACCAGCAAGCCAGCTTGGCGGCTTATGAGGATTTAACCCTTTGGGTGTCGGTAGCGCTTTTTGTCGCGATGATTCCGGCAGGAATCATCGCGACAAAAAGCGCTACCGACGCCCAGAGGGGGAACTGCCTCATGTCTGGCAAGGACCGACGTCACTGCACACCTGTGATCGTCTTGCAGAGGAGGTCATCAAAGTTCAGCCTCTCTACACTGAGAAAAATGTGTAGCACGTGTGTGCCGGTATCCAGCAGTTCCGCCCTCCGTACGCTAGGTAGGGCACGCTGCACTTTCAACACAGTCTGCCAGTCATGCTGCTGATTGCTTGCGGTCGGTACAAGCCAGTGCAGTACGTTGCTGTGAATGCCATTATTTTACATTATGCATAAGATCAAGGACAAAATATTCAGTCTCACGACCGCGTTAGGTTGAAGGCCCCGAAAATGAAATTAAAATTAAGAAATAAAATTGCGTTATATGAACGATCACCACATTTACAAAGATAACTGAAATAAATCTACAACCCGCCGACTCTATTTTTTTTTACCCGGTTCTCAGATAGGGAGGGCTTCCCGCAGTAGTGTCTCCAAGTTGAATATTTTAAAACGTAAAGAAGCAAATAAGTCGTAGGTGACATTTCCGTGAAAATGTGTTGTTTATTTCTTGACGTCTTTAATGCGCCCACTGGCTGTCAGTAGAGTTCCCTCCCCCCCCCCCCCCCCCCCCCCCCCCCCCCCCCCCCGCGACGATTCCTTCAGGAATCATTGCGACAGAAACCGCTACCGACAGCCAAAAGGTTAAAAGCAGGGAGCACTACTGTGGTACGAATCATGGTTAGTTTCTTGCAATTCTCTCGGCTTTCAGCGTTTGTCCCGAACTTGTGCAGCATACCACTGGAGCAAGGGTTGAAACGTTCCCGACTTTAGGCCGTCTTCTAACCAGCCAGCGATTCCTTTCCTCAATTCATAAATTGGACAAACTGTGATCTCAACAAGCGAGGAAACACAGAACAAAATGAGATCTTCTAGCCATCAAACGGTTTAGATCATCATAAGCCTCAGTTTAGCAGTTACAAAAATTGTAACTCACAAACCAGATAGGTGAGGCTAGCGCTGGCAGAATTGTACAACAAACCAAGGGGAATTACTCAGCGCTGAGTAATTCCCCTTGGTTTGTTGTACAATTCTGCCAGCGCTAGCCTCACCTATCTGGTTTGTGAGTATCTCAGTATAACTCGAGGCAAATTTGTATCGTTACATTGTTGTGTAATGTTCTGTGCATCTACTGTGGGAATACAGGGTATTTACCCGACCACATATAGTAATGCACCTTCGTGTTTGTGTATGTATGTTTCCCCTGCCTACTTCCTAAGTTCCGGAGAAAGACATGGGTTATATAAGAGACCTGATGCATCTTTCTTGAAGATGCAAATGATCGTCTTATTCTATACCTGCGTATTTCTCTGTGGGCAGGCGATTGGGTGCCTGATAGGCGGGGGCAGGGGATCTAACTGTTGTCCAGCGCTGAGTAATTCCCCTTGGTTTGTTGTACAAAAATTGTAACGTTCTCTCTACACAACCGAGGTTTTCACACTGGCTGTCTCCCTCGATTCGCTACCGCTTATCAGCGGTAGCGATTCGAGGGAGATAGCCAGTGTGCATCTGAACCTGTAGATCTTCAGTGAATGAAAGAGCAGAGCGCCTGTCTGCACGCGAGGAACACAGAAAAAAATGGCATCTTCAAACCTACAAGAAGCATAGAATCATCAGGAACCTCCGCAACATACGAGATGAAACGTTCCTGACTGTTGGCCTTCGTCGAAGTCTGATTGACTATCACCAATATATTGTCATTGCCATCACTGAGCTTCGTACAGGGAAAGGCCCCTGATCTCCACTTCACAGCCGTCAGAACAAGATGCGATTTCAAGTCAGTGAAGCGTCCCACAGTTATGGAGATGTGGCTCATGAGGAGGCTATTTCTGTTCAGTATAGTTGTAGGCGAGGGTGGCTGCCTTTGGACTCGCCTGGCTGGAACTCGAACGGGCCGGGTGGAATGCAAGATCTGCTGCATGATTTGACTGACCTGCCCCATGCCCAACTGACCGGCGACACTGCAGAAAATGATGAACGGATGAACAACTGTTGCCAATTCGTCTTTGGCACACTTGTTACCTACTACGGTACGCATGCTTTGCGGATCGCACACTGGTTGTCTCCCTAAATTCGCTTCCCACTGATCAGCTGTGGCGAATCGAGGAAGACAACCAGTGTGAGCGGACCGAAAGACATACGCAATCAGTGTCTGTTGCGTCATTGGACAGTATGTCATCAGAGCACGGTCATGCCTTTGAAACGTTTGTTTCAGTCGTTCTGTGGTCAATTGACTCTCCTCTCTCTGTTGTCAGTTCTGTCAGTCAAAAGGAACAGGTGGGTATGATTCATCCAATATATTGCATAGGTATAAATTTTAAAGCTGGCAAAAAAGAGTTAACCCATTCAGCCCTGACGCACTACAGCAGGAGATGGGTCGACCATGATAATTCAAGGGTAGTGCCAGATTAGCTTGGCGCCTATCGGCGCCAAGCTAATCTGGCACTGCCCTTGAATTATCATGGTCGATCCATCCCCTGCAACTGGTGCATAGTCATTAGATGACGCCTCCAAAATTTGAGAAATATGGCCGTCGGGCTGAATGAGACAATAGCTTCCAACATTTTTTAAATATAAGGAATAACAATATTTTTACGACATAATATTACTAACTTAACTTATGAGGTCTGAATGTCTTAAAATGAAAGACTTCTGCTCGTCCTCTTCCAAGTTAGTATAGAAGAGTTTTACCGACTCGCACCAGCATAGTAATAATAATAATAATAATATCGTTATTATAATATAGGCGCTTTTTTCTCAATTTTTGGGCAAATCTACTCAAAGCGCCGCGAACTGAAACCCAACATGCACACTCACGTAACAGACACGGATTTACGCCATTTAAGACGAGCACAGTACAAGACAGACGAAGGGCCAGTTAAGCTACTGAAGTTACAGAGATTTTTGATCGCTTGTATTTGAAATTTGTAAAGTGGCCTGAAACCGGTACCAAAGGGTGGGGGGATGGGTGGGGGGTGGAAGAACCGGAGTCCCCGGAGAAAGAACCCCCGACGGTCCGCCCGAATTAACGGTGACACTTACCAGAGTAGAAAAGTCCGACGCCGGAACCCGTTTTCGAACCTCGCACTTTTGGCATTGGTGGCAGGCGCCTTAACCACTGCGCCACGGATCGCCCCATAGTGGGAAACCATCGTTACTGACGTGTGCCTACTGACATAGATTGTGAAAAGGAGGGTAAAAAAGTCTTCGTCGAAGCAAGACAACATGGAGAACCCGTTGTGACGGAAAATGTTAGCAGTCAGAGCCCACCCTGGACAGATCGCTTTCAAGTCCTTTTTCGTATGTTACGCAAGGGTACTACGTGTATTTGTATAAAATCAGAGCACGTTTTGTTTAAAAAAAAAAAAAAAAAACTTAATCAAAAGGTGACTGCCAAGCGTGTACGACGGAGAAAGAAGCACGCTTAGAAAAGACAGTTACAACACAAGTGTGCTGTGACTGTCTTTCTAAGCGTGTTTCTTTCTCCTTTGTGTACTTCTTTTAACCCCCCCCCCCCCCAAAAAAAAAAAAAAAAAAAAAAAAAAAACCAAAAAAACCAACAAAAAAAACCCACCAAACTTGTCTGTTTATTTCTCGAGCACTCAGTCTCTTGCTGCTCGACCTATTAACCTCTTTGTGTCTGTATGCTGTACCGGTGGCTGCACGCACAAGCGGATTAAAAACCAGTAGCCGTAGCTGCGTGCACGAGGAGGTTAACCCGTTCAGTGCTGGTTGACGCAAATTGTGTTCTTGCAGTCTTTATTAACCCTTTTAGCCCCAAGATCCCATTTTTCAAATTTTGGAGGTGTTGCCTAATTACTATGTAGCAGTTGCAGGAGATGGATTGACCATGATAATTCAAGGGTAGTGCCATATTAGCTTGGCGCCCGGGAGAGATAGATTGACCATAATAATTCAAGGGTAGTGCCAGATTAGCTTGGCGCCCCAATCCATCTCCTGCTGTAGGGACTCGGGACTAAATGCGTTAATTCAACACCAAGAAACCCAAGCTGTCCCAGGAACACGGATTCAAAGTGGTGTCAGCAAGAGGTATAGATCCTCATGAGCTCCCGCAACTGCGGGGGCTCATGAGGATCTATACCTCTTGCAGCTGAGTGTAGTTCGAGTCAAACGTTTTTCGTCTCGGCCGCATTGAACAGGTTAAACACTGATGTGTCTTCTTCCGCAGATGACTTCCATCTTGTGGCGCCGCAGGACCTGCAAAACATTGCGCGCGTGGGCAAATTATACAAAATGCCAGGCAAAATGGAGTTTTGCTAATGCAATGCACTCTGGCTTTCTCCTTTTCGTGTTGGCTCAAAGACGCTTCTGAGAGAAGCTGAGTGTATTTTTAATACACACCTGACAAGTTCTGAACAGTGTTTTCCAGTACACCGTCAGTCAAGTGTCGTCTGCAAGAGGCGTAGATTCTCATGAGCTCCTGCAGCCGCAGGGACTAATGAGAATCTATGTCTCCTGCCGGCGGACGTGGACTCTATTTCAAGTTTCATCCTCAACGGTTTTTAGGGCCCGGATTCAGTCATAAGCCAAGCTGGGGCTTTCAAGTTGTCTCCAGTTTAGATGAAATCCCGATGAACGCTTTCGAGTGAGAAATTATTAATTAGCCGACGATACCGATTATGGCAGCCTACAGGGGCTCATGAAAATCTGTGCCTCTTGCAGCTGGAAGCTATTTACTGGTATGCTGTTCTGGGACTAGTGCCAACGTAGAGCAGGACTAATGTGAGTGGCGCTGTTATTTCCTCTTCCGACAAGTAGCCTCCAAAAGAACACCGACCCTTCGCAAGAAGCGGAGAGCCCCATGGTCCCTTGTGGATTACTGGAGTAAGGCCTACTTCTGATCAGTCGTGCATTTATTAACACCAGTGTATCCCTCAGGCGGAGTCAAAATCGGGGTATTCAGTACGTTTCTTGTGGTTTACACGTGTTTTCAACATGAGATGCGTTCGTGTAGAGTCAAATCCTAGGAGAAAATCTACTCCTGTCGTTTATTGCTAAGTAAATGCGCGATGCCTACTTCGGGCTTAGATACGCTGACGTAAATAAGGCAAATTAGAGGCAAGACCTCGTGAGCTTCCACATAATGAGCATCTGTGCCTCCTGCAGAGGGGTGCCGTACACGGCGTCCGCCGCAGGATTTACATGTGTTCTGGTCTGTGATTTTGGACCTTACGGCTGAAAGCCGTAAGGTCCAAACTCGCAGGCCAACACACAGTGACGTGTTTACTGTTCGACGTCTCGACTTGTGTTTTGTTTCTTGTCCCTGTGGTACCCGATTTGAGGTTCCGATTTACGAAGGGAAAGGTCGCAGGGTCACATTGTCTGGTGCAAGCCACGTCTGCGTCAGTCCTTTCTTACCACATTGGTTACCTCCATCGATCCGGCCGTATGGGCATATAGACGCAAGTACGTGTAACCAGTGTGTCACAGTTCCCTGCGTCTCCGTTTGATGTCAGTATGAACCCTTTCACTGCCTGTGAACACAGATTACGTCATTTCCAATAAATTCAACGTCAAAGAGCCTCCCCCCCCCCTCCCCCCAGCCGTCCAGGGAACATGCATACAAAGTGGTTTCAGCAAGAGGCATAGATCCTCATGAGCCCCCGCAACTGCGGGGGCTCATGAGGGTCTATACCTCTTGCAGTTGTGTGTTGTTCAGTTTTTGTTGGCAGTTAAGGGGTTACAATATGAATATGGCTGGAAACTGTTATGGTTTGAGCGTGGTTGAAAAGAGAACCTGAAACCTCGATGAGGTCTGAGGTGAGGAAAGTCTACTTGTATCAGTTTATGTCGATTGCGACAGAACAATAAACAAAGAAAGAACCATTTATCAGAAGAACAAGGACAAAACAGTATTTAGGAGCCCATCAAAAGTTCGGATTTGTTCATTATTATGAATCTTGAAACCTCGATGATGCTTGGTGATTGTGAACAACTGTAGCTGTGTCAGCCCGTGACTGTGATATTCGTGGAAAATAATTTTTTTCCGACGGCACTTTAGTGACACCGGCAATTTTTAAAACACGGCCGGGATCACCCCCCCCCCCCCCCCTTCCGAGAACCACCTATGCTATGCATGTAGAAAATAGGTTAGGTGGAACTGCTGACAACGAGAAAGGAAGAAATTATTCGTGGAGAAATTTACAATATGCCAGGGGCAGTGCCTTGAATGACCGACCACCCACAGTCTCAGCAGTCGGGATAATAAAAAGATAAGATAATCTGTAGATGGTCAGTGGGGTTTGCATTGTGGTTCACTTGAAGTGACTGATACTGTACAGTACGCACACTTCAACAGGTGCGCCAGCAAGTCGATGAGCCCGGCATAAGTACTAAAGTACTATGTGCCACAGGTTAAGGTTGAGAAATGCACGGTTTACAAACGTACGTATCACTATTTTTGTCCATTCACACGGTCTCAGCCACTTTTGTACTATCGTCGGTGGAACACCAGTGACGTAATACAGGTCAGCCTCATTATATCGCGGTACCCGCGAGCCATAAGGTCAGACCACGTTATTCGCGATCGTGTTATTGCAGTGCTAAATATACATAAGTGACTGATACTGTAGCTAGGTACACATAGTGAAATCTTGTTTCTCGGCCCGAGCCTGTAGGCTGTTGTCTCTCGTAGAGGGTCACTTTCATTCGGCAAAGATATCAGAACCTGCTAGCAAGCCAACCGACCGTATATTGCAGTAAAAATATACTAATGATCAAAACTTAAGGGCCACCCCACTTTTTTGTGTCATTGTTTTTCGTCGCAAGTCTAATGAAATACAATGTTCTTTCGATCCAAATGGTTAAAAGTTGACCTTAGACAGTCCACTGTACAGGGAACGATAGACAACAATTCATCAATTTCCACGAACGTGTCAAATGCACGTGAAACATCGTCAGTTTTTGTGAAAAGCTGTGCGATATTTGCAATCGTACCAAAGGCAGGCAGGTTGAAAAACTCGGTAAAGTCGTGATGCACGTGCTAAAGGGGTCAGTCGTGAACACTGAGCACTTCTGTTTCGCTACAAATACAGTACAGTAGGGGCATAATTGTCACTTTCCTAACCATGTCACCACGACGATCCCTAACGCCAGTAGATCAAAGCCGGGCGCTAGCATGGCTATTGGATGGAATTTCCGGACGAGAAGTTGGGAGACGTCATGATCCATTCAGTGATCCAGAGGCTGCTGGCACGATTCTAAGAAACTGGAAGGGCAGAACGACGACCCTGGTCAGGACGCCCGCGCTGCACCAGCAGAAGGGAGGACAGATACCTCTGTGTGGCGGCTCTGCGCGACCGAACTGTCACGTCAACCACTCTGCGACGTCAACTGACTCAAGCTGCAAATGTTAACGTCAGCAGAAGCACAGTCTGCCGACGTCTGCAGAAATTGACCTGGCTTCATGCAAAGCAGCAGTTAGAATATCCCTCACTCCAGTTCGTCGCAGAGCCCGGGTTGACTGGTGTTGTCAACATGTGATGTGGAACAGACTCCAGTGGACTCAGGTTCTGTTTACTGATGAATCCACGGTTCACTGTGTCCTTAAACGACGGCAGGGTGAGGGTCTGGAGACGCCAGGGCGAGCGATTCACGTATGGATGCGTCCAAGAGGTGGATCGCTACGGAGGAGGCTCAGACATGGTCTGGGCAGGCTTCAGCAGGGAAGGCAGGACCCCCTCTCCACGTCATCCGAGGCACCCTGACTGGACTGCGCTATCTGGACGAGATTGTGCAGCCCCTCATCCAGCCAGCTCTCCAAGCCATAGGCGACAATGCTGTTCTGCAGGACGACAACGCTTGACCTCATCGCGCCCTCATGAGTACCTTGAGCAATGGGGCATCATGAGGATGGAGTGGCAAGCTCAGTCGTTCACCTGATCTGGCTCTCATCGAGCACCTCTGGGACGTGCTGGGGCAACATGTAGTCAGCAACCACCCCCCGCTTCAAGGCGTCCCCAAGATGACAGTTCTGCATCGAGAGTGGGAAGCGATCCCACAACATGTTCTCCGAACCCTAGTGAACTCCATGCGTCAACGTTGCATTGAATGCTTGGCTGCAAACCGGTGGGTACACTCGCTACTGACTGGACCAGTCTTATGTGACTTTTCAGTTGAGGGGTGGGTGAACATTCTAACGTACTGCTGTTGTTACAATTGCTTGATTTACTCAAAACGTAAATGAAATTGTTACTGAATAAATTAACAAAGTACTGACTCCAAGTATTGTTACATTATTTGTGTGGTGGTGTCAGTGCGTCTGCGATAAAAAGTGGCCCTTAAGTTTTGACCATTAGTATAGTTCGAGCTTTTGAAGAACAGAAATCTAAACATCAGAAACAGGCACCGACCACGCATTCGCTGTTGTAGTCTGAGGACCAGATGCCTCTTGCTGGAAAATATCAGCATTGTTTACATCTGTGTTCCTCAGACGAAGGCAATAAATACCAGCGAGTAATAGGCTATTCGGCAGGTGCAGCATAGTGATTTGGAGCTCTGGAATCTGACTGTTGTCCTTTGGGGGGTTATCCAGTCATAGGTACTCACCCGAAAGAAAAGCCGCACAGCGGGGTATGGATCAGTCATAGTTCAAGGCTAGTGCCAGATAAGCTTGGTGTCTTGAAAGGAGTCGAGCAAATCTGGTACTAGCCTTGAACTGTCATGGCTAGGACATTTATGCCCAGAGGCATTTTACTGCCCCAGGGTCGAGCCGGTGAACTCTCCTAATTACAACGGAAAAGATAAACAGAAAAGTGTTTTATTTTTTTGACATTCAACTACTAATCGTTTATTGCCATGAGCAGGTCGCTTTAATTTCTTGTCAAGTGTTTGTAAGTTGGCGTAATGTTTATTGCTTGGAGCGGATCGCTTTAAGTTCTTGTGAAGTATTTCAGTTCTCCTACAAGTCTAGATGGACAGTGTGAACGGGACCGAAATACCATTATCTTTACGTATGAACATGAAAGTCCAAACTTATTGTTAGAAACATGTATTCAAGATCCAGCAGAACCGAAGGTTGGCCAGCAAAAGATATCCGACATCATTGGGAATCATCAGAAACACTGGAGTGTTCAGTGATGTCGCATTTCTTTTGCTCACCAGTGTATCCGACGTACCCAAAAAGATTTCATGGATATTTTTTGTTTAACTTTAACCCTTTTAGCCCCAAGGCCCCCATTTCTCAAATTTTAGAGGTGTTGCCTAATGACTATGTATGATTTGCAGGAGATGGATTGACCATGATAATTCAAGGGTAGCGCCAGATTAGCTTGGCGCCTGAAGGCGCCAAGCTAATCTGGCACTACCCTTGAATTATCATGGTCAGCCAATCCCCCGCTGTAGAGGCTCGGGTCTAAATGGGTTAAAGTAGATTCCCTGTCTGGCAAACGCTGCCCTGGCAAATGAAAACAGCTTATAAAATTCAAAACATGGAATGGAAACATGAATCAGGTGCCAAGGACGGAAGCCAGAGAACATATTAACCTCCTTGCTGACTGTGGTCGCAGAGTGTGCTCAGTCTCGAACAGCCGTCCAAGGAACGGGGGGGGGGGGGGGGGGGGGGGGGGGGGATACAAACTAGTGTCAGCAAGAGGCATAGATCCTCATGAGCCCCCGCAACCGAGGACCTATGTCTCTTGCAGTTGGATAGTGTTTATGTTTTCTCGGCAGGGAAGGGGTTAAGAGGTGATATAACGGAACGTGTACGTTGGTAGCCCGCCACAGCAGGAATCATTTGGCGATTACTGGCGCCTTTTACCTTTGAGCTGACCCCTGACTGACCTTTTCTGCGCCTGCCATGAAAGTCTCATCAGCTCCTTACATCTGCAAGAGGCATAGATCCGCATGAGCCCCTTGCAGGCGCAGGGGCTCATGAGCATCCATGCCTCATGCTGGTAGAGGTCGAACCTAATTTACATCCTCAAATTCAGGGACTCGTTCAGGTTTAAAGTTATGACTGCACCTGGCATCCGCATCATGTTTGCATTAGAAGTCACCCGAAGAAATGCCAGTCTGCCGCCTCGTGATGAATATAAATTATGAGGATTGCAACCAAGGCATATGTCTGATTTAACCGTTTCAGTCCCAGACCCCATTATTTCTTTGAATAGTGGGCCAAAATCTACAAGACAGTGAAAACAAATCCGCCATCGAACAACCACCCGTACGAGAGATAGCCTGTCATTAAAGACCACCATTTAGGTAACTATAACCACCTAAAGATGTTTTTTTTTTTTTCATGACAGTTGACAGTTTTTCCAGCAAAACATCTCGAGATAACACCTGTCTTTTAAGACCACTTTTCATGCACTGCACTTGCATTTTTCTCACTCGTAGTGGCAAGTAATTTTTTCGGTCTTGGTTTCAACCCATACCAATTTGCTAGAAGCATTGATTCTTATCCACATCTGGTGCCTGCAGGGGATCATGAGAAATCTACATCTCTTGCTGAGTGATATAGACCCAACTGATATAATCAGATCTAGGCAGTTACCTGTTAATATAATATGAAGTAATGTAATAATGATGATAATAATCTCTTGGCTTGACTTCGCGAACGAAGATTCTGTAGGGGTTGCCCACGACGTCTGCAGGCATGCTCTGACTGCGGAGGCCAATCCGGGACAGGCAGGTTCGACCGCAGTGGCTGCAGAGGGAGGTCTGGCCAGGGTTCTGAGTTGCCGCATCTCTGTTTTTTCTCCTGAGCCGCTTGTCCTTAAGGCTAGCTCTGCGAGAGTCCTCAAAGGAGACGGCTGCCTTGTAAATGGTGGAGCGCCACCATGGATAATAATAATATAGCATGTTGAATAGGCGCATTATCCCAATTAAAAACGGACACAAAGCGCTTCCGTGAAATGAAATAATATAATATGATACACAGCGTGTTGTATAGGCACTTTATCCCACTTGAAAACCGACACAAAGTACTGCCGCGAAATGAGCCAACAAGCACGCTGATAAAAAAAACAACAAAAAAACAAACAAACAACAACAAACAAACAAACACGCGCATTCATTCACAGACTGGACATAAACAGAGTACACTATAATGATAATAACATAGGCCTACACATGTGCATAACTGTGCCGTGCATATAACAGATTTGTGTTCTTCTGTGTTCACAGGTGGTCTAGGCGGAAATGACTTCATTCCAGACTTCAACCCCTCAAGCCTTCCTCCTCCCGAGATCTCGGAATCCGTCAAGGTGCTGACGCCGGGCGACAACGACACGGTCATGTGCATCGGCAACGCGCCTCTACAGTGGCAGTGGGAGCCGCTCGAGCATTCGAAAAGGGTAACGTCCGTGTTTGTTGTTTTTGTGTGTGGGTGGGTGTCCGTAGAAATCACCTCAACCAACTCCGCTACCGACAGCCGAAGGGTCAACCCTTTTAGCCCCTGAACCCTGCAGCAGGAGGTGGATTGATCATGATAATTCAAGGGTAGTGCCATATGAGCTTGGCGCCTGAAGGCGCCAAGCTCATCTGGCACTACTCTTGAATTACCATGACCAATCCATCTCCTACAACTGGTACATAGTCGTTAGGCAATACCTCCAAAATCTGAGGACCTTGGGGCTAAAAGGGTTAACACGAGATCGACCTGTTTAACCCCCTTCACTGCCAAACACGAATACACGTTGGAGTTTCAGCAAGAGGCACAGATGACGAGGATCCGTACTTCGCGCCGTGGGGTGGTGGTCGACTTTCTTTGGCAGTCAACCCTTTTTAACCCTAAGGTCCCACTTCTCAAATTTTGGAGGTGTTGCCCTAACGACTGTGTACCAGTCGCAAGGAGGTGGCTTGACCATGATAATTCAAGGGTAATGCCAGATTAGCTTGGCGCCTTCAGGCGCCAAGCTAATCTGGCACTACCCTTGAATTATCATGGTCAAGCCATCTCTTGCTGTAGGGATGCGGGGCTAAAAGGTTTAACATGACTGCAGTGTTTGCATAACGTTTTGAGAAAGACACAGGTGCGGTATGACAAATGACACAATGGACTTGGCATCGATGTCTTTTTCAGCGCAAGTCTGTCAGAACAATTCACCATATTATAAGCACGCGGATGCACAGTCGTACACTGAGTAACGTGTATCTTCACCCCTTCACCCTGTACGGGTAAACTTACATAAACCGAACGCGCAAGATGCATAGATCATCATGAGCCCCCGCAACCTGCGGGGGGGGCTCATGAGGATCTATGCATCTTGCAAACGGACGGAACTCACGGATGGAGTGTCCAGCCAAATACGGTAGTCTGTGCTATTAATTGACTGAAAGGCCTCTGTTGACTTTGTTGATAGCATCATCGTAAGAGTGAGTGACTTGACTTTTCCATAATTCATAGCGCCAAGCGTTCTGATGTCCGCTGTTGTTTGAGCTTCAGAGGCGGATCCGGGAACACGTATGTGCGGCAAGCATTCAAGCATAATTGTAGGTAATTGACCCACAGAATACAAATCCAGCGGGATGTTTTTGAAGCTGTATGGCCCAAGCGACGGTAAACTGACAGCGGAGCCGTTGGGAACTTGACCTTTTCTTAGTTTCAATTGAGATTAAATTCAAAGACTACGAGGGTGGCTAGAGGGCTGTCAAAAATTAAAAGAAAAAAACTAGCAATGGGAACAGAGACTTTGGCCACTGACTGGAGTTGTAGAGATGAACGGGGCTTACAACTGTGATACACCACAGTAGCAGCTGGCTCACAGGCGGTCCTGTCGAACTCAAATTTTCAGGGGTATCAGGCTGAAGGTAGCCCTAACTAACCTGTATGGACTTTGGAGTGAAGTCGAATAAGACAGTAAGTTAGTAGTTTGTTAGCTGGTTTAACGCCAGGCAGGCAACTAAGGTCATCTAGGGCCATCGCACGGCGGAGTTGATTAACTCATTCAGCCCCGACACACCACGGCAAGACATGAATCGAGCATGAAAGTTCAAGGGTGTTGTCAGAATAGCTTGGCGCCCATAGGTGCCAAGCCCTGGCACCACCCTTGAACTGTCACGCTCGATCTGTATCTAGAATTGTAATACAATCCTTCAACTTCAAAATTTGGGGATTTCGGTCCCGGAGTTAGAATGTGTTAAAGTACCATTACGCATAAATCTAAAGACACATTTCAACACCATTTGTGTTTGTTATGCCTTGTCGACACACCTACTGAACTTTAACAGCAGCTTGGACACGTAGCAAAAGCTCATGCATAATCGCACTGAGTTATTATGCGCAGCCGTTAGCGTGTCAATCTATTTTTAACTGTTTAACGTACTGAAAGCGTTGTATTTTTAAAACGGAATGGAATCATTGTCAGGTTTCTTGATATAAAGACGACGTGTGCTGAACTGGCTTGTCCTGTGTCTAGATGAACCTTAACTAGACTCGTGTGTAGCGTTTCGTAACCATCTGTTACAGAAGTGTATCTTTGAACAGTTACGGCGGTAGTGGCCCTTCAAGACCAATTTGAAGCCTGTTAGTAGGGGATGAGGTGTGGTGGAGGGTTTGCATGCACCCAGTTCATAGGTTTGTAAACTTGTCCCCCGCCCCCCCCCCCCTCCCCACACACACCAACAGCCCCCCTTCCCACCCCCACACCCCCACCCCCCCACCCCCACCCCCCACCCCCATACCACACCCCCATACAATTCGCCTTAGAGGTCTCCCGTTGACGGGCAGACGGTACAGGCGAACCTGGCCGGTGTTTGCTTGTTCAGACTTGGTGACTGACACTCCTATGGCGTCAGTGCTCAACAGTGGACAGACTGTCTTAATGAGCGTCAACCCAAAATTCAAACTGCAAGAGGCATAGATCTGCATGCACCCGCTCCAGGATGGCGGTTGCATGAGGATCTGTGCCTCTTGATAGACCAGTTTACGTCTGTGATCCGCACAGAGAGGAGATTTGGAGCCGGTGTGCCGTTGGCGGCGGAGTGGGTGAGAGCGAGGGAAGCAGGAACTCGGCCATCACAGGCACAAACCCTTTCACTTTGGTGAAAGCCAGTTGTAGTATATATGCGAGTTGTTAGATTCCTGTGCTAAGCCAGGGGCGGATCAGTTACATCGAGGGGTTGGAGGATGTGGGGGGGGGGGGGGGTTACAACTTTTGTTTGGGACTCTCACTCTGAGACACAAGTTCTAAGGACACTAAACCTTGCTCCTCAGGCTTCTCAGTCGCCGAATAACCAAATGGCGGGGGTAGACTTCAGATCTTCCTTCCCAGTCGCGATAAAATCAAACAACGAGGGGGTGGGGATGGCACAGGCGTTTTCAAGCCTCTTGCACCTTCTCACCGCCAAAATATCTGAAGGGGGTGGGGGGTGGGGTGGGAGGCTGTCCAAACTGCCCCAAAAGGAACTTTGTTTTAGCATTTTAAACCCCTCGAACCCTCTCCCCCCCCCCTTCGATCCGCCTCTGTAAACATTAATTACTGGTCACGCCAGTGTAAGAGACTGTCAAAGTGTGTTCACCTTACACAGGTGGTCTTCTTGGACCAAAACTGGGCGGTCTCCTTAGATTATGATACAAGTGATCGCTTTGACGGGTTTTACTGTATCATATTGATTGTTGTGAATGATTGAAGACATTTTGTTGTCAGAGAAGGAAAAATAAACTGCACAAATATTAGCAATAGTCTATTATAGACGTTTGTAATAGTATGTCGCACAAAATAGATCCACCTTAAAAACGCAAGAATGGAGCCCTATTTATTAGCCTGGTGCGTTGAAATGCGAACACCATCAATGCATGTTATATAATATGTTCGTGTTAACTCATTGGATACGTGCCGTATACGGATACGTGACGATGATTCGCCGCGTATCCGTAACCGGCACGAGCATGGGGCGAGCACTGAAGGAAAAGCCGACCGGATCGCCTGTGAAGTGAGCATTTTACTCAGAGTCTCTCTCTTGGCTTGACTTCGCGAACGAAGATTTTATAGGAGTGGCCCACGACGTCTGCAGGCTTGTTCGTGGCTGCGGAGGCCAATCCGAGACAGGCAGGTTCGACCGCAGTGGCTGCATAAAAGGTATGGCCAGGGTACTCAGATGTACACAAAACAAAACCATAGGAACAGAATTAATGTGATGGCCACTCGGTTGTCAGGACAGGTGGTCGTTGTAGGCTTAGCGGTAGCACGGTCGTTGCATCTCCTTTTGACGCTGAAAGCAAAGGACTCACTTGGCCTCAGTCCAATAAGGACTTGGAAGCCCATTTGAGACTCCGCCTTGCGCAGCTGCCCTCGTTCGAAGAACATGAAAGTATACAAATATGGCCAACAAGAGGCACAGATCCGCGGGGGCTCATGAGGATCTTTGCCTCTTGCACGTGAAGTTGTTTATTGTTGTCGGCGTGGACTGAAGAGGTCATCTGACTCCTCGCGTCCATGTATGTCTGTGACATCTGTAGCAACTTTTGCCGACCTCTTGACCCCGTGAGAAACATTCAACACCGCCCAGCTGCAAGAGGTATAGATCCTCATGAGCCCCTGCAGTTGCGGGGACTTATGACGCTCTATACCTCTTTGTATCCGTATTCTGTAGATATATTCTTTGACGTTGCATTTGCAATGATTTCGGCGAAAACACAGCGTTCGGCATCGGCTGTGAACGGGTGAATTAACCCATAATGCCCTGACGCAGTACGACAGGATGTGGATCGACCATGATAGTTCAAGGGTGGTGTCAGAACAGCTTGGCGTCTGTAGTTAGTTTGAACTGTCATGATCGATCTGACTGCAGAACTGTTAAGAAGTCTTCAGGGGACATATCCCAATTATATTTTTTTGTCCTCATGGCTTGAAGGCCCACTACTGCCTTAATTAACTCATTTTACCCCAGACACACCACAGCAAGATAAGGATCGACCATGACAGTTCAAGGGTGATGCCAAAATAGCTTGGCGCCTATGGGCGCCAAGCTATTCTGGCATCACCCTTGAACTAGCATGGTCGATCTGTGTCCTGCACTGCAATGCAGTCTTCAGAGGACAACGGCAAAATTTGGGGATTTCGGTGTTGGGGTAGAATGAGTTAACTATTCAAAAATACACTTCTGTAACAGATGGTTAGGAAACACTACACACAGGTCTAGTTATGGGGGTTCATCATTTAGACACAGGGCAATCCAGTTCAGAGTACGTCATCTTCATATCAAATAACCAGACAATCATTCCACTCCGTTCCATAAATACAACGCTATAGTACGTACAAGAAACAGCTAAAAAAATATTTACACGCAAACGGCAGTGCAGAATAAGTAGGTGCTATTATGCATGTGCGCTTTTGCTGCGTGTCCAAACTGCTGTTATAGTTCATTAGGTGTGTCGACAAGGCATAACAAACACACAAATGGTGCTGAAATGTGTCTTCAGATTTATGCATAGTTGTGTTCTTCTCTATGCCAAGTCAGTAAGGTCTCGTTACAGCGTTACTTTACCAGTGCATATATCCTCAACCAACAAAAAATAAAACAAACGAAATCCAGATAAAAAGTGTGCATAGAAAATTTCAAGAAAAAGGAAGAAACACGCTTAGAAAGAAATTTACAACACAGTTGTGTTCTAATTGCCCTTTTTAAGAGTGTTTTTCTTTTTTGTTGGGATTTTCTGTGCATTTTACACTCTTGGCAGCCACCTTTTTGGTCTAGATTTCAAAAGAGTGATTGGCTGCCAAGTGCAAAGAATTCAAGAAATAACCATCAATGAAAAAAAAAAACAATACTCAAAATCTAGTCAGTTTCTGTTTAGAGTACCCCGCCACTGAGTTCATGGGAGACTAGCCTAGCATATAGTCCTCGCCCGTCCTACGCAAACAGCAAACAAAATACAACTCTTTGTTTATTGTGTACTGTTGGGGAGTAGACTTGTATTGAATGAGTTCACCCCCTTCAGCCTGTGGATGCAGATTTTTTTAAAACCCTTTACATCCTGACCTGATACTCCTATTGATTGAAATATATTTGACTGACAGTTCAAGGGTGGTGCCAGAATAGCTTGGCGCCTCTAGGTGTCAAGCTATTCTGGCACCACCCTTGAACTAAAACAGTTGATCTGTCTTCTAATCTTCATAGGACAAAAAGCAAATTTTACAAAATCAGCCTCACGACGTATGGATTAGATTATTATTAGTTCAGCGGCAATGATCACCAGCAGTTCAAGGAACATGGACAAAAGTGGTTACAGCAAGAGGCATGGATCCTCATGAGCCCCCTCAGTTGCGGGGGCTCATGAGGCTCAATGCCTCTTGCAGTTGGGTGGTATTCAGCTTTGTTGACAAAGAAAGGTTGTTAACTACAGACCAGACAAAGTGGCTTCATCTAATGTGTACCAGGTAGTTTTCATGTGGGTACTCCTCGTTTGAAGTGGCAGAGGATTTATTTGTCGCACTAATTGTTTTCTGTCAAGCTTGAAAGTGACCAAATCCAGTCAGTAACGGGTTGATAGTTTACAATATCTCCTTTATTAAAGTACCATTACGCGTAAATTTGAACACACACTTCAGCACCATTTGTGTTTGTTATGTCATGTCGACACACCTAATGAACTTTAACAGCAGTTGGGCCACTCAGCAAAAGCACACGCGTAATCGCACTTATTTATTTTGCCCAGCCGTTAGCGTGTCCGTCTATTTTTAGCTGTATCTCATCATGAAAGCGTATTTATAGAACGGAGTAGAGTCATTGTCACTGAAATTACTTGATATCAAAACTTCGTGTGCTGAACTGGATTGTCCTGTGTCTAAATAAACCATATCTAGACCTGTGTGTAGCGTTTCGTAACCATCTGTTGCAAAAGTGGATCTTTGAACAGTTAGGGCAGTAGTGGGCCTTTAATGAATGTTTTTATTGTTATGTCTTACAATGATGTTGAACCAAAGAGCTAAATTAACACATTCTACCCCAGGACCGACATCCGCAGAAATTTTGAAGTTGCCCTCTGATCTACTGTATTACAATTCTAGAGACAGATTGAGCGTGATAGTTCAAGGGTGGTGCCAGAACAGCTTGGCGCCTATGCGCCCATAGGCGCCAAGCTGTTCTGGCACCACCCTTGAACTATCACGCTCAATCTGTCTCTAGAATTGTAATACCAAGCTGTTCTGACACCACCCTTGAACTAGCACGCTCAATCTGTCTCTAGAATTGTAATACCAGGCTGTTCTGACACCACCCTTGAACTATCACGCTCAGTCTGTCTCTAGAATTGTAATACCAAGCTGTTCTGACACCACCCTTGAACTGGCATGCTCGATCGGTTCGATCAGGGCTGAATGAGTTACATTGGGAAGTTTAAAGTCGTAACGAAAATGAAAGAGTTTTCTGCTCTTCTTCTGCGGCAGAGAATTCCTTTCGTTACGGCAGTGGAAAACCTTTGTACCAACTCACCGTGCCATGGAGTTTGAAAATACCGGTAGAAAAGTCTTAGCTGAGGCAAGACAACATTGAAGAGAAGGAGAGCAGGATAGCCTTTAAAGTATAATTGTGCGTAAATTTGAAGACACATTTCAGCACCGTTTGTGTTTATTATGCCTTGTCGACACACCTAATGAACTTTAACAGCAGTTGGGGCACGCAGGAACAGCGCACGCGTAATCGCACCTATTTTATTCTGTGCAGCGATTAGTGTGTCAATCTATTTTTAGCTGTTTCTCGTACTGATAGCGTTGTATTTCTAGAACGGAGTGGAGTCATTGTCAGGTTACTTGATGTAAAGACGACGTGTGCTGAACTGGATTGCCCTGTGTCTAAATGAACCATGACTAGACCTGTGTGTAGCGTTTCGTACCCATCTGTAACAGAGGTGTATCTTTTAACAGTTACGGTGGTAGAGGACCTTTAACACAGACATGAAAACTTTCTATTTACCGCCTTAGCCGTTTTGTCCAGCAATTTTGTAATGCATACTAAGATCATAAAAGGAGATATTTTGAACTGTTAACCCTTTACTGCCTGGAGTAGGTGGCTTTAACTCATTGTGCCCGAGGTACGAAATACCCACATTTTGGAGTGAGCCTTTGAGGACCTCATTTACAATTCAGGAGACGCATCGACCATAATAGTTCAAGGGTGGTAGCAGAAGAGCTTGGCGCCTACAGGCGCCAAGCTGTTCTGCCACCACCCTTGAACTATCATGGTCGAACCATATCTTGCTGTAACGTGTCGCAGGCAAAATGGCTTTAATGAAGATTTCAAGAACACAGTCTGCATCCACTGAGATTGAATGGGTTAAGTTGAATCAGCAAAATGCCTGTAAGTGCCAGCAACATTTATTTTGTTGATTCAGCTGTTGTTGGAAAGCCCTGTAATTAGAACACAGATACACATTTGTCTTTATGTGTTTAACCCTTATCATTCAGAATACACCATTGTGTGAAATAAGTTTGACTAAAATAGTTCAAGGGTAGTGCCAGAATAGCTTGGCGCCTTTAGGCGCCAAGCTATTCCTGCACCACCCTTGAACTAAAGCCATTGGTCTATATCCTTATCTGTAAGTACTATATAATGTAGCTTGCATATGGCAGAGTACAAATTTGAAGCTTTTAGCCTCAGTATGATATGTGTTTAAAGTGATCTGCTCCAGGGTGAGTGTTGATTGCTAAAGTTTGCTGATACAAAGGATTTTGAATGCTGTCTTGCCTCAGCTAAGACATTCTATCCTTGTTTTCACAATCCATGTGATACGCACACGTAACAGAGGTTTTCTTACTGCCTCATTTGTTGGGAAACTCTTCTTTTGTGTACATGTACATACAAATTCAAAGGAGAAAAGAGCAGAAAAATACATGTATTCATTTTGTGACATTCAAACTCCAGACGTTACTTGAGCCCTTTTGTGCAGCATTCGTGTAAGACATAGTTAGAGCATTAATTTTATTGAACCCATTACATTGGCTGATTTTTTTTTTTTTAAATTGTATAATGTGCTTATTGTCCTATGAAGGCTACATTACAGATTAGGAGCTAGCTCAACCGTTTTAGATGAAGGGGGATGCTAGAATAGCTTGGCGTCTCACTTTGCCAAGCAGTTCTGGCAACACACTTGACCTATCATGATGAAATTTGTTACAAGCAGTGGGTGTATCAGAATGAATAGGGTTAAGGAGATAATGTGAACAGTTAGCCCTTCATTGAATAAGGTCGTGTTTATTACAAGGTTTTGCACTGACATCTTGACACTTTTTTTTTCTCCATCTGTTGCCACCTTAGCAGTAATAGTTCTAAAATTGGTTTATTCTATTGAGTATAGAATGTATTCAATAATCACGTTTTTTCTTTTGTAGAAAAATCATCCCTTGAACAGTGTGGTCAGTGGAGACCTTCAGCTGACACAGAACGGATTTTACAAACGTATCCTCTACATCAATGACGCTCAGTTTTTTGACACCAGCCGCTATTACTGCAGCTACATCACCAATGACAGCACAACAACCACCACCACTACCACCACTCCTTCCCCTCTTGGAGGTGGTTTCCCAGGTGGATTCCCAGGTAGTTTCCCAGGTGGTCTCAACTTTGGTTTTCCCGGAGCAGAGCCTTCGATCCCCATGGCAGAAACCGCAAAATTCACGGGGGACTTCATTGACATCTTTGTCTCAGGTACTTGTCATTTTCTGTGTTCAGCATTTCTTCCCAGAGATTCGTGTACTTGGCCAAAAGGTGGAAACCAGCTGCGATTCCCCAGTATTGAGGCTTGCTTTCCAAAGCGCAAAAGGCCATTTGGCTGACATTGGCCTGCGCACAACCATGCGTGGGCCAGCGGTAGCCAACATCGGCCCGTTGGCCTTTGCGCACTGGGTCCCTATGGCCATGTCTCCCCGCGGAAAAGACTGAAAAGGGGGCAGGTTCTGATAGTTTTACTTTAACCCATTAAACCCCAGGGCCGCATTTCTCAAATTTCTTAGATTTTGGAGGCATCACCTGATGGGTTGACCTTTATAATTAAAGAGCAGTGCTAGATTAGGTTGGTGCCTTCAGGCACCAAGCAAATCTATTACTACCATTTAATTATCATGGTTGACTCATCTCCTGCTGCAGTGCGTTGGGGCTAAATGGGTTAATAATGATAATAATAATAACAATGATGATGACGATTATGATGATGATAATTACTGTCATTGTATGGGTCCTTTACCCAATTATATGAATCAGCTTAAAGCACAGCAAACTTAACCCAGGACATGAAACAAATGCGCTCACTCTGAAGATAAACAACGCTATACAAATACAGGACATTCATGAGGAAATGAGTGGATCTTGCAGTATGAAATAAATTTGATTAAAATAGTTCAAGGGTAGTGCCAGAATAGCTTGGCGCCTCTAGGCGCCAAGCTATTCTGGCACCACCCTTGAACTAAAGCCATTTGTCTATATCCTTATCTTTAAGTACTATAATGTAGCTTGCATATGACAGTGTACAAATTTGAAGCTTTTAGTCTCACTCTCAGTATGATATGGGTTAACAGTGTTTATTGTGCCCAAGTCGCAACACCTTTCCCGTCGGAATGCAATGAACAAGATAACAACAAGCAAATCCAAAAGATCTGACGCAGCTGCTGCTTATGCAGGAGCTCATTAGGATCCATGTCTCTTGCTGGCCTCAGTGCGCCACAGTTAAACAGGGTTTGATGACCAGTGAGTCAGCACTGGTGCCAAAGACATTTTTAGCAGTTGCAGGGGAGGGCTTTCCCCAGTAGCAAAACATTTTCCGGCTGACTACGGCCGCAGTAGGCCTGTGCACAGTGGTGCGCGGGCCTACTTCAGCCATCATCGCCCTGAGGATGTTTGCTTACTGGGTTGTGGGGTACCTGGGTATGTCCAATAGATTAGATGGTAATGTTAGCATATTTTTTTGTGTGAATTTAAATTGAGGCCGAGGAGCAAGCGAAATTCTTCTTGGAATTCTTATCTACACTGATGAGCCCAAAAATGCAACATATTCAGGAATCATCAGAAACACTAAAGTTTTCCCATGAATCCAAATGTGTTGCATTTCTTATGCTTGTCGGTATATATTACCTTATCTTATCTTGGTATCTTGTAATGGAAGGCAATAAAGAGTTGGGTTTTTTTTTCTTTCTCATTTCATTTCACTTCATTTGCGTTGGTTGTTTTCTTGATGGCTTGGTTGGCTTCCTGATTGCTTTGTTTGATTATTTGATTAATTTGGATCGATTGATGTATCGATTTATTTCTCGGGCAGTTTGCGGGTGTCCTTCCCAGATAGACCCACTTGGGAAATCCAGCACAAGTACACTTCTAGTTAGATGAGATGCACTTTACCAGATAGACCCACTCAGGAAATACAGCACAAGTACACTTCTAGTTAGATGAGATGCATACCAGATAGACCCACTCGGGGAATATGCCACAAGTACACTTTTATTCAGATAAGATGCCAAGCATCTCATTTGAATAGAAGTGTACTTAATAATAATAATAATAAGCGCATTAAATAGGCGCTTTATCCCAATTGAAAATCGGCTCAAAGCGCCGCCGCGAACTTAACCCAACAAGCACGCTCACGTGAATCACGCGCATTCACTCACACACTGTACATAAACATAGAACATTCACGTGGTGCTAAGGGCAAGCTCAAGCGAGCTACTGTAGTTTTTTTTTAAATTGAAAATCGTTTGTATTTGAAATTTGATTAAGTGGGCTGAAACTGATACCAAAGTGGCATACTTTCTGAGTGGGTCTATCTGGGGGGGGAGGGGGGGGGGGGGTACTCCACAATCGGTACTGGTTGATTTTTATTGAATTTTTGGGGTGTTTTTTGTTGTTGTATTCTACAGATCTTGCTTGATTGAGAGATTAACTCATTCTGCCTGCGACACACCACAGCAAGATAAAGCTCGACCATGATAGTTCAAGGGTGGTGGCAGAATAGCTTGGCGCCTATAGTCACCAAGCTATTCAGTCACCACCCTTGAACTATCATGGTCTATCTGTCTCCTGAATTGTAATGCAGTCCTCAGAGGATAACCCCAAAATGTGGGTATTTCGTACCAGGGGCACAATGAGTTAAATGGATTAATTTATTGATTTATGTTTCATTGAATGACTTTCTACACGTGTTCATATTTTTTGCAATACTGTACAGATTTGGACAACATGTTCCTCAAGGAAGCTCTATATGATCTGTACCTGGTCAGTGTGTATTACGGGCACCGCGTCATCCTCCCTTGTGCCGTCTCAGACCCAGCCTTCCATGTGCAGCTCATTACGGAAATTGGCAGCGTTGATGTGACAAACATTGATGGTGTCACCTTCGACCCTTTGCTAGGATTCGTGGTGGCGGCGCCATCTTACCTCTTCAGTGGAACTTTTCATTGTATTTCCTGGGACAACAGGACAGGGGATGAGTTGACTGATAGACTCACCATGCGTCTCCACTTCTATGGTAGGTATTTATTACAAATAAAATGTGTTTGTTCTTTTGGTGTGTGTTCACTGTCCATCCGTCCATCGTCATCTGATGTGCCTTGTCTGTTGTAAGCTATAATGTTGGCATTTTCTTGGAGACTATTCAGGCCACAGTCTTGAAACTTGGCCTATGGATTCTTTGTGTCAACACCTCTCCAAATATACAAATTTTAGTGATCTGTGTCAAGGTCATAGGGAATCAGGAAATGGGTTTTAAAAAAAAAAAGCAATTCTGTGACATGCTCCCCCCCCCCCCCCCCCCCCCCCCCAAAAAAAAAAAAAAAAAAAAAAAAAAAAGAAGAAAAAAATCAAATACTATTTATATTCAACTTCAAAAAATTGAAAACTGACACAAAGATATATGCTAGTATGACCTACCAATGCATACTAATTTGAATGACGCTATGGAAAGTTCAACTGTCAAAAGAGATCAGGTAAAAGGGTCAAAACTGGCCATATTTTGACAAAAAATATCTTTTCTCATTTACTATTCAAAGCTTCAAACCCAAACTAGGTACGGAGATGCCTGATGTTAGGACTTTCCTATGCATACTAATACTACAATTTTCCAAGTGGTCAATTGACATAGGAAATCGGTAAATGTGTATTTTTTTTTCTTTTCTATTTTTTAAATATTAGTAATTATTATTGTTTTTGCAAACTTTTCAATCAATTTTGGCACAAAGGTAGCTGATGACTAGACTTTTCTAAACACACTAATTTGGTTGTTCCCTCACAAAGTTCAAGGGTCACAGGGGTTGACAATTGTGAGAAAACTGCATACATTTGAGAAAACGTAGATTTCGCTGGTACAAAGCCGACCCTTTACTGGTGTTAAGTCAGAAAGGTCAAGGGTTAAACCAATTACATAGATTGGTCATACACATGAGCCATCTTTGACAGTATTTTGCTTTTTTTTCATTTACATTTTTTTTCCCCGGCAGATACGGAAATACTACCAGCACCCATATTCATCCCATCTGCATACAGCGTTACAACAGGAGAGACATTCAGTCTGACATGTCAAATTGACGTCAAGCCAAACACACATGCAGAACTGCACATAATCTACAAACAGGAGGCTGAACCTGAAAATGTGAGCAGGGATCATGGCAACTGTATTAAAATTAAAATAATTGTCTCACTTCTATAAGTTAAACTCTGTATACAAGTATTATATGTTTGTCATCCAAGTGACAGAAGTGAGACAGTTATCTTTATTTCATAATAGTCTAGTCACTGTGCAGAGATGCAGTCACTGACTGTTTCTTTTTCTTCTTTATTAATCTTTACATCCTGATACACTGAAATAAAATCATCTGATAGTTCAAGGGTAGTGCTGGATAGCTTGGTGCCCAATGGTGCCAAGCTATCTGGCACTACCCTTGAATTTAAACAGCTCATTAGGTCAGGTGGTGCTGCACTGCGGTGATGCATTTTTTTCCCTGGGCAAAGCAGCCCAGATTTTCCTTCATGAGATATTATCCCTTCTGGTGTCTGTAGTGGTTTTAGTCGCAATGATTCCTGCAGGAATCATCATGACTAAAACCACTACCAACACCCAAAGAGATAATGTTGGGAAAAAAATATTTTTTTTGCATGAAAAATGCTCATGACTGTTAATTATTTTTGTTGCAGGATCGCGTCTTTATAGAAATAACTAAGCGAGTACGAAAGACAGAGGGGTTCCATGAATATGACCAGCTGACACGGTACATGGAGATACGGAATGCCACTCTGTCAGACTCTGGCGTATACCGCTGTCAAGTTCGTGGCATCGAAAACAACCAGCAAACAGATGTGACCATCAATGTTTACAGTAAGAAAATATTCCTGTCTTTTTGTAATATGTTCTGGTCTGTGAGTTTGGACCTTGTGGCTGTAGAACTGTAAGGCTCGGAAACACAGGCCAGTACGTGCTTTTGAAAATTTTTTCCTTTAACCCATATCATTCGGAATACACCAGTGTGTGAAATAAGTTGACTAATATAGTTCAGTGGTAGTGTCAGAATAGCTTGGTGCCTCTA